>CM075881.1:7452811-7544102 GCA_038021265.1 Cyprinella venusta | reverse complement strand
TGGGGTAACACTGTCGTTTTTGGCCGAAATTTTGACCCCCTCCGATCTTCTTGAAACTCTGGATTCTGACAGAGGGCCACGAGACTTCGACCAGCGCGCAAAAATGGAGGCTCTAGACCCTTCCAGAGCCGAGATATCGGACGTCAAAGTTTTGACCTGAAAAAAAAAAACATAAGGGGTAACACTGTCGTTTTTGTCCGAAATTTTGACCCCCTCCGATCTTCTTGAAACTCTGGATTCTGACAGAGGGCCACGAGACTTCGACCAGCGCGCAAAATGGAGGCTCTAGACCCTTCCAGAGCCGAGATATCGGACGTCAAAGTTTTTGACCTGAAAAAAAAACATAAGGGGTAACACTGTCGTTTTTGGCCGAAATTTTGACCCCCTCCGATCTTCTTGAAACTCTGAATTCTGACAGAGGGCCACGAGACTTCGACCAGCGCGCAAAAATGGAGGCTCTAGACCCTTCCAGAGCCGAGATATCGGATGTCAAAGTTTTGACCTGAAAAAAAAAACATAAGGGGTAACACTGTCGTTTTTGGCCGAAATTTTGACCCCCTCCGATCTTCTTGAAACTCTGGATTCTGACAGAGGGCCACGAGACTTCGACCAGCGTGCAAAAATGGAGCTCTAGACCCTTCCAGAGCCGAGATATCGGATGTCAAAGTTTTGACCTGAAAAAAAACATAAGGGGTAACACTGTCGTTTTTGGCCGAAATTTTGACCCCCTCCGATCTTCTTGAAACTCTGGATTCTGACAGAGGGCCACGAGACTTCGACCAGCGCGCAAAAATGGAGGCTCTAGACCCTTCCAGAGCCGAGATATCGGACGTCAAAGTTTTGACCTGAAAAAAAAAACATAAGGGGTAACACTGTCGTTTTTGGCCGAAATTTTGACCCCCTCCGATCTTCTTGAAACTCTGGATTCTGACAGAGGGACACGAGACTTCGACCAGCGCGCAAAAATGGAGGCTCTAGACCCTTCCAGAGCCGAGATATCGGATGTCAAAGTTTTGACCTGAAAAAAAACATAAGGGGTAACACTGTCGTCTTTGGCCGAAATTTTGACCCCCTCCGATCTTCTTGAAACTCTGGATTCTGACAGAGGGCCACGAGACTTCGACCAGCGTGCAAAAATTGAGGCTCTAGACCCTTCCAGACCCGAGATATCGGATGTCAAAGTTTTGACCTGAAAAAAAAAAAACATAAGGGGTAACACTGTCGTTTTTGGCCGAAATTTTGACCCCCTCCGATCTTCTTGAAACTCTGGATTCTGACAGAGGGCCACGAGACTTCGACCAGCGCGCAAAAATGGAGGCTCTAGACCCTTCCAGAGCCGAGATATCGGACGTCAAAGTTTTGACCTGAAAAAAAAAACATAAGGGGTAACACTGTCGTTTTTGGCCGAAATTTTGACCCCCTCCGATCTTCTTGAAACTCTGGATTCTGACAGAGGGCCACGAGACTTCGACCAGCGCGCAAAAATGGAGGCTCTAGACCCTTCCAGAGCCGAGATATCGGACGTCAAAGTTTTGACCTGAAAAAAAAAACATAAGGGGTAACACTGTCGTTTTTGGCCGAAATTTTGACCCCCTCGATCTTCTTGAAACTCTGGATTCTGACAGAGGGCCACGAGACTTCGACCAGCGCGCAAAAATGGAGGCTCTAGACCCTTCCAGAGCCGAGATATCGGACGTCAAAGTTTTGACCTGAAAAAAAAAACATAAGGGGTAACACTGTCGTTTTTGGCCGAAATTTTGACCCCCTCCGATCTTCTTGAAACTCTGGATTCTGACAGAGGGCCACGAGACTTCGACCAGCGTGCAAAAATGGAGGCTCTAGACCCTTCCAGAGCCGAGATATCGGATGTCAAAGTTTTGACCTGAAAAAAAAAACATAAGGGGTAACACTGTCGTTTTTGGCCGAAATTTTGACCCCCTCCGATCTTCTTGAAACTCTGGATTCTGACAGAGGGCCACGAGACTTCGACCAGCGCGCAAAAATGGAGGCTCTAGACCCTTCCAGAGCCGAGATATCGGACGTCAAAGTTTTGACCTGAAAAAAAAAACATAAGGGGTAACACTGTCGTTTTTGGCCGAAATTTTGACCCCCTCCGATCTTCTTGAAACTCTGGATTCTGACAGAGGGCCACGAGACTTCGACCAGCGCGCAAAAATGGAGGCTCTAGACCCTTCCAGAGCCGAGATATCGGACGTCAAAGTTTTGACCTGAAAAAAAAACATAAGGGGTAACACTGTCGTTTTTGGCCGAAATTTTGACCCCCTCCGATCTTCTTGAAACTCTGGATTCTGACAGAGGGCCACGAGACTTCGACCAGCGTGCAAAAATGGAGGCTCTAGACCCTTCCAGAGCCGAGATATCGGACGTCAAAGTTTTGACCTGAAAAAAAAAACATAAGGGGTAACACTGTCGTTTTTGGCCGAAATTTTGACCCCCTCCGATCTTCTTGAAACTCTGGATTCTGACAGAGGGCCACGAGACTTCGACCAGCGCGCAAAAATGGAGGCTCTAGACCCTTCCAGAGCCGAGATATCGGACGTCAAAGTTTTGACCTGAAAAAAAAAACATAAGGGGTAACACTGTCGTTTTTGGCCGAAATTTTGACCCCCTCCGATCTTCTTGAAACTCTGGATTCTGACAGAGGGCCACGAGACTTCGACCAGCGCGCAAAAATGGAGGCTCTAGACCCTTCCAGAGCCGAGATATCGGACGTCAAAGTTTTGACCTGAAAAAAAAAACATAAGGGGTAACACTGTCGTTTTTGGCCGAAATTTTGACCCCCTCCGATCTTCTTGAAACTCTGGATTCTGACAGAGGGCCACGAGACTTCGACCAGCGTGCAAAAATGGAGGCTCTAGACCCTTCCAGAGCCGAGATATCGGATGTCAAAGTTTTGACCTGAAAAAAAAAACATAAGGGGTAACACTGTCGTTTTTGGCCGAAATTTTGACCCCCTCCGATCTTCTTGAAACTCTGGATTCTGACAGAGGGCCACGAGACTTCGACCAGCGCGCAAAAATGGAGGCTCTAGACCCTTCCAGAGCCGAGATATCGGACGTCAAAGTTTTGACCTGAAAAAAAAAACATAAGGGGTAACACTGTCGTTTTTGGCCGAAATTTTGACCCCCTCCGATCTTCTTGAAACTCTGGATTCTGACAGAGGGCCACGAGACTTCGACCAGCGCGCAAAAATGGAGGCTCTAGACCCTTCCAGAGCCGAGATATCGGACGTCAAAGTTTTGACCTGAAAAAAAAACATAAGGGGTAACACTGTCGTTTTTGGCCGAAATTTTGACCCCCTCCGATCTTCTTGAAACTCTGGATTCTGACAGAGGGCCACGAGACTTCGACCAGCGTGCAAAAATGGAGGCTCTAGACCCTTCCAGAGCCGAGATATCGGACGTCAAAGTTTTGACCTGAAAAAAAAAACATAAGGGGTAACACTGTCGTTTTTGGCCGAAATTTTGACCCCCTCCGATCTTCTTGAAACTCTGGATTCTGACAGAGGGCCACGAGACTTCGACCAGCGCGCAAAAATGGAGGCTCTAGACCCTTCCAGAGCCGAGATATCGGACGTCAAAGTTTTGACCTGAAAAAAAAAACATAAGGGGTAACACTGTCGTTTTTGGCCGAAATTTTGACCCCCTCCGATCTTCTTGAAACTCTGGATTCTGACAGAGGGCCACGAGACTTCGACCAGCGCGCAAAAATGGAGGCTCTAGACCCTTCCAGAGCCGAGATATCGGACGTCAAAGTTTTGACCTGAAAAAAAAAACATAAGGGGTAACACTGTCGTTTTTGTCCGAAATTTTGACCCCCTCCGATCTTCTTGAAACTCTGGATTCTGACAGAGGGCCACGAGACTTCGACCAGCGCGCAAAAATGGAGGCTCTAGACCCTTCCAGAGCCGAGATATCGGACGTCAAAGTTTTGACCTGAAAAAAAAACATAAGGGGTAACACTGTCGTTTTTGGCCGAAATTTTGACCCCCTCCGATCTTCTTGAAACTCTGAATTCTGACAGAGGGCCACGAGACTTCGACCAGCGCGCAAAAATGGAGGCTCTAGACCCTTCCAGAGCCGAGATATCGGATGTCAAAGTTTTGACCTGAAAAAAAAAACATAAGGGGTAACACTGTCGTTTTTGGCCGAAATTTTGACCCCCTCCGATCTTCTTGAAACTCTGGATTCTGACAGAGGGCCACGAGACTTCGACCAGCGTGCAAAAATGGAGGCTCTAGACCCTTCCAGAGCCGAGATATCGGATGTCAAAGTTTTGACCTGAAAAAAAACATAAGGGGTAACACTGTCGTTTTTGGCCGAAATTTTGACCCCCTCCGATCTTCTTGAAACTCTGGATTCTGACAGAGGGCCACGAGACTTCGACCAGCGCGCAAAAATGGAGGCTCTAGACCCTTCCAGAGCCGAGATATCGGACGTCAAAGTTTTGACCTGAAAAAAAAAACATAAGGGGTAACACTGTCGTTTTTGGCCGAAATTTTGACCCCCTCCGATCTTCTTGAAACTCTGGATTCTGACAGAGGGACACGAGACTTCGACCAGCGCGCAAAAATGGAGGCTCTAGACCCTTCCAGAGCCGAGATATCGGATGTCAAAGTTTTGACCTGAAAAAAAACATAAGGGGTAACACTGTCGTCTTTGGCCGAAATTTTGACCCCCTCCGATCTTCTTGAAACTCTGGATTCTGACAGAGGGCCACGAGACTTCGACCAGCGTGCAAAAATTGAGGCTCTAGACCCTTCCAGACCCGAGATATCGGATGTCAAAGTTTTGACCTGAAAAAAAAAAAACATAAGGGGTAACACTGTCGTTTTTGGCCGAAATTTTGACCCCCTCCGATCTTCTTGAAACTCTGGATTCTGACAGAGGGCCACGAGACTTCGACCAGCGCGCAAAAATGGAGGCTCTAGACCCTTCCAGAGCCGAGATATCGGACGTCAAAGTTTTGACCTGAAAAAAAAAACATAAGGGGTAACACTGTCGTTTTTGGCCGAAATTTTGACCCCCTCCGATCTTCTTGAAACTCTGGATTCTGACAGAGGGCCACGAGACTTCGACCAGCGCGCAAAAATGGAGGCTCTAGACCCTTCCAGAGCCGAGATATCGGACGTCAAAGTTTTGACCTGAAAAAAAAAACATAAGGGGTAACACTGTCGTTTTTGGCCGAAATTTTGACCCCCTCCGATCTTCTTGAAACTCTGGATTCTGACAGAGGGCCACGAGACTTCGACCAGCGCGCAAAAATGGAGGCTCTAGACCCTTCCAGAGCCGAGATATCGGACGTCAAAGTTTTGACCTGAAAAAAAAAACATAAGGGGTAACACTGTCGTTTTTGGCCGAAATTTTGACCCCCTCCGATCTTCTTGAAACTCTGGATTCTGACAGAGGGCCACGAGACTTCGACCAGCGTGCAAAAATGGAGGCTCTAGACCCTTCCAGAGCCGAGATATCGGATGTCAAAGTTTTGACCTGAAAAAAAAAACATAAGGGGTAACACTGTCGTTTTTGGCCGAAATTTTGACCCCCTCCGATCTTCTTGAAACTCTGGATTCTGACAGAGGGCCACGAGACTTCGACCAGCGCGCAAAAATGGAGGCTCTAGACCCTTCCAGAGCCGAGATATCGGACGTCAAAGTTTTGACCTGAAAAAAAAAACATAAGGGGTAACACTGTCGTTTTTGGCCGAAATTTTGACCCCCTCCGATCTTCTTGAAACTCTGGATTCTGACAGAGGGCCACGAGACTTCGACCAGCGCGCAAAAATGGAGGCTCTAGACCCTTCCAGAGCCGAGATATCGGACGTCAAAGTTTTGACCTGAAAAAAAAACATAAGGGGTAACACTGTCGTTTTTGGCCGAAATTTTGACCCCCTCCGATCTTCTTGAAACTCTGGATTCTGACAGAGGGCCACGAGACTTCGACCAGCGTGCAAAAATGGAGGCTCTAGACCCTTCCAGAGCCGAGATATCGGACGTCAAAGTTTTGACCTGAAAAAAAAAACATAAGGGGTAACACTGTCGTTTTTGGCCGAAATTTTGACCCCCTCCGATCTTCTTGAAACTCTGGATTCTGACAGAGGGCCACGAGACTTCGACCAGCGCGCAAAAATGGAGGCTCTAGACCCTTCCAGAGCCGAGATATCGGACGTCAAAGTTTTGACCTGAAAAAAAAAACATAAGGGGTAACACTGTCGTTTTTGGCCGAAATTTTGACCCCCTCCGATCTTCTTGAAACTCTGGATTCTGACAGAGGGCCACGAGACTTCGACCAGCGCGCAAAAATGGAGGCTCTAGACCCTTCCAGAGCCGAGATATCGGACGTCAAAGTTTTGACCTGAAAAAAAAAACATAAGGGGTAACACTGTCGTTTTTGGCCGAAATTTTGACCCCCTCCGATCTTCTTGAAACTCTGGATTCTGACAGAGGGCCACGAGACTTCGACCAGCGCGCAAAAATGGAGGCTCTAGACCCTTCCAGAGCCGAGATATCGGACGTCAAAGTTTTGACCTGAAAAAAAAACATAAGGGGTAACACTGTCGTTTTTGGCCGAAATTTTGACCCCCTCCGATCTTCTTGAAACTCTGAATTCTGACAGAGGGCCACGAGACTTCGACCAGCGCGCAAAAATGGAGGCTCTAGACCCTTCCAGAGCCGAGATATCGGATGTCAAAGTTTTGACCTGAAAAAAAAAACATAAGGGGTAACACTGTCGTTTTTGGCTGAAATTTTGACCCCCTCCGATCTTCTTGAAACTCTGGATTCTGACAGAGGGCCACGAGACTTCGACCAGCGTGCAAAAATGGAGGCTCTAGACCCTTCCAGAGCCGAGATATCGGATGTCAAAGTTTTGACCTGAAAAAAAACATAAGGGGTAACACTGTCGTTTTTGGCCGAAATTTTGACCCCCTCCGATCTTCTTGAAACTCTGGATTCTGACAGAGGGCCACGAGACTTCGACCAGCGCGCAAAAATGGAGGCTCTAGACCCTTCCAGAGCCGAGATATCGGACGTCAAAGTTTTGACCTGAAAAAAAAAACATAAGGGGTAACACTGTCGTTTTTGGCCGAAATTTTGACCCCCTCCGATCTTCTTGAAACTCTGAATTCTGACAGAGGGCCACGAGACTTCGACCAGCGCGCAAAAATGGAGGCTCTAGACCCTTCCAGAGCCGAGATATCGGATGTCAAAGTTTTGACCTGAAAAAAAAAACATAAGGGGTAACACTGTCGTTTTTGGCCGAAATTTTGACCCCCTCCGATCTTCTTGAAACTCTGGATTCTGACAGAGGGCGACGAGACTTCGACCAGCGCGCAAAAATGGAGGCTCTAGACCCTTCCAGAGCCGAGATATCGGATGTCAAAGTTTTGACCTGAAAAAAAAACATAAGGGGTAACACTGTCGTTTTTGGCCGAAATTTTGACCCCCTCCGATCTTCTTGAAACTCTGGATTCTGACAGAGGGCCACGAGACTTCGACCAGCGCGCAAAAATGGAGGCTCTAGACCCTTCCAGAGCCGAGATATCGGATGTCAAAGTTTTGACCCGAAAAAAAAAAACATAAGGGGTAACACTGTCGTTTTTGGCCGAAATTTTGACCCCCTCCGATCTTCTTGAAACTCTGGATTCTGACAGAGGGCCACGAGACTTCGACCAGCGCGCAAAAATGGAGGCTCTAGACCCTTCCAGAGCCGAGATATCGGATGTCAAAGTTTTGACCTGAAAAAAAAACATAAGGGGTAACACTGTCGTTTTTGGCCGAAATTTTGACCCCCTCCGATCTTCTTGAAACTCTGGATTCTGACAGAGGGCCACGAGACTTCGACCAGCACGCAAAAATGGAGGCTCTAGACCCTTCCAGAGCCGAGATATCGGACGTCAAAGTTTTGACCTGAAAAAAAAACATAAGGGGTAACACTGTCATTTTTGGCCGAAATTTTGACCCCCTCCGATCTTCTTGAAACTCTGAATTCTGACAGAGGGCCACGAGACTTCGACCAGCGCGCAAAAATGGAGGCTCTAGACCCTTCCAGAGCCGAGATATCGGATATCAAAGTTTTGACCTGAAAAAAAAACATAAGGGGTAACACTGTCGTTTTTGGCCGAAATTTTGACCCCCTCCGATCTTCTTGAAACTCTGGATTCTAACAGAGGGCCACGAGACTTCGACCAGCGCGCAAAAATGGAGGCTCTAGACCCTTCCAGAGCCGAGATATCGGATGTCAAAGTTTTGACCTGAAAAAAAAACATAAGGGGTAACACTGTCGTTTTTGGACGAAATTTTGACCCCCTCCGAACTTCTTGAAACTCTGGATTCTGACAGAGGGCCACGAGACTTCGACCAGCACGCAAAAATGGAGGCTCTAGACCCTTCCAGAGCCGAGATATCGGATGTCAAAGTTTTGACCTGAAAAAAAAAACCATAAGGGGTAACACTGTAGTTTTTGGCCGAAATTTTGACCCCCTCCGATCTTCTTGAAACTCTGGATTCTGACAGAGGGCCACGAGACTTCGACCAGCGCGCAAAAATGGAGGCTCTAGACCCTTCCAGAGCCGAGATATCGGATGTCAAAGTTTTGACCTGAAAAAAAAACATAAGGGGTAACACTGTCGTTTTTGGCCGAAATTTTGACCCCCTCCGATCTTCTTGAAACTCTGGATTCTGACAGAGGGCCACGAGACTTCGACCAGCGCGCAAAAATGGAGGCTCTAGACCCATCCAGAGCCGAGATATCGGATGTCAAAATTTTGACCTGAAAAAAAAAACATAAGGGGTAACACCGTCGTTTTTGGCCGAAATTTTGACCCCCTCCGATCTTCTTGAAACTCTGGATTCTGACAGAGGGCCACGAGACTTCGACCAGCGCGCAAAAATGGAGGCTCTAGACCCTTCCAGAGCCGAGATATCGGATGTCAAAGTTTTGACCTGAAAAAAAAACATAAGGGGTAACACTGTCGTTTTTGGCCGAAATTTTGACCCCCTCCGATCTTCTTGAAACTCTGGATTCTGACAGAGGGACACGAGACTTCGACCAGCGCGCAAAAATGGAGGCTCTAGACCCTTCCAGAGCCGAGATATCGGATGTCAAAGTTTTGACCTGAAAAAAAACATAAGGGGTAACACTGTCGTCTTTGGCCGAAATTTTGACCCCCTCCGATCTTCTTGAAACTCTGGATTCTGACAGAGGGCCACGAGACTTCGACCAGCGTGCAAAAATTGAGGCTCTAGACCCTTCCAGACCCGAGATATCGGATGTCAAAGTTTTGACCTGAAAAAAAAAAAACATAAGGGGTAACACTGTCGTTTTTGGCCGAAATTTTGACCCCCTCCGATCTTCTTGAAACTCTGGATTCTGACAGAGGGCCACGAGACTTCGACCAGCGCACAAAAATGGAGGCTCTAGACCCTTCCAGAGCCGAGATATCGGATGTCAAAGTTTTGACCTGAAAAAAAAAACATAAGGGGTAACACTGTCGTTTTTGGCCGAAATTTTGACCCCCTCCGATCTTCTTGAAACTCTCGATTCTGACAGAGGGCCACGAGACTTCGACCAGCACGCAAAAATGGAGGCTCTAGACCCTTCCAGAGCCGAGATATCGGACGTCAAAGTTTTGACCCGAAAAAAAACATAAGGGGTAACATTGTTGTTTTTGGCCAAAATTTTGACCCCCTCCGATCTTCCTGAAACTCTGGATTCTGACAGAGGGCCACGAGACTTTGACCAGCGCGCAAAAATGGAGGCTCTAGACCCTTCCAGAGCCGAGATATCGGATGTCAAAGTTTTGACCTGAAAAAAAAACATAAGGGGTAACACTGTCGTTTTTGGCCGAAATTTTGACCCCCTCCGATCTTCTTGAAACTCTGGATTCTGACAGAGGGCCACGAGACTTCGACCAGCACGCAAAAATGGAGGCTCTAGACCCTTCCAGAGCCGAGATATCGGATGTCAAAGTTTTGACCTGAAAAAAAAACATAAGGGGTAACACTGTCGTTTTTGGCCGAAATTTTGACCCCCTCCGATCTTCTTGAAACTCTGGCTTCTGACAGAGGGCCACGAGACTTCGACCAGCGCGCAAAAATGGAGGCTCTAGACCCTTCCAGAGCCGAGATATCGGATGTCAAAGTTTTGACCCGAAAAAAAAACATAAGGGGTAACACTGTCGTTTTTGGCCGAAATTTTGACCCCCTCCGATCTTCTTGAAACTCTGGATTCTGACAGAGGGCCACGAGACTTCGACCAGCGCGCAAAAATGGAGGCTCTAGACCCTTCCAGAGCCGAGATATCGAAGGTCAAAATTTGGACCTGAAAAAAAAACATAAGGGGTAACACTGTCATTTTTTTTTTTTTGGCCGAAATGTTGACCCCCTCCGATCTTCTTGAAACTCTGGATTCTGACAGAGGGCCACGAGACTTCGACCAGCGTGCAAAAATGGAGGCTCTAGACCCTTCCAGAGCCGAGATATCGAAGGTCAAAATTTGGACCTGAAAAAAAAACATAAGGGGTAACACTGTCATTTTTTTTTTTTGGCCGAAATTTTGACCCCCTCCGATCTTCTTGAAACTCTGGATTCTGACAGAGGGCCACGAGACTTCGACCAGCGCACAAAAATGGAGGCTCTAGACCCTTCCAGAGCCGAGATATCGGATGTCAAAGTTTTGACCTGAAAAAAAAAAACATAAGGGGCAACACTGTCGTTTTTGGCCGAAATTTTGACCCCCTCCGATCTTCTTGAAACTCTCGATTCTGACAGAGGGCCACGAGACTTCGACCAGCGCGCAAAAATGGAGGCTCGAAACCCTTCCAGAGCCGAGATATCGGACGTCAAAGTTTTGACCCGAAAAAAAACATAAGGGGTAACATTGTTGTTTTTGGCCGAAATTTTGACCCCCTCCGATCTTCCTGAAACTCTGGATTCTGACAGAGGGCCACGAGACTTTGACCAGCGCGCAAAAATGGAGGCTCTAGACCCTTCCAGAGCCGAGATATCGGATGTCAAAGTTTTGACCTGAAAAAAAAACATAAGGGGTAACACTGTCGTTTTTGGCCGAAATTTTGACCCCCTCCGATCTTCTTGAAACTCTGGATTCTGACAGAGGGCCACGAGACTTCGACCAGCACGCAAAAATGGAGGCTCTAGACCCTTCCAGAGCCGAGATATCGGATGTCAAAGTTTTGACCTGAAAAAAAAACATAAGGGGTAACACTGTCGTTTTTGGCCGAAATTTTGACCCCCTCCGATCTTCTTGAAACTCTGGCTTCTGACAGAGGGCCACGAGACTTCGACCAGCGCGCAAAAATGGAGGCTCTAGACCCTTCCAGAGCCGAGATATCGGATGTCAAAGTTTTGACCCGAAAAAAAAACATAAGGGGTAACACTGTCGTTTTTGGCCGAAATTTTGACCCCCTCCGATCTTCTTGAAACTCTGGATTCTGACAGAGGGCCACGAGACTTCGACCAGCGCGCAAAAATGGAGGCTCTAGACCCTTCCAGAGCCGAGATATCGAAGGTCAAAATTTGGACCTGAAAAAAAAACATAAGGGGTAACACTGTCATTTTTTTTTTTTGGCCGAAATGTTGACCGCCTCCGATCTTCTTGAAACTCTGGATTCTGACAGAGGGCCACGAGACTTCGACCAGCGTGCAAAAATGGAGGCTCTAGACCCTTCCAGAGCCGAGATATCGAAGGTCAAAATTTGGACCTGAAAAAAAAACATAAGGGGTAACACTGTCATTTTTTTTTTTTGGCCGAAATTTTGACCCCCTCCGATCTTCTTGAAACTCTGGATTCTGACAGAGGGCCACGAGACTTCGACCAGCGCGCAAAAATGGAGGCTCTAGACCCTTCCAGAGCCAAATATCGAAGGTCAAAATTTGGACCTGAAAAAAAAAACATAAGGGGTAACACTGTCATTTTTTTTTTGGCCGAAATTTTGACCCCCTCCGATCTTCTTGAAACTCTGGATTCTGACAGAGGGCCACGAGACTTCGACCAGCGCGCAAAAATGGAGGCTCTAGACCCTTCCAGAGCCGAGATATCGGACGTCAAAGTTTTGACCTGAAAAAAAAACATAAGGGGTAACACTGTCATTTTTTTTTTTGGCCGAAATTTTGACCCCCTCCGATCTTCTTGAAACTCTGGATTCTGACAAAGGGCCACGAGACTTCGACCAGCGCGCAAAAATGGAGGCTCTAGACCCTTCCAGAGCCGAGATATCGGACGTCAAAGTTTTGACCTGAAAAAAAACATAAGGGGTAACACTGTCATTTTTTTTTTTTGGCCGAAATTTTGACCCCCTCCGTTCTTCTTAAAACTCTGGATTCTGACAGAGGGCCACGAGACTTCGACCAGCGCGCAAAAATGGAGGCTCTAGATCCTTCCAGAGCCGAGATATCGGACGTCAAAGTTTTGACCTGAAAAAAAAAAACATAAGGGGTAACACTGTCATTTTTTTTTTGGCCGAAATTTTGACCCTCTCCGATCTTCTTGAAACTCTGGATTCTGACAGAGGGCCACGAGACTTCGACCAGCGCGCAAAAATGAAGGCTCTAGACCCTTCCAGAGCAAGGATATCGGACGTCAAAGTTTTGACCTCATAAAAAAACATAAGGGGTAACACTGTCATTTTTTTTTTTTTGGCCGAAATTTTGATCCCCTCTGATCTTCTTAAAACTCTGGATTCTGACAGAGGGCCACGAGACTTCGACCAGCGCGCAAAAATGGAGGCTCTAGACCCTTCCAGAGCCGAGATATCGGACGTCAAAGTTTTGACCTGAAAAAAAAAACATAAGGGGTAACACTGTCATTTTTTTTTTTGACCCCCTCCGATCTTCTTGAAACTCTGGATTCTGACAAAGGGCCACGAGACTTCGACCAGCACGCAAAAATGGAGGCTCTAGACCCTTCCAGAGCCGAAATATCGGACGTCAAAGTTTTGACCTGAAAAAAAAAACATAAGGGGTAACACTGTTATTTTTTTTTTGGCCGAAATTTTGACCCCCTCCGATCTTCTTGAAACTCTGGATTCTGACAGAGGGCCACGAGACTTCGACCAGCGCGCAAAAATGGAGGCTCTAGACCCTTCCAGAGCCGAGATATCGGACGTCAAAGTTTTGACCTGAAAAAAAACATAAGGGGTAACACTGTCATTTTTTTTTTTTGGCCGAAATTTTGACCCCCTCCGTTCTTCTTAAAACTCTGGATTCTGACAGAGGGCCACGAGACTTCGACCAGCGCGCAAAAATGGGGGCTCTAGATCCTTCCAGAGCCGAGATATCGGACGTCAAAGTTTTGACCTGAAAAAAAAAAACATAAGGGGTAACACTGTCATTTTTTTTTTGGCCGAAATTTTGACCCTCTCCGATCTTCTTGAAACTCTGGATTCTGACAGAGGGCCACGAGACTTCGACCAGCGCGCAAAAATGAAGGCTCTAGACCCTTCCAGAGCAAGGATATCGGACGTCAAAGTTTTGACCTCATAAAAAAACATAAGGGGTAACACTGTCATTTTTTTTTTTTTGGCCGAAATTTTGATCCCCTCCGATCTTCTTAAAACTCTGGATTCTGACAGAGGGCCACGAGACTTCGACCAGCGCGCAAAAATGGAGGCTCTAGACCCTTCCAGAGCCGAGATATCGGACGTCAAAGTTTTGACCTGAAAAAAAAAAACATAAGGGGTAACACTGTCATTTTTTTTTTTGACCCCCTCCGATCTTCTTGAAACTCTGGATTCTGACAAAGGGCCACGAGACTTCGACCAGCGCGCAAAAATGGAGGCTCTAGACCCTTCCAGAGCCGAAATATCGGACGTCAAAGTTTTGACCTGAAAAAAAAACATAAGGGGTAACACTGTTATTTTTTTTTTGGCCGAAATTTTGACCCCCTCCGATCTTCTTGAAACTCTGGATTCTGACAGAGGGCCACGAGACTTCGACCAGCGCGCAAAAATGGAGGCTCTAGACCCTTCCAGAGCCGAGATATCGGACGTCAAAATTTTGACCTGAAAAAAAAAACATAAGGGGTAACACTGTCATTTTTTTTTTTTTTTTTTTGGCCGAAATTTTGACCCAATATATGATTAAAAAAAAACAAGGTAAAGGTTTCATTTAAGGTCTAATGCTCACTTTCATAACCATGCAATTGCAGGGTTATAATAACTGTAGTCCTGAATTTGAGTTGTGTTAGCCAGGGGGGTTCAGGGTTTCCTGAGAAATTTTTGAATTCTCTGAACCATTATGTGCATTTTAAGATGTTTTGAAGGCAATTTTTTGGGGATAAAGCCATGTCAGTGGGCAGCTGATTGTTATTTTTTTGTTCATCATCAGCATCACACTCTTTTTCTCTTTGTTTTTTTCTCTTGCTCTTCCCCTCCTAAAGTTGAGCTTTTACTGATAATAGGCTTTCATTTTTGTCTGACAGTGAAGAAAGTAAACATAGGGTCAACTGGTTGATTTTGCCTATGAATCATTTTCTCAGACGTGTTCTTTTACTGAAAACGACTAGGAAAGGTAACTAAGTTTATCAAATTAATCCACATTAAAGGCTACACATTCATTATTGATCTTATGCCTTATCACATATTTGTATATGTGCACTGGAAACATCAGCATCAAAACAAATTCCTTGTGTGTGCAAGCACACTTGGGATAAAGCTCTTTCTTATTCTGATGCCTAATACAGGGCTGTAGACAGGGCTTTATAATCAAAGAGGTCCTACATTTGAGGTGGAGGTTTGGGGGTTCATTTTTTTTAATCTCTGATATGTGCATTTTAAGACATTTGAAGACCAAAAAAGGATAATAAATAGCTTTAAAACTATCAGTAGACTATTTGTCAAACCTGCCCGCTCCTCATCTCCATCATCCTTTTTTTCAGTCAACTCACCTCATCGTGCCCTTTCTCTTCCCCTCTAAAGCTGAGCTTTTTTTATTTACTAAAGGCTACAATTTGTATTACATTTGCATTATGTACACATTCATTATTAATCCTATTCTTGATGAAAACGGCCTTGGTAATGTTTCTTGTCCCCTCACAATGACCGTAAACGAATGATTACATTAGGCTGACGCAAAATGCCCAATTTCAGTTCAAAAGGGCGAAATTAGACAAAACTATATTAGTTTTCCTGACTATTTTTTGTGATTCCTTTAACACTTATGACCTCAAAAAACTGTCAAATATATAACGTTATAAGTTTAACAACTTACATCTTATCTCGCACTTGCCTGTGAACTGAAGCGTCGAGTCGTGCTGCTAAAATTAGCGCTCAGCGTCTGTGAATGTAAAGCCCGCCTAGATTGATTTGATTGGTCATCTCAAATATTCTGACATTGACGAGCAGTGACAGACCAATGGGCTCAGATAAACACACACGCACAAACACAATTTCCTCTCTTTTTGACGTGCTCTCTGCTCGGCGCCAAAGCGGATTGAAGATGAAGAACGCGCTGAATCTGTTTAAAACAAGACTGAAGCAAACACGAATTTGTGTAGCATATTAATCACAAATTTTTAGGGGGCTAGGCTTAAATCTAGGGGGACTGAAGCCCCCCTAAAAAGGGCCTTGTGACGCCCCTGTGGCACGCGTTAAAGAAATTGTCGTCAGAAAAAGCGACGGGGGTAAGTTCCAGCACAACCAGTGCGTTTCCCGATCGCATCGTTGGCCAACTATGGTCGCAAGTTGGTCGCAATTTCCATTGAAATCTATTGGTAACGACGGAACTTGCGATCATAGTTGGCTAACGATGCTTTCGGGAATCACACCCGGTTGTCTCTTCTGTAATGTCGATGTCGGAACGGATCGTTATTGCAAAAAAGCCGTTGTAGGGGAATTGTATGACCTGCAATCTTTACAAACGGCGACTGAAGGCAAGGATAAATATATCGATTTCATATTAAGTATGTTCTCGTCCCGAAAACCCATTAACGTTACAAGTTGTTAAGACCCGAGGTAGGCATGAAGTGGTCATGGACCAAGTATGCGCGATGTTTGAGGCCAAAAAATCGTTTTTGTTATATTCACAATGCGCCATTTTAAACACCAGGGCAGAAAAGTCTGAAATGCTATACTTTAAAAATATGAATTGTTATAAACAGCATACTATTTAAATGTTAATGCAACTTTGCTCATTTTGTTTTGCTGCTAAAGGGGAGACAGCTGTCCTGACAGCGGAGTCCTGCAAACTCTGCTTCCCCATCCATCTAACGTTATGGAGAGAGGAGGAGATCGGCTTCAGACTTACCACAGAGGCACAGAGGTCCTTGACATGCAACCTGTAAGTTTTGCTTTAGTGTTTCTACTTCAATAAGGGTTGACGTTTGATTTGCTTGATAACTATGAAAGTAATTTAGGTTTAGAATATTTAAAGGTGCAATCTCTGTTTGCAACATAACAAATTTTAAAAATATAGATTTTTGTTAATATTTAAAGCTGCAGTCCATAATTTTTTTGTGTTCAAAATTTTACAAAATGTGTATAATGAGTGAGTACATCATGAATCCATTTCCCAAATCGTGTTTTTGTCTTATCCTGAATCTCAGACTATTTTAGACTGCTTGTCTGTTTAGATGTGTAAAAAGACATTTTGTTTGTTTTTCACATTTGGCCATATTTGGTAATGTTTGCAATAAAAAATATAAATACTTTCACAAAAAAAAGTTTAACTTGCATGTCAGTTATATTGCAACACTCTTAGTGATTGTGTGTAATCAACAGGTGGGGACCAACATGACCAGGAGCATCAGGGATGTGACGACACGTCAGACTGTTGCCATTCCAGGCCACGCCATCGAGACTGAGTCTTTGCCGGAGGCTGGTGATCTTTCTTTCAAAGTCTTATTTTGTTTTTCATGTTACATACACAAAGCAGTGTATCAAATTAATGGAAAAGAGTCATCCTCTGTCAAATGTGAGGAAAACCCTGTGATATTTAGTCACATTTTATGTTTTTATGTAGCAATTCTAAATAAATCAACACATCTTATATACATAACTATGTTTTCAGTGGTGTATAAAGACCTTACTTAATGAACCGTTATGTTTTTGTTTTTTTTTACCTTAGAATGAGTATACATTGTATAATTGTATTAATTGTTTACAAAAAATATTAAAGAGATGTATTAAAAATGTTAAAGTCTAGAGCCTCCATTTTTTACACAGGATTAAGTCCCATGGCCCTCTATCAGAATCCAGAATTTCAAGAAGATTGGAGAAACTTATTTTTTCGCTCCAAAAAAAAACTACAGGGGTAACACTCGTTTTTTGGGGAGGTAGAAATTTTGAGTATTTCTGATCTTCTTGAAACTCTGGATTCTGATAGAGGGCCATGCGACTTAGACCTGAGTGCAAAAATGGAGGCTCTAGACCCTTCCAGAGCTGAGATATTGAGATATTTATAATAGCATAAATGCTACGTGGGATCTCAATATCTCAGCTCTGGAAGAGTCTAGAGCCTCTGTTTTTGCACGCAGGTCAAAGTCCCATGGCCCTCTATCAGAATCCAGAGTTTCAAGAAGATTGGAGAAACTTATTTTTTCACTCCAAAAAAAAAAAATGACAGGGGTAACACTGTCGTTTTTTTGGGAGGTCGAAATTTTGAGTTTCTCTGATCTTCTTGAAACTACGGATTCTGATAGAGGGCCATGGGACTTAGACCTGAGTGCAAAAATGGAGGCTCTAGACCCTTCCAGAGCTGAGATACTGACATCCCACATAGCATCTATGCCATTATAAATATCTCAATATCTCAGCTCTGGAAGGGTCTAGAGCCTCCATTTTTGCACTCAAGTCTAAGTCCCATGGCCCTCTATCAGAATCCAGAGTTTCAAGAAGATTAGAGAAACTCAAAATTTCGACTGCGTGAAAAAACGACAGTGTAACCGCTGTCTTTTTTTTTTTGGGTGCGAAAAAAAAGTTTCTCCAATCTTCTTGAAACTCTGGATTCTGACAGAGGGCCATGGGACTTACACCTGTGTGCCAAAATGGAGGCTCTAGACCCTTCCAGAGCTGAGATATTGAGATATTTATAATGGCATAGATGCTACGTGGGATGTCAATATCTCAGCTCTGGAAGGGTTTAGAGACTCCATTTTTGCACTCCGGTCTAAAAAAAAACGACAGGGGTAATTTTTAGTTGCTCTGATCTTCTTGAAACTCTGGATTCTTATAGAGGGTCTTGGGACTTAGACCTGAGTGCAAAAATGGAGTCTCTACACCCTTTCAGAGCTGAGATATGGACATCCCACGTAGCATTTATGCCTAACCTACTTCCTGAACTTCAGCCAGCTCTTCCTGTCTGCCATTATTGGCAGGTGTGTCTGATTATTGTTGCCATGACTACTGAGGTCAGGCACACCTGAATTAATCAATTTAGCCAATAATGGCAGACAGGAAACAAGGAGCTGGCCGAAGTTCATGATGTAGTGCAGCTGGGCATAAAGCCAATTTACTTCTGAAAAATACATTTAACAATTAGGTAACAATTTAGGTGCCTGCCATCCTTTTAACAACAGCCAGTCATGTACAGTATACAGTAGGGATTACTTTATCAACAAGTAACTATGTAGCATTGCTATAATGTGTGCACATTAAAGATGTAAATATTAAAAAGTGTTCGAAAGAACAAGTAAAAAAACAACAACAACAACAGTAAACGAACCCCGAAAAAAGCACAAGGAATGCATTCAAATGTTACACCCTTTATTTATTTTATCACACGAATTAAATCTGAACTCTTTTACATGAATTCTGAGGGGTTTTTTTTTACATGAATTAGTAAAATCTTTGCTAGTAGTTCTGTGACTGATGTCTTCAGAAAACATTTGAAAGAAACATCTTGAGTTAAAAATTAAAAACTGAGTAGAATTGCAAAAAAACCAAATCGAACAAAAATAATTCATTGAAAATATTACTTTCAAAATGCAACTGTTGCAAATGATGTTACAAATCCCAACAACTGTTTATGGTATGTTCATTAAATTTTCCTTTAATATACACAAATACTTTACAAAGGTGTTCTTTCTAATTTTTCACAAAACCTTTTAACTTTTAAACTTTTTTTGTTTACTTTTTTCCCTGCACACGTTTAAATACACCTTGGGATATAATATATTTTATTTATTTATATATATATATATATATTATTTGCAAACGCTACCAGTTATCAAGATCAGACTGCTGCCTCAATAAAGACAACAGCCAAAAGTGATACGTCAGAACATTAAGTTTTGTAAGTCTTGAATTTCTGATCCTTAGCACTACACTTGGTTCCCAAAGTGCTCCAAAAACCATTATCTTCACCAAGATTCATTTCAGCATTCAAGCATGATTTATCATTCCTGACCTCATAAAATATGGAGTCAAAGTGACTTCTTCCTCTTGATAATGGATATAAGCACTACCGTTTCGCTTTATACAGAGGGGACACGGGATGTACGGAAAGAGCCCGGAAGACAATGGAGTCAAAGATGGGTTATCGGACCTGTCCTCTACGCTTGAACCAAAGTCCAAACCCCTCTTCACAAGCCCCAGAAAGGTGCCAAGTTCCTGCGGTCCCTCTCATACACGTCAGGAATGACACCGTATGGTGTCTGGATCATTTTCACAGAGTTCCTTCCAAACAGTTTCCTCTCGTACTCAATGAGTTGTCGCCAGAACCCTCCATTAGGACGAATGACGGGTCGGCGGGCCTTGACCCAGGCGTGAGCTTCGGCCAGGGAAACTCTGTGGTACTTCATGAGGTACGCCAAACAGAGGGAGGCGGAGCGGCTCACCCCAGCCGCGCAGTGCACCAGGACGGCTCCCCGTTTGCGGCCCACGCTGTGGATCTTATCAGCCACACTGTCAAAATAAAGCGAGATCGGCGAATGCGGCATGTCGGCCAGTGGCACTTTCACATACTCCATGTGCGGCCAGTTGAAGTTGGGCAGCTCGATGGTGGCGTTCACCACACAAGTAATCCCTTTGGACAGGAGGAGGCTGCGATTGGATGCTACATTCCCCCGAGCAAGGAACAGGGAAGGAGTGATCTGGGCGATGCCCCCCAACAGGCTGCTGGTCTCGGGCACCAGTCGGGGGACAGAAGTGGGCATCACTGAACTGCGGTGGTGGTGGTGGTGGTGATGGTGGTCTTGGTGGTGGAAGAACCCCTGACTTCGGGAACCCATAGAGGAGCGGAGAAAGGAGACAGAGAAATAGAAACCTTGAGGTGGCGCCAGGATGACTTTCAGTTCCCCGTGGTCATCTCAAAGTGAATGATGAGATCATACAGACCGTTGGGTGCACCTAAAACAAACCGAGAGTAACACAAGTCAGTTGGTTTGGAATAACAAGTAGTGCAACCCCTGGAACAAGTGAATTGTTTATGAACCTTCAAACAGTCTGGTTAGTCGTTAATAAAAATGATCAGATTACATCATAAGGAACATCTAGACGTATAGGCAAAAATTATAATGTGAAAATGTTCTTATGCGTACGCCAACTGAAAAGCATGTAGGTGAAATTGAGGCGCTTGTTCGCATTTTTGAATTTAAGATTTAACTTTTTTTTTGCATTTGGATATTTTATGGTTCGTTTTCAGGAACATTTCAGAAATTAACATACATTCACATTCAGGATCACTGTATGCACGTCTTTAAAAATGAGACCACAAAACACTGTCCCATGGAAACAAGTTCTGTTTAGGCGCTTTTCTACAGCGTGGTACGTGGACGCGGTTTGCTTTTCCACTGCAGTTTATTACAGCTTTAAAGTGGATGGGATTACAGACTGATTGTTATAGTTTCCCCACCTATATTGCCGTGACATCATCGTAAACACGATACAAACAAAAACAAACAGTCGGTTAAAGCAAGTTTTTGTGTGAACAAATGATACTGGCAGTGGCTGTTGCTGACTATTTATATCTAGTGGGATTGGTGTCTTGTGTTGCAAATCCAATGAGGCTGGTAGTGACGATTCTCCCTGACCAATCAGTGATCTTCACACGTCACATTTTAGTATTGTTACGGCTCGCTTTTGAGGTGATACTAAAATAGTGTCGAATGCCTCATATGTCCATTTTAATTTGAAGACATTTAAAGATTCCAGAGAGGTGTTTTTACAAGTGTCGATGACTGAAGCTACTTTGACGATGGTAAAACAACATTAGCATGGCTGAATGCTGGTTTAATGGACGTAATTGCTGTGTGTACCCAGCAGATGTGCCCTTCTGTCAGACTCGCGTCCCTTGAGCTGTGCTTGAGAGTGTGGGGGCCAGACGGAGCAAGTGTTTACTGGAGCCTGGAGGAGCCTTATTAATCAAACCAAGAACAAGGCTCGAAACCTGTTATACGCGAATACACTGTCTGACAGTACGCTTGATGTATCGCACAGAACAAGAGGGCAGCCATATGACTCAGTATTCTAGAGGAAAAACACCTTTTGGAGTTGTAAAACTGACAATGATTCGACTGAATAACATTTTTTTTATTTAAAAAAATCCATATATTATGAAATTTTAAATTTGGTCATGGTTTGGTTCAATCTGAATAAATGATTTTGCTTAGCAGACATCTAATGAATCAATAAGCCCCAAGAGGTTGTGGTGGTTTACAGTGATTTTATAAAAGCTGAAGTGCATTGTTAGACATGAAGCGGAGAATCACTGCAATCCACAGCTTCGTGGACTTACTACCTTTATACAAAGGTTACCACATGTTGCGCATACTGTGCCAGGCAAGATCTCATAAAATAAACACACAGCAACAAAAATGTAATACATTATTGATAACAAATAGCAGAAAGGTTGCCAAGAATCACAAATGCAATGGAAAGCATGCTTGGGGCAGTACAACTTTTGTAATGAGGTGACAGGTATTTATTTTACAATAGCTTTAAACACGACTCTCAGTCGAACTAAATAAGAATCTCTTGTTTTCTTCTTTTTTTTAAAGCCAAAGTTAATTAAATGCTAGCTAAACCCGTGTTGTGATAGCAAGTCCAAGGTTAGCCAACTTACGTTTTTGCCTAAGAGAATTTGTTTTTATTCCCAATACATTATACCAAAATCATCTCTAAGGCCATGATCAGTTCTTTACCCAGGGATATGCAATCACTGTTTTAACATTTAACATGAAAAAGTGACATTTTTCAAGATTTCTTGTCAAACGTGATTTGTACTTCAAATTGAAGAATCGTCCATTAATGAACGCAAAGAGTATTACTCTAATTTGATCATTATTATGAATAATCGTTATAATTGATGCACTGAATTGTCTTTGTCAGATTGGTACATGCATTTGTTGCACGCAATCAATGTCCCTATCACACACTAACAATATACTTCAAAATGCACTAGATCTAGTACATTTCTAGCATGCCTAGGGGGTTTAACCAACAAACATTTCATTGTGATCGGAGTAAAGGCATAGTTAAAAAAAAAAAAAACTCTTTGTCCTCTGAAAATGTGACTAAAGCAAACAGCTGAAGGACCCAACGATCATGTTCTCAGGGAACACAATCATTCAGTCTTCAGTTTGGGCCATCAGAAGCCCCTGTGGATTCCAGGTGTGCTTAATCTGCATCCCCCATGCAATTTCTTGTGCTCAAGCTGCTGGCAGGCATGAAAAGTGTAGTGTAGAGCATCTGTTTTTACAGCCAAGCTTTCAGACATCATCAGGTTTTATTGAAGGGCAGACGGTCTACTTATGTCTTGTGTGCTGGATCATGCCTGAGGGCTCTATAACATTCATATTATTTGCAGTGGACTGGCCCTTAAATAGTATGCCACAAATATCAATCCAATCATGTTAAACTAGAATTACATGTATATCTGATGTCTGTGCAAAACGGTTCCCCACTGTTTTTCAGAGCCACAGATGGCTTGATGATTTATAGCATCATATGGCCACTTCTATATGCGTTTCACCATATATTTTATTTAAATTACTTGAATTTATTTGAGTTTAATTGAATTGACAATGTTATATTAATAATATATAGATATTATTAATGCCTTATTTTATATGATATATTTGAACATGTGTTATTTTAATTCTTTTTTTAAATTATGATTATGAATTGTAATAAATAAATACTTAATTAATTAATTGCATTAAATTCACAGTATTCCTGAAATACACATTGGCAAAAGGAGCAATTTAAGGCAGTGCCCTTGTGCCCAGTAGTCTACTATACTGTGTTTGCATTGATAAAACCCATCTGCCCCAGTTTGTGCTGGCTTTCTCCCTGGGCCTTCTTCTACATCAATGAAACACAGTCCGCCTGCCATTCTCAAGGGACTCTGATAGCAATAACATCTACAGTCTCTACCATCCTTTCAAACAGGGCACACAATCTCTCTCTGGCTGTCACTCAATTCTCACATTGAAATCTCCGAATTCAGATGCCACGTGTGGTTCCGCACAAACTCTTCTTCACAGCTTATGGCCTTGTTAACACAAAAGGGCAGGCAGTGTCATTGTGACTAAGTGTTCTTGTCTAAATTGTAGCTTTCGAATCAAATATGGCATCATAGTCATCCCAGACAGCAACATAGTGTCGGCCCAGATCCGGCTCACATCTGGTAAGCGTTGAATCCACATGTACCAGATGTGACCCGGATCTGGGCCGACACTATGTTGCTGTCTGGAATGTCAGTTCAGATGTAATCACGTCAGTTCTTGCTTGTTTTGTGAACGAATGTCATTGGTGCATATTTGACTATTGTGCTTTTAACTTACTTTCAACTCTTTAGTGTGAAATGTTTGAGCATGAAAAAGGTCTGCACTATAACAAAGCACAAAGCCACGCCAGAGGGAGATATTTTCTATCAGTAAACACTGTTTCTGAACTCGCCTCGATTGTAGCCTTGAGTTTTCTTCCAGGAATGTACGCATCTCAATATTTCTCATTTAAATAATACCTGGTTGAGTTGCACTAGTAGTGAGTTGTCACAATGTCTAGTTCCACCCCGAATCTAAACCCCCTATTTTGGGCCAACCTAAGGCAGACGAACTGAGGAAACAAGTTAAAATGTATTCTTAACACCTCAGCAATATACAACCGCAACCTTTTGTTGTTCTCAACATTTTTTCTGCTTTCTGAACCATGCAGTTTGATGCAGGTCAGATGTTAGAAATGACACCGTTCTCTAAAATGTAAGAGATGTATAAAACAAAGAATTGCCACTGTGAAACGTCCTGCACAAGTAGCAGATGAGAAGGTGGTTTGAGTTCATCTAGTTCTTCTTGACTTTCATTATTGAACACAGACTCGAACTGATATCGCCAAACTGACACCATTACAGTAGTGTTTACAGCAACCTCAGGAAGCCTTCAGAGCTGATACTCACTGGTTATGGTAAGGGGCGTTACATTTCCATTCCAACACACGATCTAAGCACTAGACCAATCACAAAGAAACCAAAACTAAGGCAAAGCAGCAGGTTAAAAAGGTGCGGCAACAATGTAAATTGTAAGAAAAATAAAAAAAACTTTTTAAGTTAAATTATGTAATATATTTACATAATTTAACTTAAAAAATTATAATATTTACATAATTTAACTTAAATTTTGTTCATGGGGTAATAACATATACCCCATGAACAAAACTATGAACTTGTAAATTAGCATAAGGCCGTGTGTCCACCAAGGCGCTTTTCCACGCGCCTACCGTACGTTTTCAATTTTTTTCAATGGGAGTGCAGCGTTTTTTAAACGCCATGAGCGTAACGAGGCGCTGAATGTTTTTTTCGTGCTGAAGCGCCGGGTGCCCAGCATTTTTTTTACTGGTCGCCGAGAGTTGAAAAATGTTCAACTTTGGCAGCACTCATCACTGTCACTTTTTACCCACCCATCCAATCACAGTGGAGGAGGGGCGGGACTAACACTGACCAACTGTCACAACATTCTTTCTGTACAACGACATCAACCAACAGAGCTAACCGAACAAAATTGATGAAAAATAAATTTTTAGTATGAAACAAATTATCTGCTGAAATCAGTTACTGAGCAACGAAACGTTGCAACGGAAAAAAAGGCAGCGCTGCCAAAACGCTTTCAAGCGCCCAAAGTGTTTTCAGCAGGCTAAAAACGCTTTGGTGGACACACGGCCTAATAGGACGCCTTTAAGAACTATTGTGAAGGGGAAGCGGAAGGTTTTTTAAAAGATTGATTTCTGGTGCCGTGACCCATGACTACTGTAGGTGTTGAGGAATAAAGACTTGATATAAGAGCAAAGATGAACCTGAGCAACCCAAAGTGCTGATAGATTCAAAGGCCTCACTGCTGACTATAACAGCTATTTATACAAGTGAGTGAGTAGAGAAGTGGGAAGAGAAGAAAGAGAGGAAACGAAGGAGGCCTGCTCTTTTTGCTGTATTTGCATTACTTTTTGCTGAATGCTTTGCTTCTAAACAAAGCATATAGTTGTAGGAATATGAAAATGTCATTCCAAGTCTTCTGTATAACACCATAGAAAAGCCCTTGCAAAACAATACAATAAAAAACTGAAAATTACCAGGCGATGGATGTCAAGCTTCAAAAAAAGAACAAATGATCTATATAAAAGATATTCATATGACTCAATATAAAAATTCACAATGCAGTGGTTCGGGTATGAGACAAAAATGTATGTGGGGATAAAGCTACAAGATATCTTCTTTTGTTTTCCATGGTTGAAAGAAAGTCATTTGGATTGACATGAGAGCAACACTAGTAAATTAACTGGAACTATTTAAGATAAATGTGTGATAAATGTATGAAAACAATAGGCACTAAAAATCCATCCCCCTGTACATTACAAGTAAATTAGAAGCAATCACTCAACCTTAAATTAATGTATTTTCCATTGGGCGCCAAGCATTTTTGCTACAAATGCAGTAAATCATTTTTCCCACCTGTTGAATGGCGTGAACAGATATTCATGGCATGACAGTAATCGGCTGCTATGTCAACCTCATACGCACACATACAGGCCCTCATCATTCAGTGTGTGACTCTCGATCTGCCAACACCAGTGCACATCACAGATTCAGTGCCGTGTGTGTGGAAATTCTCCCAGAGTCTGATTCCACCTCCGCAAGCATTAATGGGAATGAGAGACACCTGCTGAGAAACTCGAGCCCCAAAATGGCAGCCCTTCTTCCACACCAAATGTGGAAAACAGGAAACTAAACCTGAGCCATGTTTACTCTACGAGCTTAATCTTGTCAATGCCCAAAGGAAACAATCCATGCTCATTCAACAAGTGGTTCCAACATAAAGATTTAGAGACACTTTAGATGCAAATATTTTAAAGATTTAAATTTGAATATGCTGCAGATAAAATTGACTAATAGGCCTAATAGGTCCATCGTCCTGTTGCTCCTTAAATAATGGGGTTTGGTTTCTTAGAGAATCATAATACAATACTATATTGCATGGTGTTCATATTTAAATTTCTGTGTATTTCTAATTATTACGGTGGACTAATTATTATTTAAGTGGTCGACAAATAAAGGTTTTACAATGGCCGATAACCATGCCGATATTTACACAGCAGGGTGACTGATACATAATATACTGAATCCCAAAATTACACAATATAGTTTGTATTAAAGTACCAATAAATCAGAACACACTTGGACAGATATAGCTTTTAGAGCCTACAAGTTGTAAAATATTTATTTGGACAAGTAAAATTAATTTTTTTGTATATAATTTTATCGATTTTATCCAGGAGTTTCTGGAGAGCAGTTAGGCTATTTGGTTAGTGTGAACAACATGATTGTTAAAAATAAATCATTAAAGAAAGCTGGCAAAACCTTAGCGATAATAATATTACAATATGTAAGTATACACTGAGATAAAAAGAAGAGTTAAATGCCAGTGAATGAGTGTAGGTCGTATTTTGTTGCATTGAGCGCTTCGTGTCTGACTCAGTCACGCACAGCAACCTGTTCCATCAATGGCATCCATGACACATTTTCCAAAAAAAAAGCATTTGAATGAGAAATATTACTAAATATCTACAGCTGATACGACGGCTACCCTGTTGGCTGCTCAATTTGAAAGAAACTAAGTGTAGTTCAAACTCTAGTGACGGAAAATTATTGAAGCACCGTTGAGAACATGGCAAAAACATCGTGCAAAATTACAACTAGCTCCACGCACGCGAACTGTTTATCTTCACTTTGCGCATTTTCTTTTTCTTTCATTAGAAGCAAAAACGCGTAGCTAACATTAGAGTCGGACAAACACACTTGTAAATACGTTACATTCCGACGTTCAAAGACATAAACATTACAAAAGCGACATACTACACTGTTGCGTCAACATCAGCGTGACTCTGTTTAACAAGATTACTCGTGTTCCTCTGAACCAAAAGAACAGACTCAACTTACCTCACACACAAAACATTGTCCTCTGAAATTATACACTGGTTACACATTCACTTGATGGCAGCATGTAGGCTATCTCTACCACGTAAACAATCTGATATTTCGGAAATATTCCGTAAAATTTGACTACTCCACGCACTTCCCCGTGATGGAGATGAGCGCGCGCGCGTATCTATGGTGTGTATGACAACAGGAAATTTTCTATTGGGAAAACATAAGCTTAAAGAGCACAGAAGCGCCTCCCCCGTCCAACACTACAGCCAGTCAGTCCTATACTGTCACATCACGATCCACACTCAGCTACAAATATGACAAGACATTCTTAGCAACAAACATCATGGACATGATAATTACGCCACTATAATAAATATAAAGAGCCTCAGCCACGTCATATTTATGAGGGTGGTGCAAATATACAAGTCGTTTTACTGGAGTTCAGAATACCTAATCTCAATATTAAACTCATCATTACTGTTGGATTAACTGTATTTTTAGACCAGTTAGTTTAGAAGCTGTTTGTCAATATAGGACTAAAAGGAAACACTAAAAGGATAAAAAGCAAGCAACAAATCATAATTTTCAGAGTTAGTGGATTGTACATTTCTCAAATAAAACACAATCTCATATTGTCAAATTATAAATTATAAGTTTATCATAAGTTTAATTATAAGTTTAAGGAATAGTTAACTCATGATTTATAATTCTGTCATTTACACGTTTACATAAAACATAAAATGAGTATTTTGCGTAAAAAATAAAGCTGATAAAACATGAAATTGTCTTGAATTGCCATGAATTTCTGAGTATTGATCTTTTAGGCGTTTTATGCGTGGCAATGTTGTTTTTCTTTTAAGTCACCATGAAATCAAAATGGACATTTAACCATCCAATCAATTCCCCACAGGCAAAATCAAGTCCCAGCCAACATTTTTCTTGTTCAAAGATGTCACAATAGAGAATAAAAAAACTATAGCATCATCCATTTCATGCTAACTTTAATAACATTTATTATAACGGTTAACTGAGAACATTTTTATTGTAGGCTATGTAGCTATCTAAGCGGGATTGAAACCGGGATCTCCAGATGACAGGTGCTCTAAAAAGGACAAAAGACAGCAACCTCAAGCACACCTCTTGAGGCCAGGGGAGTGAGGTTTACACACAGATCTTACTGGTCTACATCATTTACACTCTACAACCCCCCCTACACCTCACTTCCATCTGGGTCACGAAATGTAACTGGTCCTACTTGACCCACTCTAAGTGATATTTGAACCGGGGTCTCTGGCAAGGGAAGCGGACGTGCTAACAAGAACGCTAAAGACTGCAGACTCTAGCATCAAGCGTCACCTCTTGAGATTAGAGGAGTGAGGTTTACATGCACAGCTCTTATTGGCCTATGCCCGCTACATATGGAACAAAGCAGCCTGAACATTCAGCCTAATTTTAGTCTAATCTCATTTTGTGTTCCATGAAAGAAATGAAGTCCTACAGGTTTGGAAAAACATGAGGGTGTGTAAATGATGACATAATTTTCAGTTATTTCTATTTCCTGCCCACCCATCTGATGAATGGATAAATCTTGACTCACACACAAATAATTATGTATTGGATCACAAGGGATTGCATGAAGATCATTTCAACCTGAAATTCATTTAATTAATTTTCATCTGTTGATTTATATCTGGGAGTCTGACTTTACGATCACCGTAATAACACTTAAGCCAGAACATATTGGCATGAGCAGTTTCTGGAATGGCACATCTCAAACGCAAACCTCATGCTTATCGAGGTCAAGAATGCTAAGCTTCAGTCTGAGATTTGCTATTACAGTGCTTCAAGAATTTGAGGCACATAACGCAAACTCCTTATTTGAGATACCTCACCTCGGAGGCCAACACAGAGCTGTACTGTTTGGATTTCCAGGATAACTTTAGTGGCGTCAAAGGCAGGAACATTTTGAAAAGAGAAAGGACAAAGACTGAAAGAGCCATTGACATACCTGATACTCTCTGCTGGGGAGAGAGTTCAAGGCCAAGGGAGGGTCACTGCTTTCCTGTTGCTCTGAACAATACAGGCATTGCGACTAATGGTGTATATATCTATAGAAACAAACTGCTTGTGTAACGGAGGATGCAGAATAATGTACTTCATCCTGATTTCTTTTAAAGACCACTCATAAAATGATAAACTGGGACAGTACCCTTTAAAAGGTTCTAAAATGTACAATTTAGGTACTAAAATGTACACTTTTGTTACCAATATGTACCTTTTAGGTACTTATATGCACGCTTTAGGTACCTTTTGAAAGGGTCCATCCTCATTGATAGCTTTTATACTCCTTTTTTTCTCCTTTTTTTCGGAGAGTCCAAGAAAGTAAAATCAAAGTTGTATGGCTTCAAATCCATTTCTATTAATGCTATACCTTACATACCTCATGTCACATATCCATTTTCTTGTGCACTGAAAAAACATTGCACAGCAAAGAGGACACTGACAAAGCAGGTTATTTCAAAAAGTCTCAGCTTTCAAATTCTGTCCATTTTTATTTCATTATTTCATTTACATTAATAAGTTTAGAGGAAACATGATTGCTGGAGAGGAATGTGATACTCGCTGGCATGAGGATGATCATTGTTTAAAAAAGGAACAGCGATAGATGGAGAAAATGACAGAGAGAGGGAGCGCAAAAGAGAGAGAGGGGGCTGAGCCACAGAGACAAGACTAAAATGAGACTAAAATGTCAGATGAGTCACAGTCGTTCCATTGAGACTGAGCTTTAATATGTTTCTACTGGCTTAAATGGAGGCAGAAAATTTACTGTAATGCTGTAGGGAAACAAGCCATAATCTGATCTAAATGGAGCCTTTCAACACCATACTCGACGAGGAGAATAAACATATAGATCTGACCTACTGAAAACAAAAGCAAATGACACATTCTCAGAGTTCAGATGCCACCCTGTCACCAACGCTAACTCATCTCTTTGTATGTAGCCAATATTTAATTAAATCACTGAAAAAGAATTTCGAACCTGGCAGCAAACCCATTCCACTGCCCTTATGTGAGAGCTGGACCAGAAATAGATGCGGTGTGCCAGGCATGCTGGAAGAGCTCCAGAGTATCCCAGCTCTCCAGAAACAGACACTCGCACATCTCCCAAAATCTCCCTTCAGATGTACAAGCTGAAGTTGGGTGGTTTGGCCTTGCCTCAGGCATCTGTTAATACATCTGGACATCTTGCCCACGAGCACACAGATCCAGTGCCTACAGCGGTAACACGATCTCTGGATTAATTGAATGTACCGGGTTCAGAACAAGTTAAGCTCTAGCAACAGCATCAGCGCTGTGATCAAAGCCACATTTCATTTCCAATTGGCCCTCAATTTTTAAGCAAAAAAAAGTGCAGTTACAGTTATGAACGTACAATGAAAATCGTTTTGAAGGGTTTCAATGCAATGTCCAATTTGTAGTTTTATAAAAGCTTTATTAATGTCTTGCACACTGAGCCAGAAATTCGCGTCTGAAATTTTCACACGTTAAAAAATAAATACAACCTCACGTTATGTCAATCATGCTTGCACAATGCCTCCAAAACTTTCGTCTGTCAAAAAAAAAAAAAAAAAAAAAAAAAAAAAAAAAAAAAAAATCGAATCAGGTTCGATTTTCTGCGTTTTTCGCATCCGGAAGCAATTTGAATGGTGTTTTGACAATCCAGAGCCACTGAATCATGAACACGAAAAAAAACGCATAATAAAATTTCGGACTCTTTCGGAAGCTGCTATGTCCAGTTTGGGAATAAACTCTTCTTCTGAGTCAGATCTTATAAAAATAATTCCCACCCAAGGCATCACCCAAGGAATAAGGGTTAGGCCTGTTTGAATTGCATTAATAGTGTGTTGAAATAAAGTTAATGTAAGGTGTTGGACACAGGGTCAAAGAGGTTGAGCTTTAAGTCAGCTTTAAGTCAACATAAAACACCCAAATGACTCAATCTGCTCTCTTAAACACATTTATAGTCTTATTGTCAAAGACTCATTAGTAGCCTACATGTAATTCAGTAAATATAAAATGACTTTTCCATTGACATCGCGAGGATATCTTAAGTTTCAAATAATGGGTGTCTGGTTAAGTATGGACACTTTTCACAATCCAATCAATGCCATAATGCTCAAAATGAAGTCCCGATCTGCACGTTTTTCTTGTGAGCATCCCGTTTGATGTCACATTACAGAAGTTAAATTGGTTGAGAATATAATTTCAACTGCAAATTCTAATGTAGGCCATGACCAACAAACTACAGTGTTCAATGTCTGTAGAAGGAGCCTAATTTGCAATCCAATTAATGCAGCGTTCCTGCTGGTGGTACAAATATTCATACTAGCAGAAATGGATTAACAATGAATAGACATGAAGCCTATTTTTGGCTACTGACGCAATTCTTCCCTCTCAGAGAGCTGCTAATGCAGTCCGGTGTCTGATCCCAAAGGCACCTGTGTCTCTCCAGCTGTGAACAGACTCCATGACATTACTACAGTCCTCAGCTCTAGCTTTCCCTGCGTGTCATACATCTCCGCCTCCAAGTAACAAATTAGCAAGCGGATTTATACAGGACTAGCCGATTAGCACACACCACTAGTTCAACAAACGCTGGCTGTGTACAGACTAAAGTGTGCTGTTAAGAGCTCAGTTACAACATCATTGTTGTGTCATTTTAGCAAGAACACATTGAACAAGCTGAATGTGTATTAAGGTGCTTATTCTCAAGTTAGAGAAGGATTTGGTGGGTAAAAAAGACGTTGAGGAGAGATGCAAAGCTTCAATGCTAAGCTCAGTCATGATTCCTCAGCTGAGCGATGAGCATGTGTAACAGTATGTGTGTGTGTGTCCGCTCTCCCGCCGTCCCTCCTCCCTTGAGCCGATCCTCTTTCAGACTACAGCTCTAGAATGCCACAGACCTGGTTTCCAAGGAAACCGTGAGTGTTGACAATAGAAGACATGTTTATATCCATGTTAATCACTGCCTAGCAATTAAGGCGAAGCTTTTCGTCCCCTTGGAATTATAAGGTTCTATCTGACAATTTTGTCAAAATTGAGTTATTCACATTTTCTTATTCTGTGACAACTTATTTACGTAATGTGGTGTGTTTTCTAAGTTGTGTTCATTGTGGAACTTTTTATCAAAAAAACAAAAAGGTTCTATCTACAAAGTCGAACTCTAACTTGGCTCTATAAGGTTCTATCTGCATGAGCCAATCAGCACTTCAAATGCACAGAAGAGGACCAATCAGAATCAACTTTTATATGTCGGGTCGCCGGCTTTTTCCTTCAAGACAAGAAGAAACCCCATAAAGGCATTATGCTATACATTTACAGTGAATTAAATATTCACTAAATTGTGTAGTCTTATGAAGTGGCTTAACTTTATATTTTGTTATTTTCTTTATTGTGCATTATTGGTTATTATTATTAATAACTTTTATTATTATAGTTATTATTATCTGAATTATACAAATATGCAGTGAGTAAATTGAATATTTCAGAAAACCATTCAACATGCAAGTGTGTGTGTGTGTGTGTGTTTGTTTGAAAGTATGTGTTGTGAATTCTCTCCCTTTAAATATTGAGTTGGTTACGTGGGTGACGTTTTAAGTTGCGTTGTACGCAAATACCGTAGTGCAGCGTTCTCAGAACGTACGGACTAAGTGTAATTGCCTATTCACAAACAAAGCCACACCTGTTGATCATCTTGTGCACGCGTTCATGTGCAGTGTATATGTGCAAGAGAAAGTTTATGACAAAGTAAGTTTCCTTCTTTTTTATATTGTTAATATTGCAGTTTAAATACAATCTTACGATCTGTGCCGAGTTAGATAATGTTTGTTATGTTTAGCGATCTTTCTAACGGTAATTTGATCCTGCTTAACGAGCAGATTATCCCGCTAGCATCGCGGCTCATTTTGATTTGTTTATTACATTCAAGTGAATTTCTCTGTGGATATCTTTCACTGATTGTCATTTAGTACTTCCAGTGATAATGAAGACCGTCCAATTTCTATAATTTACTTTTGGTGTTTTGTCAATTTAATTGCATTAGGCAGTTTATTATAGACTCATAGGCCTATATTTCTTGATTGATATATTTCATGTATCCGTGCACTCTACAGAGATGTTTATGTTTGAGTTTGTAATTTCTTAAGTTGTTGAATAATTTAGTGAGTGAATATTTATTTCTGTTGTGTTATTTATTTCAGAAACTACCGTGTGTATGGTCACTCTTGTGCCGTAAACACTTAAACTCTCTCTGATGACTCCGACACCTTGACCAGAGTTCTGCAGCGGTCAATAACATAGTCCACCAGGGGCCTGTTTCAGAAAGGAGTTTAAGTGAAAACTCTGAGTGTGTTTCATTGTCCAACCCCTGTATATTGTTTGTCCATGCGTGGCTTAATTGACTAAATCTGTTTTGCAGCAATTTGCCAAAAAAATAAAAGGATTAAAACGTTTGCTAAACTTTTATTTGATTACCACCGTTTTTGATTAATATATTTCTATTAAATCATTAAAAAATTGGAATAAAAAACATTTAATAGAACTCAATTATTTTTCAAACATAATTTAATAAGTTATTAATGATAAAAAATAAGATCTTATTCATTAATCTTATTCATAATCAATTATTGAAGTTAGTTGATTACATATGTTTTATTGAACAAATGTTTAATTTATTTAACTGTCATTTTAACTGATGATAATAATAACTGTAATTTAAGAATGCAGTTTATATATTTAATAATTGTTTAATACCATAAACCGTGATATTTTCTGAGACGGTTCTCCACTGAGAAACTCTCCCCACCCCTGCTGTTAAACAAGTTACTCAGCAAATTTTACCCATATTTTAAATTAACTACTTCTTACTTGAGTAGATTTTTAGACTGGTATTTTTACTTAAGTAAAAATTTATCAAAGTAATAGTAGCATACATTAGGTTGAATAACATTCTTCCAGTTTCACCTCTGATATTATAACAGTAAGTTACTCTAAAATAGTTATGAATTATTAACTACAAATTACATCTTCAACGGTGTATTTAGATTAATGTAATAATTACTATCTCTAGAAAGTATTGGTCTACATATTACTAAATCATATATCAACCTCAACCACTTGATTAATACAAGGAGGAGAGACAAGAAACTGCACTTTTAATGCTTTCAAATTAACAATATACAATTGCATGAATTATTCTTCAATTGATTAAAGTGTGTAGAGGGAGAAGTTTACATAAAAACACCTTTTAAAAATGTATGTTAAATCCACTATTGTTTTATACTGAATTGGTCTGTATAGTTTATGCAGTAGGCCTATTTATTGTAATTGCATCATATTTTATTTTAAATTACAGAAGAATTAAGAGTAATCCCATTAATTAAATTACAATATTTAGACTACTTAGTAATTAATTACACCCAAAACCTCTTTTTGTCTGGCGCTGTTGCCATGGTGACTCGTAATATTTGCGCTCCGTTGATAATGGCTTTTTATAGTTATTGTGCACGCGTTTAACTCAGAGTCAGTCAACTCAGAGTTGATTGAACTAACTCATTTCATCTGTTCTGTAACCGAAAACTAACTCAGAGTTTCCCATCTCAGAGTAAGTCAACTCAGAGTTCAAGCTTTAACTCAGAGTTGGTTGAACCTCCTTATTGAAACGGGCCCCAGTTTCCAGTGGGGCAATCCCCAATAATATGTATGTATGTGTGTGTGTGCGTGCGTGCGTGTCCGTGTGTGTGCGAGTGTGTACGTGTGCTTATGTGTGAGAAAGTGTGTTGGTGTGTGTATGAGAGAGAGAGAGTGTGATTAAAAAGGAAGTTTGAGATTTTTTGTGATTATTGTCACGGTGTAGTGTGGAATGAGTACAGGCTAAGGCTGACGCAAAGCTCCAATACAAAACATTTACTCAAAAACTCCAAACAGGTACAAGGAAGACTGGCAGAAGATTACACACACTTTGTCCCCTTGGAATTATAAAGTTCTATCTGCGTTCTGAGCAGTTTTGAGGTATTAAGTTTTTGCATTACATATAGGAAAATTTATATGGGGAACAAGTTTCATTCAAACATGAAAATAACAGGGACCCTAAATGTATTCTTAACATACAATATCAAAATCCTCTCAAATTTGTAAATGGGGATTTTTGGAATGGGTCAAATGCAGATAGAACCTTCTAATTCTAAAAAAAAAAACACTTTTCGCTTAGAATTATAAGGTTCTATCCGACAAAACATTATTTGAACATTTAAATAAAAAAATAATGTTGTAACAATGTCTCAACATGTGTTAGAAAGTAAAATTTTATCCTTTCTATGACATTTATTTAATATTTTTTAGCACTTCCATGTATTTAGGACGTTTCAAATTTAGCTAGGTAGGTCTAAATATTTTCCCCAGTGCATAATCTTCATTTTTGATATCAATTTGGTGGGTAATAAAACACATTGCAGAAATTATAATTTTAATCTTTAGGAATCTTTAAATCTTAACCTTTAAAAGGAGCCACTGTAATACATCCGAACAGGACTTTATTCCAGCTAAAGTGGGCCAGGTAAAATGGCTTTCTCTCTAGACCTCAATATGGCTGAAATAACATGCAAACGTTTATTGTTGTAATTAAGACCCCATTAAATAAATTGTTAAATATTTGATCTATAAACCTTAATATAGTAAAAATTAAGACATTTTAAGACTTTAAAAACTGCAAGAAAATCGACATGCTTCAGCAAATTAATTCATAAAGTTTAATAATCATTGAAAAATTATTCACTGACTATATAATTGTCACAGTCTTTGTCTGCACCATTCTGTCTTCGTCATCTTCACTACACTTCCCAGCATCCTCTGTGATAGTCTCCACACCTGAACTCACTCCCTCAATCATCCACCTGTTCATCGTCCTGATCATCTGTGTCACCTGTCGTCACCTTGTTAGTGTTCATTTGTATCTGTATTTAGTTCTCTCTGTTTCAGTCTGAGCTTGTCGGTTCTTGATTGTGTTTCATGGATAGTGTGTGTAATCTTCTGCCAGTCTTCCTTGTGCCTGTTTGGAGTTTTTGAGTAAATGTTTTGTATTGAAGCCTCGGCCTGTCTTCATTCCACACTACACCGTGACAGAAGAACAGACCAAACATGGATTTCCCTGCAGTAAGTCTAATGTGTCTTGAGCAGGGAAACAGCTCTCTTGAGGAACACCTGGAGGTTTTCCTGGTTTTTGTACCTGATGATCGTCCTTCAGTGTTGATGACGGCACCAGCCCCACTCCAACGCCCGAGACCATCCAGCCCGAGACGCTCCGCCTGATGGGTCTTCACCGCCTGCCTGAGGGGTCTTCACCGCCTGAGGGGTCTTCACCATCCTTGCTCCTTCCTGGTCCTGCTCTGCCCTGGTCCTGCTCCGCCCTGGTCCTGCTCCGCCCTGCTCCTTCCTGGTCCTGCTCCGCCCTGGTCCTGCTCCGCCCTGGTCCTGCTCCGCCCTGGTCCTGCTCCGCCCTGGTCCTGCTCCGCCCTGGTCCTGCTCCGCCCTGGTCCTGCTCCGCCCTGGTCCTGCTCCGCCCTGGTCCTGCTCCGCCCTGAGCCTGCTCCGCCATGTCCACGTCCTGCTCTGCACTGGTCACACCCTCAGCCCGCTCTGCCTTCCTGCTCTAATTCAGCCATGCCCTCGTCATCCTCCTTGTACCTGTTTGGAGTTTTTGAGTAAATGTTTTGTATTAGAGCCTCAGCCTGTCTTTATTCCACACTACACCATGACAATAATCACAAAAAATGTTAGACTCCCTTTTTAATCACACTCTCTCACACTCTCTCTCTCTGTCTCTCACTCTCTCTCTTACACACCAACACACTATCTCAAACATACACAGGCACACACACACAAATACTTTCAAACACACACACTTGCATGTTGAATGGTTTTCTAAAATATTCAATTTACTCACTGCATATTTGTATAATTCAGATAATAATAACTATAATAATGAAAGTTATTAATAATAACTGAAACATTATAAAGAAAATGAATAAATATAAAGATAAGCCACTTCTTTAGACTACACAATTTAGTGAATTTTTAATTTATTGTAAATGTATAGCATAATGCCTTTATTGGAGTTTCTTCATGTCTTCAAGGAAAAAGCCGGCAACCCGACATATAAAAGTTGATTCTGATTGGTCCTCTTCTGTGCGTTTGAAGTGTTGATTGGCTTATGCAGATAGAAACTTATAGAGCCAAGTTAGAGTTCAACTTTGTAGATAGAACCTTTTTGTTTTTTCAATAAAAAGTCCCACAATGTACACATTTTAAAACACATCAAACAAGTCACAGAATAAGAAAATGTGAATAACTCAATTTTGACAAAAATGTCAGATAGAACTTTATAATTCTAAGGGGACAACTATCCATGAAACATAAATCAAGAACCGACAAGCTCATACTGAAACAGAGAACTACTTGAATACAGATACAAAATGAACACTAACAAGGTGACACAGATGATCAGGACCATGAACAGGTGGATGATTGAGGGAGTGAGTTCAGGTGTGGAGATGAGGATGCTGGGAAGTGTAGTGAAGTTGAAGACAGAATGGTGCTGACGAAGACTGTGATAGAACACCCCCCTTTACAAAGGCGTGACCTCGTGCCGTAAAACATCAATGGGGTGGGGGTGGGGGGCACCCTGGAGGATGACGAGGGCATGGCTGAATTAGAGCAGGAAGCCTCCAGGGCTGAGGGTGTGACCAGAGCGGAGCAGAAAAAGACCCCTCAGGCGGTGAAGACCCTTCAGGCGGTGAAGACCCCTCAGGCAGACAGTAAAGACCCTTCAGGCGGTGAAGACCCTTCAGGCGGTGAAGACCCCTCAGGCAGGCGGTGAAGACAGGCGGTGAAGACCCCTCAGGCAGGCGGTGAAGACAGGCGGTGAAGACCCCTCAGGCGGTGAAGACCCCTCAGGCAGGCGGTGAAGACAGGCGGTGAAGACCCCTCAGGCAGGCGGTGAAGACAGGCGGTGAAGACCCCTCAGGCGGTGAAGACCCCTCAGGCGGAGCGTCTCGGGCTGGATGGTCTCGGGCGTTGGAGTGGGGCTGGTGCCGTCATCAACACTGAAGGACGATCATCAGGTACAAAAACCAGGAAAACCTCCAGGTGTTCCTCAAGAGAGCTGTTTCCCTGCTCAAGACACATTAGACTTACTGCAGGGAAATCCATGTTTGGTCTGTTCTTCTGTCACGGTGTAGTGTGGAATGAAGACAGGCCGAGGCTTCAATACAAAACATTTACTCAAAAACTCCAAACAGGCACAAGGAAGACTGGCAGAAGATTACACACACTATCCATGAAACACAATCAAGAACTGACAAGCTCAGACTGAAACAGAGAGAACTAAATACAGATACAAATGAACACTAACAAGGTGACGACAGGTGACACAGATGATCAGGACGATGAACAGGTGGATGATTGAGGGAGTGAGTTCAGGTGTGGAGACTATCACAGAGGATGCTGGGAAGTGTAGTGAAGATGACGAAGACAGAATGGTGCAGACAAAGACTGTGACAATTATATAGTCAGTGAATAATTTTTCAATGATTATTAAACTTTGTGAATTAATTTGCTGATGCATGTTGATTTTCTTGCAGTTTTTAAAGTCTTAAAATGTCTTAATTTTTACTATATTAAGGCTTATAGATCAAATATTTAACAATTTATTTAATGGGGTCTTAATTACAACAATAAACGTTTGCATGTTATTTCAGCCATATTGAGGTCTAGAGAGAAAGCCATTTTACCTGGCCCACTTTAGCTGGAATAAAGTCCTGCTCGGATGTATTACAGTGGCTGCTTTCTGTCTATAATTTCTGCAATGTGTTTTATTACCCACCAAATTGATATCAAAAATGAAGATTATGCACTGGGGAAAATATTTAGACCTACCTAGCTTAATTTGAAATGTCCTAAATACATGGAAGTGCTAAAAAAATATTAAATAAATGTCATAGAAAGGATAAAATTTTACTTTCTAACACATGTTGAGACATTGTTACAACATTATTTTTTTATTCAAATGTTCAAATAATGTTTTGTCGGATAGAACCTTATAATTCTAAGCGAAAAGTGGTTTTTTAGAATTAGAAGGTTCTATCTGCATTTGACCCATTCCAAAAATCCCCATTTACAAATTTGAGAGGATCTTGATATTGTATGTTTAGAATATATTTAGGGTCCCTGTTATTTTCATGTTTGAATGAAACTTGTTCCCCATATAAATTTTCCTATATGTAATGCAAAAACTTTGAAGCTCAATATCTCAAAACTGCTCCGAACGCAGATAGAACCTTATAATTCCAAGGGGACGATTTGCCAATGGCTCAGACACTTCCTTAAAAAGGTGACTTTCTTAACCACATACTTGGTTATATGAATGTTTCATCAGTGCACGTTACTTCCAATAATAGAAAGTCAAAATGTAATTAGTTTCACCTTTGAAATGATATTTCCTTCAAAATGTCAGCAAAATAGGCTTGCTTTGATTAATAGAATCAAAGAATATTGATATTCCAATAAATGACATTCTACTTGGCACCCGTTTCTACCCGAATCTAAAAATCAGTATTTGCTTTACATGTTATTCCAAAGACAAGACTTAATCTGATCTACTTTTTTATGGCACTTAGTCATCTACATTTAGGTTTTAATCTGACAATTTATATTTTCTGATCAACAGCGATAAGTAGTGCTGAGATTGTGTGTAATGCTAGCGATATGCTTATAGCTATTATGCTTGCAAAATGTAACACAAGTTAAAAAAAACTGAAAGAATGAAAAATGTGTGTGATTTGTGTGATTCACAACTTAAAACAGTGTTTTGTGTTGTTTTTTTTGCATGTAACAATTTAAAAACATTTACAGTATGTTCATAATTACAGTTCGGGTGACAGACAAAGCGCTTTAGTGATTTCTAATCAGGCACTGAATGATACCCTCACTCTTTCAGTCAACTGAAACTCTTTAGTGTGCCTGTGCGGACTTGATTGAACTAACAGGTTGAATTCTTAATGACACTGGAGGTTGGAAGCTCATTCTAAGTCCAAGGTCTGGAAAGTGATTTTGTACCTTGTTTTGATGAAGTCACCAGTCGTCGCTCATTCACTGAGGTTCAGCTCTTAGCAGAAACAGTGCTTTACTTGCAGCCTTAAATCTATAGAGAAAAAGAGAGGTAAACAACTCTAAGAGCTTTTCCCTCAGACGACTGATGTCATTTCCATAAAAATGAGACACGGAAGTGGTGATTATTGTAATACTAGGACTGAGGGCCATGGAAAAGACAACAAAATCATTGCCAAAAACATGGATCACCACAAACCTTAGTAAATACACCATACCACCATCTTGTAAAGCATTCATGAAGCTTCTATGTCCAGTTTGTGAATGAAGTCTTCTTCTGAGTCTAGATTAATAAACTATTTGCTCACTGACTCATTCATTCATCACACAAAGCTATCACAAGCCTACAGAATTTAGAACTTAAAAGATTAGTTAAAAGTTTAGTTCACCCAAAGATTTTAATTGTCATCAATTACTCACCGCCTCACCCTCATGTCATTCCAAACACTCTTCCAAACTCAAATGAAGATATTTTTAATGAAATATTACGTTCGTTCTCACACCTCACTTCCAGTGCTAGATATGTTTGCTGATCAAAGTTTATATGTGAATAAAATCCTAAATTGCACCATTCATCATATAAAGCCATCGTGTCTCTTCATAAGACCTGGATTGTGTCTTTATGAATTTTTTTAACCATCAAGAGTTCTGGGTGAATAGACTTTCAATGACTAGACAGAAATTGCTCAGTTTTCATTGTAAATATCTTCATGTGTGTTTTGAAGATGAATGAAAGTGTTTGCAACCACATGAGGGTGACTAAATTATGATATTCATTGGGTGAACAAACTCTTTAAGAGCAGTCATATGGACTAATTTTGTGATACTTTTATGGGTTTTTTAATTTTGAAAGCTTCAGTCCCCATTCAAAAGGTGAATTATTCTTTAAAAATGAACTAAAATGCAGATGACTGAACAGTGGGTGAAAATTGAGTGCATGAGGAGGCATCAGATCTCATTTAAAGACAGGCCAGTGTGGTTTGAAGAAAAAAAAAACCTGTTGGATTAACATAAAAAAACATGTACATCGGTTGCACATAATAAAGTTAGGTTTGTGCAACATGATTTATGTATTTTAAAATGCACAAATCATGTTGCACAAACCTAACTTTATTATGTGCAACCGATGTACATGTTTTTTTTATGTTAATCCAACAGGTCTTTTTTTTCAGTGAAGGAATGAGTATGCAAAACAGCAGATCTACCTTCTACACAGTGAGCCGACACCAGAATCTGCTGTCTTTCTGCTCTGCTGCCAGTCAGCGGACGTTCTCTCACACGCCAAACACTTTAGGGATCGGGGACATTGTAGCATGCATCTGATGCTACGCTCTTGTGCGAGGACCGTTTCTGCCTAGAATGCCAAATGAGATGGAGGTCAAACGAAATTTAGATGAAAAAAAATGTGAATCTAGACACAAAATTCAACAATAAGTTGTGACGAGTGCTGCCGTGATACTTTGACAAACACTCTGAGCCATGCGGAAAGCAGTTCAGATTCAGAAACTTTTTTAATTTGAGACTTTCTTCCGTGTTTCAGGAAATGTCACCAAGAGGTAAATAAACATATCAATCCCAAACCTCACACCTTTCAGCCATCAAACAAGCCTGCATTTCTCCATGGGGTGTATTCTCATTTGGGCAGGGGTTTATCATCATAGATGGGATCTGGAGCATTAAACAGGTCACTCTACTCTTTTGTGATAAGCTAACTAAAGGCTGGTGGTTGCTGTGGCTTCTGTCATCCGTGTGCTAATGCTGCTAAGCGTTAGTCACGGTTCTCGCAGGTCATGCCGTTTCACTAGAGCGAGAGGCGACAGTAATAGATTTCACACTCAAATGGCAAGAAATTTTGCCACTCGATATTTCAGAGCATTTTTTCCTCAGCCTTCACATTAAAACTAGCCACAAGTTTTAAAGAACATATATGTTGAAATATTATAGCAATTCGAACACAACTGTTGCACCAAAATTATGCATAAATAATAACTGAGGTGTAATTAAGTAAGCTGTAATTATTACGATATACTTTGCAATACTCAAAAGAGTGAGTCTCACAAAACCTGCCTGGATCATACTTCACTTCAATAACAAGAAGAAAATAAGATATTTCACTTTGCATTAAGAAACTGAAGAGATTTGGATAAAGACATTTTTGCATTGTAAAATTATTTAAGCATTGTATTGAATTTTATTTTTATTTTATTTATTTTTATTATATTTTCATTATTTAATTTTTTATTATAAGACATTTTCTCCCTATTGATGTAATGTTTAATGTCATTTTACTTGTTTTGTAATAATAATTATAGGCAGTACAATAAATATTGTCTGTATATTTTACAATATAATTATAATATATTATACCATTAAATTTCACAATATAACATATATACATTTTTTGGTGCCGGGTATTGAATTGTCATGGGAAAAAAAAAAATCACAATTAGTTTAATTACGGTATCTAAAAAATCAGATAAATTTTCTCGAAGAAAAATATAATTTCTTATTTCTTTGTTAAATTCGGAGTGAAATGTGATCCAAACATGTTCTTTTAAGACTTTGAGATGTTCATCACAAAAAAAGTCAGACTTCAAATAATTATTCAACAATTTTAAAGGCATATAGATTAAATACGAAATAAAACGTGTTAATGTTACAGCGTCGCGTTATCAGATTCTCCTTGGCACAAACAGCAGCAGTCTCTGTGCACAACTATCAACTTATATAGTCCACAAAACACAACAAATCAGCACCCAGTCAGTCTTTACAATAACAAACCAGTGCACATGTGTGATGAATTAATGACTTTGAACTACATACAACCAATACTCTTAAAATCCATCATCTCTCATTGCTCATTCTCAACATGAATGATCTACAATGAGCACGATTCTTCATTTATCAGATGTCCTTGCAGCAGTTCAATCATCACTAAGCCTTATTGATGTAGCCCTCTTTGATAAGGAAATCGTAGATTTTGCGTGTCTTGTTGACATCTATCTTGATGAGCGATCGGGCCTGCGCCAGCCGTAGACCCCCCTGCCGCCGGCACTCGTTCAGCAGGGCCTGTTTGTACTCCAGATACGCTCCAGGCACCAGACGAACCACCTGACATAACTGAGGGAGATGATGACAGAATCATTTAGGATCCATTATATCCCATCAATTAGGCAGATGTCTTCAAAATGAGCTTGTGCCAGAAGCAAAATCAGGAGTTGCAAACCTCTTTTTCTCTCTCGTTGAGTTTCTCAGTGCCAGGCAGCCCTGTTAGGTTGAGAGGAGGAGCGCTTCTTCTGCCTGTGGATCAGAGGAGCGAGACTATTCAGCGCTAACATCAAGAGCTAAGACTGTTGTGAGCTAACAGATGTGTTGCAATCATCTAATAGAAATAATCAAGTAAAGCAATAAACCACAAAGGGCTGTGCATTACAGGAATTATACCACAGATGAATTAAATGTTGTGCTGCCTTTAACAATAGTAAGAAGAACAATAAATCAATCTCAACTCTATTATTGGTATTAGTAATGGTTCTTATTTAGGGCTGTCAAACGATTAATCGCGATTAATCGCATCCAAAATAAAAGTTTGTGTTTACATAATATATGTAGGTGCACTGTGTATAATTATTTTGTGTGTGTGTGTGTATATATATATATATATATGAAGAGTTCAGATGCAAAAGCCTCTAAATGCCATTTGAAATTTTCTTCTAAAATGATCATTTTTATCAAGCTTGTATATTTAAGTTCAGTAATTTCACTTAAATGGCAATGAAGATTACCTATTAATTGTCATTTAAGTGAAATTACTGAACTTAAATATACAAGCTTGATAAAAATGGTCATTTTAGAAGAAAATTTCAAATGGCATTTAGAGGCTTTTAAATCTGAACTCTTCATATATATATATAAATAGACACACATGCATGTATATTTTAGGGAAAAAAAATTCTATATAAAATATTTATATTTATATATAATATAAATTAGATATAAATCTATATATAGTATATACATCATTCATTTCTTATTTATTTCAAGCAAGATAGTGTGACAACAGAAAAGATAGACAATAATAATAACTTCTAACACTTATGCTTGAAATGGAGTGGGAAGAAGTAAAACTTATTAAACCCCACCCCAGTCTATTAAAGATTTTACATGAAAAAATGTATTAAATATATACAAGCATGTGTGTGTATTTACATATATAACTATACACAGTGCACCCACATATATTATGTAAACACAAACTTTTATTTTGCAAGCGATTAATCGTTTGACAGCCCTATTCTTATTATTTTCAATGTTGAATACAGTTTTTGCTGCTTAATAACCTTGTTGAAACCACGATGCATTATTTTCAGGATTCTTTGATTAACAGGAAGTTCAAATGAACAGCATTTATTTGGAATATAAACCGTATGTAATTTTAATAATGTTTAAATATCAATTTTTATTTTTAAATCTTACCCCAAACTTTAGAATGGTAGCGTATCACAGTTTCTACAAAAATATTGAGCAGCACAACAGTTTTCAACATTGATAATAATAAGAAATGTTTCTTGAGCAGCAAATCAGGATATTAGAATGATTTCTGAAGGATCATGTGACACTGAAAACTGGAGTAATGATGCTGAAAATTCACAGAAATAAGTTACATATTAAAATATATTATCATAGAAAAAACTACTAATAATTTCACAATATTTACTCTATTTTTAAATAAAACAAATGCCTTGGTGACCAGAAGAGACTTCCAGTCCAAAAACATTCAACATTCTTTAACTTTTGATTGGTGGTGTCTAGCACTATTCAATACATTGCATATATCATTCAGTAAACTGGTTTAAAATAAAATAAAGTCTGCTTAATTAGAAATATGCTTTGATTTCCCAACTTATTTATCAGTATCAGCAAACGTCGTATGCAGTCAGAGTGTGTTCAGATTCAAAAGCATTTAAATATGTCCTAGTTGTGCAGTCAAGTGACAAAAGGAGACAAAATATGAAAGTATGAGAGACAGAGAGAGAAATACAAAGAGGTATGAGTGGCTTCATTTTTTGTTGAGCACATTTACAGCAGTGCATCTCAGAGAAAAGACTAATGTGTTTGAGCCTGCGGCTTCACGGCTGAAGGGGACATCACAAAGATTGCAACAAGAGACCTGAGTGGAAGAGAGGAGACGGAGTGAAAAATGGAGGAAATAGGCAGCACTGTACCTGAGGTAGTGATCGTGGTGACCACAGGAGTGATTCCAGCGTCGCTGTAAGAGAGAAACAGTCAAAGCAAAACATTCTCACACAAATGCTTTTGAAACCTCTCTGGAAGACGAGCTCAGGCTCTTGGGGTTCTCAGCTAAATAAAATATAAATAGAGAGCCTGATTCATCGTTCACTTCTACTTTGTATACTTTTGCTGAATATCTACACCAAATTTTGCAAAGCTACCGCTGGAGCTGCAAAAACACAAACTGACAGCCAAAGTTGTTTGAATGAGAATACACGGTGGACTTGTAGGCAGGTAGAGACATGAATCACATCTGTGATACCAATAAAAACGCAGCAGAAGAAAGAACACTAGAAATAAACAGCAGAGCCCTCGTGGCAGCAATAAAATAGTACAACTGAGTGTGAGGGATTGTGTCATGCTGGAATGACAGTTTTTATACATTTAAAAATAACAAAAACTGTGTTTTTATTTATTTTGTTTTATACAATACTGCTGAGAAGTTTGGGGTCAGCAAGGGTTTTTTGTTTGTTTGAATGAAATGTACACTTTTATTCAGAAATGACTAATTAAACTGATCATAAGTGACACTAACTAAAAAAAATGTCGAAAAAGATTTCTATTTTAATTAGTGTTGTTTTGAACTTTCTTTATCAACAATATTAAGCAGAGCAACTGTTTTTAACATTGATTATAATAAGAAATTGTCTTGAGCAGCAAATCAGCATATTAGAATGATTTCACTGAAGACTGGAGTAATGATGCTGAAAATTCAGCTTTTCATCACAAGCTATGTATTCATTCAAAGTTGCGAATTGAACTAGTGTGCAAAATATTGCATAAAACATTTGTGAACAAAGGAGTTTCAATCTTGTGTGTGACCAAGTGACCAAAATCATCCAAAATATTGCAAATATCTAAAATAGTTGCTAAAATCGAGAAAGCCACTGTGGCCCTTTTCCCCCTCCATCATAAAAGACTTTTGTCTTAGAGTGCGTAGACGAAATGTTATCTTGTGTTCAGAATTTGGAAGATGGTATTTGTGAACTCAATTTGTTAGACGCTCCTAGAAGGGAACTAAAACAAATCATTCCAATGACAGACATTGGTTCAGGCATTTCAGAATGATCATTTGAGATGATGTGCATGAAATTGGTCAGCTGGTTAGTCCAGTTATCCAATCACATCCACAGTTGAGGCAAAGTCACAATGAGTTTTTTTGTTGAACATTGAGATAATTATTTGGTAAGTGCGTCTCCGTTATAGTTCTTTGCGCATATCTTCTTATCAGATTAAATGTATCCAACTCAATTTAGTGCGTACGTTTTTTAAGCACATTTTTTTAATTTATGCGCATCATGGCGTTTCCATCCAGCGTTTTCTAATGCAAAATCCCAAAATGCATATAAAAATAGGCTGATGGAATACAATAAAATATGTAAATGTTGCCGTGGTCAGAATAAGAGACTTCTTTCAACTAAACATCTTACCAACCAGCATTATAATAAGAGAAAAAAACAACTAAATTAAAACAAAATATAAAGAGAAAGGACAGAAATCTGATGTAAATTAATTTTGGATCAATTTTAAATTTATTTACTTACTATTAATTGATTATTTCTTAAAGAATACTGTTATAATAAGTAGCCCAGCATTAAGTTCATTTGGAGCTCAATTAATTCTGAAATAATTACAATATAGAGAGATAGTATAGAGATAGAGATTAGAGAGTTAGTAAGGTGGCAGTAAGGAAGTGATCTTACATGGCAGCCTGTTTGTGCAGCCATTGTTGGCAAGCACGGGCATCGTGAATGTACTGCAGGACGTCACACAGCATGTTCCTCTTCCTGCGCTCGTCCTCTCGAGTGCGCTTCACTCGCTCATACACCTTAGCACCTGCAGTCCAGATGACACGGGTCAGATCAGATTGTAAATCTGACTAGATAATATGGATCATATTTGGATTAATCTGTCATTTTTTATGATGAAATACTCTGCTAAATCATTGTTGTGTTGATTTTAAATGTACTTCCTTTAGATTTAGGCTACTGCCCATCTTACCACAGAAGAACTGAATTCCCTCTCTCCTGTACTCCTGCAGTCTGTGGATCTCCCTCCTCAGCTCAAACTCCACTGTCAATGAGTGCATGTGAGAGGGAGAGAGAGAGAGAGAGAGAGAGAGAGAGAGAGAGAGAGAGAGAGAGCAGATGGATCTGTGAACTTTTCACCCTGGCTGATTCAGATTCTAGGGCGGACAGACTAAACACATGAATGACATGGGGGCTTGTTCATCTAACCCCTACTTGTCCTGCACATGCTCATTAAAACCACAAAACACAGGGCTAGACTGATCCTAGGTCAGCTGAAGAGTCTAGTAAGTATAGGCCAAACTGATGACATCCTATACATCAAGTGTGCAAAAAGAGGATTAAATACTCACAGGCGTGACTCTCGATGAATTTGTCATGCTCTATGGGTCCCACCACACGTGCAAAGCGCCTCATGACATCATAAAGGTCCTGCACTTCCTTGGGATAGCGCCTCTCCAGAACTGACAAAGCAAAAGATGCACAAATGAAGTAGAGAAAGCACAATGGCTTTGTTCTAAAACCTTATTAGCTACCTTGGTATCTACATAGGCAGCTACCTTGTAAGTCAGCATTTTAAATGGAATGGAACCTTAAGTGATTGATTTGGAAATCAGCACCCTTACATGACGAGCAGAGGAGATGCAAATCACAAGTTTTTCAATGTAGCTTGACTAGTTTGTGTACTTCAGTGTGTTCAAGTCCTGCTGAGAAGTTTGTATTTATAAATTAGCAAGTCTTAAAGGAGTAGTTCACTTTTTTTAAAAAAAACTTTTGCTGATAATTTACTCACCCCCACGTCATCCAAAATATCCATGTCTTTCTTTCTTCAGTCGAAAAGAAATTAAAAGTTTTTAATGAAAACATTCCAGGATTTTTTTCCATATAAAGCACTTTACTGCTAACCAAACGGTTCAAGGTCCAAAAGACAGTTTCAGTGCAAACCGTTCAAAGGGCTTTAAACGATTCCAGACGATGAATAAGGGTCTTATCAAGCGAAACGATCGCTCATTAAAAAATAAATAACAAAGTTTAAGTTTTATAAGCTCAGATTCATGCCTTGCTCTGTACTGTGATGTGCGTTCGTGACTCTCCTGTTCAAACTCGTTCATCAAAATAAACAAATCTTTTTTTTGAGTCATTTGGTTCATTCAACGAACTAAACGAACGAATTGACTTGGAAAAAGAATAGTTCATTTTGATTACATGGAGAAAAATCCTGGAATGTTTTCATCAAAAACCTTAATTTCTTTTCGACTGAAGAAAGAAAGACATGGGGGTGAGTAAATTATCAGCAAAAGTTCCTTTTAAAAGCCAACTACTCCTTTAATAAGAAAGTCTGTAGCAAGAAGGCGATGTACCTTTTCTGGATAAAATTCAGCAAGATTTTTTATTCTACATCTCTAAAATGATGTATGAAGAATGCAAATTGGGTCAGGAGTGTTTTTGCTTAAAGCAGCAGTCTGCAGTTTTTCCTCTATGTCGCCATCTCCGTTCGAAATCTGCAATTGCAGGCATTCGCGGAATTATCAACTTTACGTGAGTTGTACTTCGACACCCTTGACACGGCACAGCGCGGATGAAAACTAATTTGAACAAATTTACCGTCAATACATACAGACACTGCATCCATTGTGTCCATTATGCTTTCTCAAAGACATGCCACTAACTCGCTCCTTTTATTAAGACTTTGTGCTTTTGGAACAGAGCAAATCTGCTACATCAGAAAAACTATGTTTGATTGGCTTTCTTCGAGAAGCAAATGCCAAAAGCAATGTATCAAGAGTCCAGCTGTGCCAAACAGCCCTGTGAAAGTCTCCCTGATGGTTCTTCACCCACCACTGAAGCTCAGCTCTCTTGGAAGAGGTTGAGTAAGCAGCACTATCAGCGATCAACCCTGCTGCTACTGAGCGAGAGCGATAGAAACAGAAAGCTGCTATGTGGGTGAGCGTGAGGTGTGATATTCTGCCTCCACTATGCTGTGATGTTACCGAGAAACACAAGCACATACACACACACCTCTGCCTGTCACTTATATATATTGTGCATAAATATATATATATATATATATATATGCATACATGTACATGTACACCACTATAGATGTATCAAACTACAACATCAGTGCCCTCCATGCAGCAGTGGCTGATGGGATATGAGACTGGCTGGTGTGTGCACACACAGCCAGGTCAAGCTGTCTTGCTCTCTTGAATTGGGGATAAACCAACACCGCTGTGAGCCATCAGGTCTTGGCCACTGCTTCCATTATCACTCGTAACACACACACTTTCTTGCAGTCTCCATGACAACAAGCCTGCAGTTCCATGGTAGCTATCGCCTCGCTTTTGTCTTGAGAGTGCAGGGAGATGAGGGTGTCTGGGAGCCAATAGATAAAAAAAACCGACTTAAAGCTCTCCTTGCATCACAACACTTCATACGACTCAGGAAAACACGCAAACCCGATTGGATTTCCCAGTTTGTTTCGCTGCATGAAGAGGAAATAATTGGACAAGAGTATTCCTATCGAAACCGGCTGGCCAACCATAATGTCCAGAGGGAAATAGTCAGGGATGGGCTTCTATTTACTGAGAGAAGCGACACAGTGCCCAGAGGGCCGGATCAATAAAGACTCGAAAGACACAATCTCCTTTGTCATTACATTCGAAATGTTCATTTCATGCCAAACTATTCATAGGGGAGCAATCACAGCTAGCAAACAGCTCTGGGATCAGTGTTGATCTTAGGCATTCATTGTAAACATTTGATGCACACACAGATGACTCATCTTATTAGGGGTCAGGAAGAGTTATCTTGTGGCAGATACTTATGAACATTGCCTCACATACTGATCATATAAATGGAGCATATGAGATGGCGAGAGCATTTGGTTAATATGATGCACAACAGCATGAATTTAAAATAAGATGTCTTACTCTGAAACTTGCGTAGGTTGATTAGGCCATGGTCTCGAATGATCCTAAAAGACAACAATTTGCATTACAATAAACATTAAACATTATAAAGTACTAACTCTACTAATATATATATATATATATATTAGGGCTGTCAAACGATTAATTGCGATTAATCGCATCCAAAATAAAAGTTTGTGTTTACATAAAATATGTGGGTGCACTGTGTATAATTATTTTGTATGTATATATATATACACACACATACATGTATATTTAAAAAAAATATTATTTATATATATAAAATATTTATATATAATATAAATTATATATAAATTTATATACAGAATATACATGAAGATATTTCTTAAATATATACAAGCATGTGTGTCTATTTATATATATCATATAATTATACACAGTGCACCCACAAAAACACAAACTTTTATTTTGGATGCAATTAATCGCGATTAATCGTTTGACAGCCCTAATATATATATATATATATATATATACATATCAAACAAAAGTAATTGAAATAGGTCAACAAAACAAATGTTTCAAGTATTTTCCCCAAATTCAACTAAATTCACCCGATTTGTTCATTGCAAACAGCTGGAAGTCAGCAGACCTGATTTGCAATGGGGGTTGAATAATTTCGATTACAACTGTATATGATGATGAAAATTCTGCTTTGCCATCTCACGAATAAATTACATTGTAAAATAATGTAGTATAATAAAAAACAGTAATTTTAAATTTTAGTAATTTCACAATATATTACTATAGTTTTGAACAAATAAATGCAGCTTTGGTGACTGCTTTCAGTAATTAATCATATTTTTCATATAAGTAATCGCAGATTTTAACATTATAATAACCAAAATATTTTATTTGACTAATTCATACTTTTAACAGATGTATGAAAAATATTTAATGCTGTAATTAAATAGTGACAATAATTAATAATTGCCTAAAACACTTCTAAAGATTAAAGTGTCATGTATATTGTTCACAGCATTGGGAACTAATTGCATTGGGAAGGCAATCAAATTTACTTAACCACGGTAAAATAACTGTAATGCACAGCCTTGGTATTCTGCTTTGTTGAATGCTTGACATTATCAGCTGAGGGCTATGTTTTATTAAAAGCATCTCATTCATGGTGTGTGTCTGGTGTGGTGGTCTCAGATGTTGTGTGGAAGCGGCGGGTCACTGGTCTGTTTGCAGCTCTGCGGGAGATCTCAGACGACAGCTGGGGCTCCAGTTCAGTACACAACTGAGGTCAAGCTCACCTCGCAGTCGCACACATACCAAAAGCCAAGGCTCATTAATGCTGATTTACACACTGTTACTGTTACCACTAGAACTGTTTGTGCTAGGAATCAGGCTAGCTGATCAGTTGCTATGGATTAGGTTACATAATGACACACCAGATAAATTCCAGGAATGCATTACAATGTTGTATGTGCATGTGATCATTTGATTCAATTCTTCAATTTGTACTATTATAGCATATATTTTTGTTTAAAATACTCTGTTTACTGAGAAACATAAGTTTAAATGGAAATATAAATAATGCATGATTTTTTTTAAATATAATTTAATGGTCTAATGTGGCCCTCTAGTGGTGTTTCTATGGCAGTACAACATGTGTTTTTCCTACTTACTTTTTTCTCCTCTGTCTCTCTTTCAGTCTGGAGTGATAGATATCCACTACAGCAACCTTGAGTGCTTTGAAAAAACATGGTAAAAATAAATTAACAAGAACTCAGGTTTAACTACACTGTGATTTCATTAACATTGCAAAAAGATAAATTAATTAATCCATGCAAATTCTGTCATTTTACTGAAACATGTATTATTATAGAATTTTTGCGCAATCTTGACCCCAAACTTTTGAATGAAATTATGTGTATGTGTGTGTATAGATGATAAATAGATACACTGAACAAAATTATAAATGCAACACTTTTGTCATGAGCTGAACTCAAAGATCTAAGACTTTTTCTATGTACACAAAAGGCCTTTGTATACAAAGTATCAGCACATTACTGTGAGAACCACATTTCACTTCAGTAAAATGAGAGAATTGATTCATATTTTTGTATTGTTGTACTTACTATGAAGAATGTCAGAGTCATCATCAACAAAATCAATATCTTTCAAATCCCATTCGGCATAATTATCAAACTCCTAATTTTAGAGACAAAGAGAAAAGAGGGAGGTTGCTTTGAATAATGCATGAATGAATTTGTTCTCAACAGACAGCACATTAACTGTAGATCACTCACCTCCATGAAGTCTGCTCGAGCCGGCATGTATCCAGCCATATCTCTAGACAGCTGAGAGTCGAATGAAGGCCTTGGAGGATCATCAGTGGCTGAAAGAGACAAGACACAACCCTTACCTAAAAATAAATTTATATATTATAAATAAACAATCATCATTCATCGCCACAGTTTGAACATTGTAGAATGGTCTCAGGTGTTTGTTTGCCATCTTATTAACCAAATGAAACAGAAAAGCACATCTAGTATTCATGCTGTTCATCTGCCAGGCCAAAATCTGATAAATCAATGCCTGCATGGGCTGTTGAGCTCTGAGACTTTTCACCAGCACAGTGTTTCATTAAATGTATTAAAAGAGGATCAGGATGACATTAAAGAGTAAATATTACATTCAAAGTCCAGAGTGCAAACATTTCAACCGACAGCTTAGGCATTTAAGTGGCACCGAAATCTGCATTTTGATTCAGTCCGGTCACAAACCGGTTGCTTATGTACTGGTTCCATATCGGTACCGGGTTTCTGTACCCAACCCTAGACGAGAGACACGTGGGCGAGTGACATCTGTAAACAATTTCCCATAAAAAACCATCATCAAATTGAAACACTTATAATAGGCTTACCATAATAAATCAGGGCAAAGACAAAACCATGTTTTGGAATAAGGACACTATCGATAATTGTACATAGTGTACCTTTAAGGAAATTTTACTGGATTGATAAGACTTTTACTGTGTTTATACCATGTGTGTGTGTGTGCATATTTTTAGTTCACAGTCAAAACAACAGTAAATTGCTTCTGGTGCTCACTTACGCTTAAAAGGAATGGCAGTGTCTGCTGACCGGGACAGATGATCTTCCATCTGTCTGAGATTGAGCAGAGTGGAGGCGAACAGAGGATTGTTGATGAAGTTTTTCATGTAGTGGCCTTCACACTCCTCTTTGGTCTTGGTGCGCATCTGGTAAGCCACATCCTGCCTGAAGAAATAGAGAGGGCATTAGTAGGCATGGGCATTGACACAAATTCAATTTTGGTTCAAAAGCTTGCAATTCAATTTAGTTCAATGGCGATTCATATGAAAAGAAAAAATCAAATTCAGTAAATAATTTTTTCAATGACACAACAGCAATTGACAACGGAAGCCGATGACACTTAGTTAATGAGTTGACTTATCTGCATTTTAATATGCTCTCGTTCATATAGATTTTTAGATGGATACCAAAGGTTGGATTATTTAGATGGATACTTTTTTGGTTGAGTGGAATCTGCAATGTCCGACAAAAACCAAGACTGCAATTGGCTGTGTTTCCTTTCAACTGGCATCAAGGGTTGTCGAAATACTATTGGGTGAACTGGCAGTGGGCAAGATCCCACAGACCAAAACAAAACCCGAAAGACAATACGGAACGTGTAAAATAATAAGTAAAATATCTGTCTGTAGAAGTGTTTTTCAGAGAAACGAGAATGTGAACTTAGCATGTTTCCTCAATATCTGCAAACATATTATGGTATTTTCATGCTTTAGTAGAGGTAAACAGTTACATACAACACTTTTAAAGAGGAAGAGATTCAGTGAGGTGGATACAACAATATGTCATGCCATAATAAAGAGTGTGGAAACTGTATTTATTGTTTGAATTTGGTGATAAAACTGTTAAAATTTGAAAATGGAGACTTCGCTTCATAACAAAAGTACCAAAGCATATTGCAATTTATTAGATGGAAGATGCCCTCCAAATAATGTTTAGTGACGTTTTGTCCATGCATCAACTAAAAAAAATAATAATAATATATCGGTTTAGAAAAATTTGAATGGATTAAAATCATAAAATCAATCATTTCAACCCAGCCCTAGTCATTAGCGGTGTTATTTTAGCATTATGTTACGTTTTATACTATTATAGCATTTTTGAATTTATTTTATTTACTCTTATTTCGGTTTTAGTCATTTTAGTACTTCAACTTTTTTTTATTTTAAATATTTGCCAAGGCAACTAATTTTCATTTAGACAGTTTTTAGTAGTACTTAATAGTTTTAGTGTAATAACAACACTGATCATACAATTCTAACTAAAATAGCTAAATGAGCCCTAGTAGAATTGGACATATCAGAAAAATGACTGGACTGACCAGTTGCCAAAACCACAGTCCATGACGGCCTCTAAAAGAGCCATCTCCTCCTGTGCGGTCCAGCCAGGCTCTAAAACAGGAAAATCTGAGGTCTAGAAGAAAGCAGATCACAGAAAATTATTTATGGACATAGTTATTTATGGACACAAGAGTCTACAGGAAGTTATGGAGGCAGGAACAGTTAAAACTTAAACAATTTTATCTAAAAAAAAAAAAGATTGTAACATATATATAGTTTAACCAACATTTAAAAAAAAACAACAAATAATTTCTATCTTAAATCTAAATGTTTATTTACATATGAACCTTTTTGATTTAGTGTAATAATTGTAATCCAAACTGCTCTCTTACCATGATTTCATATTTGTGGTCACTCTGGTGCTTTTTGTACTCGTATCCTCTTGTAAAGCACTGCAACAGAAAGATCAAATCATATAGTACATAATAAATGAACAGTGAGAGTATGTGATGCATGCAGTCAGACAGTAGAAGAACTCTTGAACTAGTGACCCACCTGCAGACACAGGAGGAAAGGTGACGGTCCACATTCAGCACACTTAATGTACGGCTCCACTAGATATGATGAACATCCACGACAGGGAGGCTTATCGAAAGGATCATCTGTATGTTTCACAGAATGAAGTTATCAACGGACCTATCCTCTAACTAACTGAACCTATAGCAGTAAAATATGTAAATAAATCATTTAATTTTAAATTTACTTTTACTTTTATTTTCAAATATAATTTTCATTTTAATGCACTACATTTTTTATTTTCACTCTCTTGCAACTGGGGTGCCACCATGGTAACTTACAGTGACTGTGTCAGATACCATGGTACAATAATATCTTGGTGGATGATTACGAAATTCATAAATCATGGATTTACACATTCCAAGGTGTCAAGGGTTTCTCTCCTCCACTTTTAAACAACATCTTGGTACAAAAACACGTTATTGTCAGATGCTAACAACAATGGTAGTACCACAGTCATTTTGAAAACGAACGAACAGTTTTCTATTCGTATTAACGTATGTAATTATATGCCCTCGAAAAGAAGATTTGTAAAACAAGATACGTACTTCCAAAAGACGTCAGACGATCCATGCTGAAGATGATATTTGATCAGGAAAAATGTACAACCTTCCTCTTCTTTGATGTCGTTTTTAGCGCAGATGGTGTGTTTAGTTTTTTTTTTCTGTTGATGAATAACTTACTCAACGGTTACAGGGATTAAGCCTAATTTCTTTTAAGGAATGAGTGAGAATTAAATGTAGGTTATGTTGTATTTTGCATTACTAAGAATGTAAACACACACCTCTGTCTTCTTTTGGTTGCGATTGGCAACCAGCTTTTGGTGCATTACCGCCACCTTCTGCTCCGGAGTGTGAATCAGACAGCAGGCTTACATACTAGTTTCCACATAAAAAAATAATAAAATAAATAATAATAGTAATTTTATAATACACACTCACATTCATTAATTTCCCTACACACTTTTCTGTATCCCTATTTATCCTAATGAGGAGTGGAAATTAATGTTTTTCAACAGGGCCCCCAGTGGCACCTACGTGATACCGTGTTACCTGGACAGACTGCGCGCCTTCCAGTCAGTATGTCAGTGTAATTTTTTTTCATGTAACTGATACTTAAAAAAAAACTGTAGCCTATTTCCCCAACAAGTAAGTACTAATCAAACTTATACTTTGAAATTGCAGGGTGTACACATATTTTGCATTAGTAGCAACAAATACCATCCCAGAACTTTAAGCTTCATCCCTATTCCATCAGAAGATCGTCGTAAGTTGGCCTAACTCGTTTTGATCTTGCTGATGACGATATGATCCAAGCTGTATCAGTCTGTTATTTATACAGTATATGTATGCTTAAACTTTCAAAGCTTTCAAGCTTTAACTTCTAAAATGATTTTATTTCAGACATGTAAAGACTCAACATGTCTAAAATCAAATAATTTAAAAGACTGATGGAATATTTATTCAGACTCATTTAGTTTCTTTGTGTTTAGCAGAACACATAAATGTATTGTTTGGAACAACTTGATGGTGAGTAAATGTAGACAGAATTTTTTTTCTGGGTGAAAAATCTCTTTAACACTAAACTGCTAATAATGTAAGCCACTGGGAGACCACAGATGGTTGTCATTCACTGCATTGCATTTATAGAAAGACAGGTCACAAAGTATTATTTTCTGGTTTTATTGGTGATCACAGCACATATTTTATGTATAGTACCGAGTGTCTTGTGTACCATCATTTCATTTACTTTTTTTTTTTACCATCATTTACTCCCCCCCCCCCCCCCCCCCCCCTTCAGTCGTAATTTCAGCCGTTCTTCTTTTCCCTGAACCATCTGAACACCTTGGATGTGAGTCATTGTAAGAGGCTTTGAGCTGAAATGGAACATATCAGGTCCTTTTCATTACTAGTGTTTACAAATAAATAGTGAACAGACATGCACTTGAAATGACTAGGAAATTTTGTAAAGCTAAAGTTATTACAGAAAACAAACCGCTAAATAAATGAGAATCTTACCATCATCGTAATGAATCCCGCCTGGTTTCCACACCTGTTGCAAACACAAAAAATGAAGTTCATTCAAAGTCCATTCTTTGGAAAACAAAGAATCAGAAAGCAAATGGTTTGAAATTAGCATAGATTGCACACTGTAACATCTGCTTTTTAGCCATTTTGCATATCTCACCCTAACCCTTTAAACACTTGAGCACTGTTTGTAATACATGATAATTTTGTTGTTTGTAGTCGAGTAGCTTGCATCAGATTACATTGACAGTAATAACCAATAAACAGAATGTTATTATCCATTGGCGTGAATGCTAATAGTTACAGTATCTTTATAGCTATCGCTATTGGAGTGAACAGGCCTTAGGCATCTCATACAATGAATTTTGAAAGGCTTACCTGGCTAAGTATTGATTATACCCAGTAAAATCTGGGATACAGCTTGATATCATGAAAAATGTTTCATCTCCAATAACCATCACGCCGCCGCCATATCCATTTGGATTTGGATCCTCCTCGCATTGAACAGACACCTTAAATAAAACACAAACATACAAAGCCCTTCAATTTACAGCAGCCTATGGAATTAGGTTTGTTTTCAGTATGATCCAAGATGGCCAGCAAGATCATCGGCCTTGACCAGGTGTTGGGGGCTCAGAAAAAAGACTAACCAATTTCTCAAAGACCCCACTCACCTTTACCATCAGAAGTAAATGGTCAACTTGAAGAATTTTACAACAGAGAATTAGAACAGAAATGTACAATAAATCATTTGTACCTAAAGCGATCACATTGCATAATGATCAAGTACATAGCAAGCTATCACATTTTTAGCTACCTCATTTTATATATTTATATATATATATATATATATGTGTGTGTGTGTGTGTTTACCTTGACAGTTTTTAGAGAATATGTTGTGACGAGGGCACGTAATAAATGACCACATGAATTTCCCCTCGTGGGATACTAAAGTTCACCTTGACCCTGAGTACTAACGGAACTATAATGACAATAAATAATATAGGCTATAATGTATACATAACACAAAGATACATTTAAGAACTTTTTTGAAGCAAAAAGTAAAACTTTATAAAGTTCAAAAACATTGATTAAAAGGAGATATTTAAAAAATGAATTACTCTATTTCCAAAACTTGTGTTGCTCTTTATATTTGAGGCCCTGTTATTACAGACAACATTTTTTGTGCATGCAATGTTAGTGACATCATCCAAGACATCATAATAAATAAAATAGACCATTTGTGTTTGGGCCCTAAAGAAAAGATAAAAAAAATAGATGCCTTACAAAATATAAACATCATTTCGTTAGCCTCATTGAAGTCGTATTTCAATGTCTTTGGAAAACAAGAAAAAAAAAACACAAAATGACTTTTAGCCATTATGCTATGAGGCTATCGAAGGTCATATATTTGAAGGTCATGGCTTTCTAAAAATGAATAGTTTTTAAGGATAAAAGAGAAGGAATATTAACCAAATAGAGTGTTTTTCAAAGTTGTATAATTAGTTTTGACAAGAATTGTTCTATTGCTTACAGGTGGTTAGTACAGTGGATGATATAACTGGTTTTGTAAAGCACAAATGAACCGCTATGTGATCTTGACTATAACAAACAAAATGCCTTCATAACGATAGTTATCATCACTTTAATCATTACCCAGAAACTTAAAACAATGCAGTTAACTCGGCAGCATGCGGAAATATTGGCCGTCAAGGTCATGTCACTCAAACATCTACCGGTAAAATAAAACAGATTTGCAATAGGCCTTCCTCCTCCAATTTTGAAAAAAAAAACAAACAAACAAAAAAAAAAAACAAATTTGTAAGCTTACATGGTTGTATTCAAATTTTACCATTTCATTGACGTTATGTGCAGAGGACATTCTTCTCTGTGGTATCCCAGAAGTATTTGCGAGGTACACAATATTGCGTTGTACGTCATTACGTTGTGGGTCAAGTTGTACGAATGTAACTTTCATGTGTGACTTCCTCATCAACATATTATATTATATACATTGTTTTACAATACAAAGAAAATTAGTGTTATATTCTCACATTCTAATGGTACTAAATGAATAAGTAGTATTTGTCGTTGTGTTTTCTCTTACCTTCAGCGACAAGTGGAAACCCTGGAAATTCCCATAGCAGGTTCTGGACAGCCTTCCATTTCTGAAACGAATACACAATGAAATTTGTGTAACTTTTCTGAAAAGTACACTTAAAGTTCGTTCATTCAGGACTGATATTTGCTGTCTCTTCCTTCTCATGCTGGGAGAAACGTTCATTCCTACTCATTCCTTCCAACACAGGAAACTTTCCTGTACCACCCATCCTCTCTCTATAATTAAACCATGTTAAATCAACAGAATAAACAATTTAGAAATATGCCTTGTAGCCTATACCCTTTCAATCAATAATGCAAAATTCAAGCGAACAGCAGACGGTTTCATCTGAGAATGTTAGGCTGGGTCTTTTCGATTTCTGTTCCTGTCAAAAACCAGTTTGTTTCTTATTTGCATTTACGTCTGACTAGATAGGATCAGCTTTGCAAGTTGTGCAGTATGCAGGTCTTTTCAGATAAGAGTTCAATTAAACTGACAGTAGACCCATGTTGCTGAGTTATTTCTGAAAGAGGTCATTAATAAAGATTTTGACATATAAGAGGTCACCATACTTTAATAATACCCTGTAAGTTTCAGAACTGAAAACTTCCTTGTTTGCCCCAAACCATAGCCATTACAGTATAGTAACCAAACCTAGCGAATGACTCATTGTGGAATTTGCCTATAGATAAGTGAAAGATCAAATCTGTAGAAGAAAATCTACTATACTCCTACTTCATCATTGCCCTGCCCTCTGACGTGTTAGTAATGAGATGAAGAGGAGAGAAGAGTAATACAGTATATCTGGACTATAAATAACATTACCTTCCAAAGGTCCTAATGCTAGAAATGTGGTTATTTATTATATACTATTGCCATTGTGTCTCAATTGAGCATTATTTATTTGTATTTAGTACATTTCACCGTGAATTGTTTGGTAAATCAGCTGCAATTTCAAGTGCAGGTTTTGCAAACAGACTTTTACGATATAGACTCAACAGTATTGCCATAATATGTAAGTAACCCTGTTAATTCTAAAGCCTGATCTGTGACCAGTGATTTCTGATATGTCATGAATCATGTAGCCTACAGCCAGATGTTTTTTGTCTATGTGTCGGTAAATTAAACCAGTGACTAAACGGTCAACTTCACATTTTTTCTCTGAGCATAAAATAGTCTTATTTAAAGGGATACTCCACTTTTTTTGGAAATAGGCCCGTTTAACAATTCCCCCAAAGTGAAACAGATGAGTTTTAGCGTTTTTGAATCCATTCAGCCGATTTTCTGATATTTAGAAGAATATCAGTAACCAGTCAGTTTCTGGTCTCATTGACTTCCATAGTAGGAAAAAATGTACTATGGAAGTCAATGGGACCAGAAATTGTCTGGTTATTGATATTCTTCTAAATATCAGAAAATCCTCTGAATGGATTCGAAAACGGTAAAACTCATCCGTTTAACTCTGGGGGAGTGGTAAAATGAGCCTATTTCCAAAAAAAGTGGATGATGAGTGGAAACTGTGATTAAATTATATATAGAAAGGGAACAAAGAATGTTCCCTTTACAATAGCTAGAGCTGTTCTGGACTCTCGCCAAAACTCCTGTTACAGTCAACTAATCTGTTATTTACATCATGTTTGCACCACGTGTTGCACATTCCACTGTTGATGAAAGCATTCATAAGAGTGCCGCCGACATGCAGGAATCGAATTGCAATGACGAGGTTACTGGATTTATGCGCTCAACAGACATGCTATAGATTTATGATTCTGTAATTTTCATAATTTGTTAATCTTGAGAGGTGTAATTGTAAAAATGTGCTAACAGTTTTTCGCAGGAGTTCAACATGTAATAGGCCTACTTATTTCATATGCAAAGTTGTTAGCCAATCGCAGCAGACACGCCTCTTCATGCTAAAATCAAGGTACAAATACAAATATTACCGATACAAATATTTTTGTGCTTTCAAATCCGATATTCCAATATATCGGCTGATATTTTATTTATTTTAAACTGGACATGATAGTCACAAATTTTGTCATGCTTATTTGAGTTAAGAGAACTGATGGGAATGTTCTTTTAATTGTTATTCAAGCAATATATGTATCATGAACAACGAGTGTTGCCAACAGGAACGGTGTAGAGTGCCCTCTGGTGGACAAACTATACAACTCCAACACTCATGACATGGTTCAAGTGTGTTTTGTCCGTTATAATTTTATTTTTGAAATATTCATTTATCGGCCATTATAACTGCCGATACCGATAGTTTGGAAAATGCCTAATATCGGCCGATAATATCAGTCTGCCGATATAACGGTCTGGCTCTAGTAAAAAACATAAGTGCACCCCAGGTGTATTCTACTAGTTTTTCTACTAGTTTTGCAGATTACAGAGATACAGCCCATTGCAGAGATATTCATTCATGCCTCTAACTACAGTAGTAGATGCACAGTCAACTTGCACTCCAGAGTTCACAGACAGGCTTTAAAAACAGCCTATAGAAACTGTCACTGAGGAGGCCTCTATGCTTATATATCTATGTAACTGAGATTCTCAAATCCACCAATCACCAAAAATAGCATAACTTTTGATGTTTGAAAAAATATTTAGAAGAAAATGCTAGCAATCTTGAGCAAATTATATTGTAGGACTGCAAATACATTTGAAAAACCTTTAATGCTTGATCCATGTAGCACATTCACTGTTTTCCACATCAAAGCCTGTCATTCAATCATCACTATCCATGAATTCTGACTATGTTCACTCATTATTACTTTACCTTTACTCAATTTCCTGCATTTGGTTCACTCAAGATTTTCTGCATTGGAGACAGTTTATTTTGCCGTCACTCTGAACTGTGTCAAAGTCCCTTTCAAGTAAAGTCTGTTCACTCAGTGGCCATTTTTGCAATACATCTGGGCAGCTAATTAGGGCATCCAGGACCAGTTTTTAATGGGGGGATCCTGATATCTCAAACTCTGCTTGTCAAACGCACTTATAAATAACATATTTCAAATCAGCAACAAAATCTGACATGAAATGTCCCATAAATGTTGTTTCTAATGCTCAAATAGTGTTAATAGGCTTATTTTATAGGCTAGACCGGCCAATGGTGATTGGCTCTTTTATTTAGAAGTTTCGGGTTGTAATTAAGCCATTTTGCGCACTGTAGTTTCTCTCATTCATAAGTAATTGGGGTGCATCATCTTTTTACATGTCTCTATATGTATGACAGCATGCATTTTCACTTTTACTATTTATTTATATGTTTAAGCATTTTACATACATTTAATGCTGACAGCATAGACAGTTAAGAGTTAAAAAAATCATAATTTGTAAAAAAAAATATAACTATTTAAGCTTATAGAAGAGTATTCCTATATAGTATTGTATACTACATCAAAGTTATTTTTTTTACTCCAATTTTGAATTGGATACATACATTCTGCCCCCTCTCTTTGGCTTTTTCTTCTTTCCCTTAGGATACACACGCTTCTCTTTTTCATAGCGTTCATCTCCATTCATCAGCTCATGGCTGTTGTCTCCAATGCCACTGGAAGCCAAGAATCCTGGAGAAATACCCACATCAAGGTACAGGAAGCCTTTTTTTTACCGAGTCTTTCATACAAATCATGTCTAAATAAAGTGTTTTATGTTGCATTTTGATAGTTTGGACTTTTTGAGACATTTCTCACCATCTGTGAAGATTAGGCTGTAGACACCCATATCATCTGTGATTGTGGAGAAGCCTGCAGCTGCACTGATTTGTCCATTCACAGCAAATGAATCCTGCACTTGACCAGCAGCTGAGGAAACACGAAACATATGGAAACAATTCATACCACAAGAATACTTATAGTACACAAAAAATATAGGCCTATAATTAAAGATGTTTTTTAGGACACAAAGACGTTTAAAATATGTTTAATTTGTTGACATTAGTTATAAAAGTAGTTGTATAGTATTTCAGATCATATTTCATTACTAATGTGTAATTAATATTCCAAGTTGTATAAATTAACATGAATTATATAAGATATATATATATTAGGGCTGCACGATATTGGTAAAAAATGGCATTGCGATATTTTATATTTCCACGATATATATTGCGATATTAGAACAATTTCCCCAGATGACTTGAATAGCTCTATTTGGAAAGAATGAATCATTCTAGAATGACTGGGGTGGTTTTGTCATGGAGTAAATCCGCATAGAAACTAATATTAATTGAATGTTTACTAATGTTGTTAACAGGTTATGTTAACAGGATGCAGCACATTAGTGGTGGTTGAGGAGAGTCCCCTTCCCCCTATATAAAGCACTTTGAGTGCAGAGAAAAGTGCTATATAAATGTAATGAATTACTATTATTAATGTAGTTTACTATACTTTAATAAATGTAACCTTATTGTGAAGTGTTTCCGATTTATGTATCTTCAGTTCAGTGTTGAATAGATCAGTTGTTTTAACCATTCATTAAAGTGAATCGGTTCAAACGAGTCATTAGTTCGCGAATCGGACGCGTCATTAACGGACCACGCCACACGTTGTGTGATTATCCAGGCAGGTTAGAACATCGCACAAGATTTGTGTCAACACAGAAAACATTTCATCACTGGATAGCTTTTTTTTAATTCAAAGTGTGGTTTATGTAATGTCATCTGGATGTGGAACGGCAATTCACAACCAGTGGTAGTTCAGAAGAAAAAAAAACTTGTCTTCCGACCATTTACCGTCATGTATTCTCAAAGATATTAGTCAACTCAAATCATTATATGCGCGAGACTGGGAGAGAGATCAAGACAGTTTGAAGACGGTGAGACTGGACGCGCGACAGGGACTTTCACTTTCTCATTTAAACGAGCGCAGAAGTCACTCACTCATCGTCATCTGCATCACTCATCATTCACCGGTCAAGCTTTGGCGGGACAAAAATGCGCTTTAGTAAGACTGACAGAAAATAACGCGCAAGTTCCAGTCTTCTTGCTCTTGATGTTTAAACTGACAGGACTTGCAAATTGATAAACGCACACTATGATGGTTAAACTTTGCATTTAATCCGCGAATCACAAGCCTTACGAGCCGGGGAGCTGCTGGCACGTAGCCTACTGATCACGAATCACGGATTAACTACGATACGAGTGACATCGCACATCCTTGCGATGTGACTATCGTGGATTCGCACATCGCGATATCGATGTTAAAGTGATACATCGTGCAGCCCTAATATATATATATATATATATATATATATATAAGAGAGAGAGAGAGAGAGAGAGAGAGAGAGAGAGAGAGAGACTATTACTACTAATATTGAATTACTTACCAGTATGATTCTGCCAAGTAACTCTTATCCTACAAATGATTGTGGAGGGAAAATAACGAATCACACTTAGATAAAAAGTATACCATAAAGTATACCATACAAAATCAATAGGCTTAAAACTGACCGCCTACAACAATATGTGTTTGTGTAAGGTAAATGGCAAAGGTTTACCTATGATATGAGCCAGTTAAGGGAAAGGATTCATTTTCATAAACCACTTCAGCACTCAACCCGAATTGGTCATCCTGACACTGGATTGAAATCTGCAGAGTAATAACACATTTTCTGTACAGCGTTCAAGCAAATATTTAATAGTTCTCTATTTGCATAAATCATACACACTTTATCAGTGTCTTCACATTGAACCGGTACCTGAAAGAAAGAAATAGAGGTAAATTAGTAAAATCCTGTGGAGAGCTGATGCGCAAAATTTTCAAAAAGCAAAAACTCTTTCGCTCTGTCCGCGGTCTTCCTCCTCCGTAAACATTTGTCTTGCTTAATACAGTGAACTACTTTTAAACTAACTAGATAGTGGTCAAACATTGTTCCTTTTTTTCACCAGTCTTCATCGTGGTGATGAAACCATCATGTTTTGCGAAACAAACAGAAACTTGTGGCCTGCCCACAATATCTAGGCTAGTAGGCTAATGCTAACCCGCTTTCACACACAATCAAAAACCACCAACACACCCTTCCACTATATAAAGGAAGTTCATCTGCAAAATATTGATTCGGATTTGTCTTTACTTTGCATAGAAAATATAGTTCTTATTCTGCAATTTGTGCAAATTAAGTATACCCTTTGTTTTCCACGTGTCATGGCTACACTGTTTTCTCCTCAACTCTTAAATTCGACGCATCCGGGTCACTCGAGGCATCCGCAGAGAAAACTGCTTGCACTCATGATGAGTCATATAATATTTTTCCTCATTTTTTGAAGAGAAAAGTTTCTCATTTACTGTCTGTACAAACAGACAATATTTGTGTGAGACTCGACATTTCCTTAAGCCGAAAGAACGTTCAAACCTAAGAAAAATGAAAAGCAACAGTTAATAAGTATTATACAGAGGGTCTATATATAACTAAAGACTGTATATAACTTATATACAGATTATGTACTGTGTTAAGAAACAGTCATGAGGTGTACTCTCTTTAAGTACACTTGAATGGCCTTTTATTTCAATAATATTACACCATCTACATTGACTTCCACAGTATTTTTTTTCCCTACTATGGAAGTCGGGATCCATCAACTGTTTGATTGCCGGCATTTTTCAAAATAACTTCTTTTGTAAATTCATACAGGTTTAAAACAACTTGACGGTGAGACTTAACAACTAATGACAGAATTTTAATTTTTTAGTGAAATATTCCTTTAACATTTCTAAAACTTTCCACTAGGTGATGATCTTGTACCACTCACTGTGATAAAGTAGGTACACACACAAAAAAGCTTTATTTCCACCGTAGACGTACACAAGAGCATATGGAAAAGACAATCAATCAAGCATATTGAAATGACACAATCCCATTATGATAAGAAAATAAAGCCACACAAAGAACTGGACTCTGTTCTACAGGGCCCCTATCTCCTCTCGCCACAAGAGGGCGATAGAGAGGACGGTTGGCACCAGACATTCCCAGTGGGATGATGGAAGATCCCCAGGGAGAGGTTTTACACTTTTACCAGCTGCTACCAAGTGTGATCTTAGAGCCACACTATTGATTTCCAAACAAAGAAAGGTGCCTAATATGTGATGCTTAATAACTTTTATGCAAATTGTGCAGTTTAAGTTTCGGTCCTAGTTTAGCCTTTGCTGGCATATGCTAGTTAAAACATTGACTGGTCTTTGATAACCACTAATGACATCACTGCCTAAAGTATATCCAGCATCGGTTTTAAACAGTCAGATGCATATGGGTTCGCCATAGGTTCTTTATTTGCATTGGTGGTTCCATGAAGAACTTTTAACATCCATGGAACCTTTTTATAGCACAAAAGTGGAAATGCGTTGGGAAAAGCTTCTTTAGATCGATAAAACGTTCATACAAAGAAACAAAAACGGTTCTATTAGGAACTGTTCACTGAAAGGAACCCAAAAAGATAGCATCATGTGAAAACCCTCTTTTGCAAGTTTTATTTTTAAGAGTGTAGGTCTACACACCACACGGCACTCAGATGTGTTTTAAATTGGCTTTAGTGAAACCTGTGCATGTGTCAGCGTGTGTTCTAGAATTACCAAAATCTAGACGCTGAATAATGGCAGCACAAATTATACACGGGGGAGCAACAAATAAAAGCTATGATGCAAATCACATAGAGAGAGACACGTGGAGGCCCATAAGGCAGAGCAGTGGGACTCCGGGTCTTTGGGCCCTGCACCGGCTGGCTTGTGACCCGCCCTCTGCCTGTAAAGGGTCTGAGAGACACAAGCCGGTGGGGTTCGGGCCCCTTTTGTACTGATCTAAGACTGGGGTCGCTCCATAAAAGAAGTGTGCCACATTATCATCAAATTATATTCTACCCCCACAACCATCACCCATGACACAATACATACATCCCCCCCTCCTCTGGCTTTGTTTCTCACTCTCCCCTTCCATCCTGACACCCCCAATGGGGCCCCAAAGATGAAAAGATAGCATCTGCTATATGTCTCTGTGGGTGCTCTTTTAAAAACAGAGGCGGAGTTAGAAATGGATAATAGATCATGCAACTTCAAATTTAATTCAGCAAGTTTACTCTTTATTATTATCAACAAATGTTTATTATTAAAAACGTTTATTTATTTATAATTAAATTATAATTTTGGGGTCAGTTATATTTCTTTTTCATATTTATGCTCACAAAGGCTAGATTTATTTGATGACAAAAAATAGGAAAACAATGCATAAATTATATATATATATATATATATATATATATATATATATATATATATATATATATATATATATATATATATAATATTTGTAATAATATATATACAAATTAGGGCTGTCAAACGATTAATCGCATCCAAAATAAAAGTTTGTGTTTACATAATAAATGTGGGTACACTGTGTATAATTATTTTATATATATAAATACACACACATGCATGTATATATTCAAGAAATATTTTCATGTATATACTGTATATAGATTTATATATAATTTATATTATATATAAATAATATTTTTTTCTTAAATATACATGCATATGTGTGTATTTATATATATACACAAAATAATTATACACAGTGCACCACCCACATATATTATGTAAACACAAACTTTTATTTTGGATGCGATTAATCGTTTGACAGCCCTAATACAAATATTTTGAAGAAAACTAATTCCGAGCAATGCAAATCACAATTTTTCTTCCCACACAGCCTAAAGACCCCATGAAAAATAATAATAGCTATTTTTTGCATTAGGGCTAATTTAGGAGTCCTGCATCATTAGGCACATCAGGTGGAGCCATAACGTCAAAGAATGATTCCACAGCTGGTTAAGATGCATCATGCACCGCATTCAGTGTCAAAGCGCACAGTATGGAATAAAGAAAGAGGCCTGATCATATATTATCCATGATTATGATCTCATTCCTCTTACTTCTGTGCCTCATTGGTTCCCTGCAGCAGTGATGCGTAATACCACTATGACATCACTAATGCATTCGGTTGCCTGTCTGCGCTGATGAATGAGGTCAGTTGGAGGCATCAGGGCCTGCTGCCAAACTCTCCTCCTCATACTCGCATATGCACTCGTTCTGCCCCGAGGCCATCCAGATGTATTTATGTAAAGGTTTATCTTTTTTGGCAAATTAATAGGAAAGCTTTTTCTATTTACGTGCAAAATAATGAAACAAGAAGAGCTTGTCACTCAAACTAGAACCTAAAAAGTGCTGATGTAATGACAATGCGAATAACTTATTTAAAGTGAGATCATTGAATCGGACTAATTTACATTTGATTTCTATTCGCTTGTGTACAGCCGTGCACATTAATTAACGTTAACATTGATGTTTACCTTTTTTAGCACACCAGGAGAACTAGGGACATTGTCCCTTAATCATCCATCACAACTTCCTCCTTACAAATGTGTAAAGCCATATTTAAATATAAATTTAAACTACAACAATTGTATTTAATTACAGATAACATGCATTTAAAAAAACATTACATTCAGTTTGCACTAAAGTATATTCTTTTAAAGTATATTATTTCTGTAATAACTATTTTTTATGCTGAAGCATTGAATTGTTCTTTTCTATCTAATGAAATTAAGTAGTTTCCAGGGCCGGCCAAAGAGCGTACTGTTCCTTTAAATGTTTACAGTTATTGCATCAGCCTCTGTCATTCTTACATTTGCGATAAAGTGCTGCTATCAGTTATAATTGCATTAAGATCACAGTAAAGACAGATTTCGCCCTCTATTAATGAATCTACCTGGATCCATCTGGCCAATTGGTCTAATTAAAGGCCAGATGCTTGTTAATGCACAGCGTGAGTCGAGGAGGAACAGAGAGAGAGTTTCTTTCTGTGTGAAGTTCTGTTCGACGTGCAGTTCTCTCCACCCATCACACAACTGAACATATCTGAATTAGTGCCTCTGCCAGAAATGACCTCATTCTAATACACACAGCTCTATCAGAGGCTGTCAGGATTTCATTCACTTTTGATTCATTTGCTTCAATGTTTAATTCATCACTGTTCGTTACACAACACCCCTCGGTGCCACAGAGCTTTTGTTCTTACCGGAGCTTTTGAAAGGCGCAATAAAAAGACTTCTGAAATGATCTGTTGACACCTTTTGCTGCAGATTATAAGTGGCGTACTGATATACTGTCACAGGAGGGAAAATATGAGAGCGTCTTGGCCAATTGTTCATTTCCAGTATTGCTGAGGGTGAGATTCGTTTCAGTGCATCATCACCTACAGTCATTCAGAGTCCATCTGCCTGCCTTCACAAGCCAAAAAGATGACGAGACCGAACGCTTTAATGCACTGCTATTAATGGCTGCATTAACAGCACACATTCTGAAATAAATCATAAAGATTTGTTTTCATAAGAAATTCAACTTTTATAATTTTCCTAGTCAGTTAAAACTGTTTGTGTTGATTGTTAGCATGCATAATTTGCCTGCTGTTTGACTTTTGCATTTAAATAATTCCACATTGTTTGTGATACAGATATGAATGATACCTAAAATCATGTAGAGTGTGCTTAGTGATTCGACCAAGAGTCTCGCCTGGTGGTAGTGGTTCAACTGATCACAAAACTCATGGTTTGGGTGAATTTATGGTTTTTGAGTCACGGGTTGGTTTATTTTTTTGGATCAGCAATCAAAAAAATAAAATAAAGATCAACACAATATAACAAAGTTACAAATAAAGTTAGGTCTAACTGTAGTATTCAGGTACAGACATGTTATTAGACCTAAATGTAAAATAACACTACGGGCCCAATTTTAACGATCTGAAACGCAAGTGTCAAGCGCTAAGCGCAAGTAACTTTGTGGGCGGGTCTTGGGCGCTGTTGCTATTTTACCGGCGGGATAAATGAATCTTGCGCCAGACGCAAGTTTAAAAGGGGTTCATCTGAAATAGCTTCATTATTCATAGGTGTGGTTTGGACCTAACTGAAACAAACCAATAAGAGCATCACATCACATTCTCTTTAAGAGCATGATGAACGAGGTGCGCTTGTTCCATGGCGCAATAGTATTTTAACAGCGCATTTACCAGGCGTGCTTCACAATCGGTTCACAGCCGAGGAGATCGATGTTCTCATCAGGGCCGTAAAAGAAAGAGAAGTGACAGTGGGGATGGGACAAACCCACCCAAATTAGCTTTGGTTAAACATGCATACAATAAACTTTATGCCTATTTTTCCTAGAGGAGTGACGTGGGCCCTTTTGGGTTTGTTGAAGTGCAGACGAGCTGCAGCACTCTGGATCATTTGTAGAGGTTTAGTTCCACATGATGGAATTCCAGTCAGAAGAACATTGCAGTAATCAAGCCTAGAAATGACCTGGACAAGAAGTTGTGTTGCATGCATAATCAAGCTGTCTTTGTAATGTGATCTGTGAATGTCAGCTGATCATCAAAGATTACTCCAAGATTTCTGACCAACCTTGATAGGATGATTGATGAAGGATCTAACTGGATAGTGAAGTCGTGCTGTAGAGACTGATTGGGAGGGAGGACGAGAAGCTCAGTCTTAGCCAGGTTGAGCTGCAGGTGATGTTCCTTCATCCATGCCGAGATGTCCAACCAGATGATCTGTGCAGCTACTGTGGGATCATCTGGTTGAAATGAGAGGTAGAGCAATGGTAAGAGAAACCATGTGCCTGTACGCTGGGTTCCAGTGATGTGGTGTAAATGGAGAAGAGGAGCGATCCAAGAATTGAACCCTGGGGAACCCCTGTGGTCAGTTGATGTGCTTTAGATACCTTGCCTCTCCATGCGACCCTGAAGGACCTATCTGTGAAACAGGACTCAAACCAGTGGAGAGGAGTACTTGTGATGCCCAGTGATGAGAGGGTGGACAGAAGGATCTGATGATTCACCGTGTCGAAGGCAGCAGACAGGTCCAGGAGAATAAGAACGGATGATTTGGAAGCAGCTTTTACGATCCGCAGGGCGTCGGTGACTGACAGCAATGCAGTCTCGGCTGAATGCCCTTTCTTGAAGCCTGATTGGTTGACACCCAGCTGGTTGTTCACGGACAGGAAAGATGATACTTGGTTGAAAGCAACTCGTTCAAGTGTTTTCCCAATGAATGGTAGGAGACAGGTCTGTAATTCACTAAAAGTGATGTGTTTAACGTTGTTTTTTTTAAGCAGTGGAGTTATCTGAGCCTGCTTAAATGCTGTAGGGAAAATGCCAGTGTGGAGGAATGAGTTGATGATGTGTGTGAGAGCTGGTAGAAGTGTAGGAGAAATTCCTTGTAGAAGGTGTGAGGGGATGGGGTCTAGAGGGCAGGTGGTATTTTTAATCCAAAAAAATATTTATTACAAAATAAAATAAAAATCGATATTTTTTCAGTCAGAGAACAATATTCAAATGGACAATTTTCTGGAAAAAAACAAGACCAATTTCAGAAATCTGTTCTCTCTTAAAGGGATACTCCACTTTTTTTTGGAAATAGGCTCATTTTAAAACTCCCCCAGAGTTAAACTGTTGGGTTTTACCATTTTCGTATCCATTCAGCTGATTTTCTGATATTTAGAAGAATATCAGTAACCAGACAGTTTCTGGTCTCATTGACTTCCATAGTATATTTTTTTCCTACTATGGAAGTCAATGAGACCAGAAACTGTCTGGTTACTGATATTCTTCTAAATATAAAAAAAAATGGCTGAATGGATTCAAAAACGGTAAAACTCAACAGTTTAAGTCTGGGGGAGTTCTAAAAATGAGCCTATTTCCAAAAAAAGTGGAGTATCCCTTTAAGGCTCTGTGATGTCTAGATTGGTCTCAATCTCCTCATGCTTTGTGTATCATGTTCCACACTGAACACATGGCCGGTCTCACATGTGTCCAGGGGCTTTTGCATCTGTGTTCCCAGCACATAAATGTGTGTGTCTATCTATATCTATGTGTGTGTTTGACCTTGTCAGCTGAGCAGGTCAGACTTCCTCTTCCTTTGGCTGAAGTCAGTGCTGAGACATGTGTATGTGTGTGAGTTCATGCAGGTCAACAACAGGGTGTGGAATGTGTGTTTCCCACACTGAGCCGAGCACTTTCTCATGCAGTATGTAAAAACATGTGTCATACCTCACTAAAGAGGGCGGAAATACCACAGGGCCGCTGGGCCTCTGGCTATTGGGCCGCTCGTGCTGGCGAAGCTGGGACCCGTGGGCGGGAGTTTTGTGAATCAGCTGGAGGCCTAAGACGGATGAGAAAAACAGAGATAGAATTGAAAGGAGCTGGACTGATAGCATTACCCCGATCTGCTGATGAGAGCACATCTAGACAGGCCTGAACAGCCTGTAGCACAAGCGAACACAAAAAAAGCGAGGAACGGCCCTGCAGAGAGCACAAAGACCCCGCATTTGGAGCTCAGTGTGTTTGCTCATGGCAGAACTGTTCTGCCAAAACACTGTCAAGGCGTATCAGCGACCACGTCTGTGATCGTTCGCACATACCAGCATTCCCACACACACTCTGGAAAACTGCGATAGACAGACTGAGTTGTTGTATTTGCCCAGACATCACTGTCTCATTTCTCAAAACAGGGTACACTGTTTAGATACCATCCATACCCTCATCAGGGGAACATCTGTGTTGTCTTAAAAAGACATTATGATCCCATTAACTCTACTATGCACTGTACACAATGTACAATATGTTCCCATTAACTCTACTATGAAATGTACACAATGTACTAGAGCCCGACCGATAAAGGATTTTGAAGGCCGATTCCGGACGATAATTTATTTATTTATTTTTAAACTGGACATGATAGTCACAAATTTTGTCATGCTTATTTGAGTTAAGAGAACTGATGGGGATGTTCTTTTAATTGTTATTCAAGCAATGTATGTATCGTGACCAACTCAACGAGTGTTGCCAACAGGAACGGTGTAGAGTGCCCTCTGGTGGACAAACTATACAACTCCAAGACTCATGACATGGTTCAAGCGTGTTTCATCCATTTTTATTTTATTTTTGAAATATTAGTTTATCGGCCATTATAACTGCCGATACCATTTTGAAAATGCCTAATATCGTCCGATAATATCGGTCTGCCGATATATCGGTCTGGCTCTACAATGTACAATGTCAAATAAAACCCTAAACTTAGTATTTGTTAAAAATCTGAAATACAAAGATTAAATGTTTGTTTGTTTATAAACTTTATTGTACTTTTACAGGAAATTTGTCCTGAACTTGGGCTCAAAGCTACATAATACACCACATGTATTATGAAGCTGCGTTAATTTACATATAACAAATGGACACACAGAAACTATAGACCTACATTGCTGCATCTTGCAACATATTAATTGATATAGGAATAAAGGATTTTTTGTAACGGTTACTGTTACACAATGGCTTTAGTAGGTGTGAGGTGTTCGTTTTTGGTGTTATACCCTCGAAAACGAGATGTTGCATCTCCTCTAATAAAATGAAAAGGAAAATGAAAGGGTGAATGTGGTAAGTCCAGATTACATTCATACTACACATATTCATACTATATAGAACATACTTTTTTAGCTGTGGCAATTCAAAATAAGTTCCTACTCAAGAGGGTATGGGTTTCCGGATGCAGTCACTCTCTTTTCAACACTCGTGCAACTTTAGATTTTTTCAACATTTTCTCTTACTTGCATGAATTTGTCTGATTTCATTATGAATTTTAACTTCATGCATAGTTAAAAAACCTTTTTATGTATGAATTCATACAAATTTGCCTCAAAATGGCTAAAATGTGAATGTGAGATCTGCTCGGATTTCCATTTGTAGTTTATTCCAAATAATCCCCTAATAGCTTTAAAGACAGCAATATGCTTGAAAACCGAACCCTTGTGCTCAATGACAAATGTAAATGGCACAGTTGGACTCAGCAAAGACAATATTTCTGGCTGCCACCTGGTCCCTAAAAATGAGTGTGTCAGAGAAAGTGCAAAAGATAAGAGATGAAACTTGCTGTGAGTCCAACTGTGCCGAGTGAAACTCATCCTTCACTTGCTGTGGTCATCCACAAGGTCTTGACCCTTTGACCCGCTCACTTTCTACCACACAGCAGATTGTCTCACACACCGGTCTAACAAGCAGTTCCCTCAGTTGTAGGCATGTGTCCTGGGAAAAGGGAGATGTGTACTGGGAACAGTGTTGAAGACGGATGAGACAGCTGTCTGGGGCCGCCTGTCCCTGACTGTGTGATATGTCTGTTAACAAACTGCTGGCAGTCAATGGTCCAAGTGTACACAAAGACCCAGAAGATCTGACTGGGTGTCGCCATCACTTCAAACGTCTCTTCGCAATGATGATTTCCCAACTTCCAAAATGAGCAGAGCAGCTCAAGTGGAAACATTATACATTAAGACGAATGTAAACAGCGCAAATTTGAAGAATAAATGTTGGAAAACATGGAACACACTGATTGTTTTCATAAGTATAGCGAATAATGAAAAATCTTAAAATCTTCATGCCAGGAGCCAGTGTATTATTTTTGACCTCTGTGTTGACATTTAAACCCATTTACAGTACATAATAACTAGAGAATATGATGTAAATAACAGAGTTGTTAGCGACTCTTTATCAAGAACTGCATCTATACAGCACACTTTACCATGTGTAACACCATGTGCCATAAAATATTATATAATTTCCCTTTTTTACAGTCTCTTGTATAAATATTTATTGCTCTTCATTAATTTTAGAATATTATTTACACTACTTTTCAAAAGTTCTGGGTGAGTAAGAATTTTTTAATGAAATTAAAAGGGGTTTTTTTCAGCAAAGATTCTTTAAATAAGAGGTGCAAAACTCCTTTTCAACATTGACAATAATAAGAAATGTTTTAGCAAATCAGCATATTAGAATGATTTCTAAAGGATCATGCGTCACTGAAGACTGGAGTAATGATGCTGAAAATCCAGCTCTGCCTCTCAGGAAAAATAGAAAACAGTTATTTTTAATTATAATAATATTTTACAATATTACTATTTTACTGTACTTTTGCAACTTAGGTCAGCTTTAGAGACTTCATTCAAAAAACTTAGCTATATGATTATTTTTGTTTTGGTTTAATTTCCTAAGAATGTTAAGTAATATTACTAAACAATCATTTAATATACTGTAGCTTGGACTTTATTAAGATGAACAAGCACATGTGAATACGGAGTGAGTTTGGTCAGAAACCCTGTTATCCCTGATTCATGCTTCATGCATCTGCCAACTTTAAGAGACAAGTTTGCTCATTTGTGATTGAGTGCTCAAGTTGAATGAAGAATTAATCTTCCACAGTTAATGATGCTGAATGCAAATGTAACAGATGAGCGGTAGTGTTTCACTTCGACAGATTCTGGCATCCAAATGCTCATATCAAAGATAAATGCTCATTTGTCAGTGCAGTCTATCGGTATCGGCAGCTCTAATGGATTCACGGGCTCTGTCATTACGCTGTAGACTGTGGAGTCAGATGAGAGGTAAATTAAGGAGAGATACCTAGGATGACATCTTCTCTGACAGTAACAGGGAACTTGTGGATGACATGTCCCAGAATGCATCAGTTCCAACTCATATATTTTCTTCTTATACCTTCTCATTTTGGACTCAAATTGTCAGGATGCCACAAACACAGATAACACCATCTCAAGATTTTTTTCTGTAAAAAAAAATCATTTTGCTGGTGTCAGCAATCTGCCAGAATTGTAATTGCAAATACTAAGCATGAAATGAAAGTGCAAAGAAGTACTATGAACATAACAGTCATTCAGATCTTCTCTGGATAAAGTATTTTACTGTAATGATTCTGCCTTCAAATAGTCCAAAGAAGTTTGTTTGTAAATTTTATATCATAATAGTAATAATAGTAATTTTTAATTTCCTTAAAGATTTATTTTTAGTATATCAAAATGTGTAATTGACTCTTTATCTATATATTGAGATGGTTTTATATGTGTCTAGTAGTTTAAACATACATTTAAAAGATTATATATATATATATATATATATATATATATATATATATATTGCAACCGTAAGTCTTCCACCGTAAATTGATGCCTAAGACCGTCTGTTTTGAAGCTAGTGATTATAGTTTCTTGAGTATTAAATATGGGTATTTTCCTTACACAAACGCATCGCTTCACTTCAGAAGGCCTTTATTGACCCCATGGAGCCGTGTGGATTACTTTTATAATGGATGAATGCACTTTTTTGGGGGCTTCAAATATTCGACAACTATTTACTCTCATTATAAAGCCTGGAGGAGACATTCAAGTCCGATTGCATTCATTTGAAAGAAGAATTTCATATTCACTTAGGATGGCTTCAGGGTGAGTAAATCATGGGCTAATTTTTATTTTTGAGTGAACTATCCCTTTAATGGCTATAACCAGAACCACATGGTGCAGATTTGACTCTATGTTTGTGTTCTGTATGTGTTTGCATGTACTGTAAGAGGGCTGAGAACATTACAGACACCCTAAACAGACATTTTATAGTTTATTTTAAGTAAACTGCTGCTGTGCATTATATGGCTGATGCAACACAGTGAACACATGGCCCACGCTCTTGAACCCACAGCCAAGCTTTTGTAATATACAGCCTTTGGCCTAAATGGTGAAAAACACAATATGATTTTTGACAGATTTATCTTTATCACTTTGCCAAGAGGGAAACTACAGAGTACAGACAGATCCGAATACAGGCCAAATGTGAGCACACCATGGCTCCATACGGATAAAAAAATAAATAAATATTAGTTCCTCATATAGTAGGAAAGAAGCTTAGCATCCAGTACAATCACTGAAATTACTTCTCTCATGCTGGTTTAATACCTCCAACAACCCACGACAACATCTATGATGAGAAATGATTGACGCCCATTGTTATTGAAAAGTACTTTAGATAATGCCTCCAAGCATTCAGATTTGATTTGCAGCAGGACCAAACTGCAGACACAAAAGAATTAGATCACTCCTGTGGGTGTGTGTAATGTTGATGGAGGAGCTCGGCGATGTTCAGTTAAGTATTGAGGTTTGTGTAGTACTGAGTGCTGTGGGTTTATCAGAGTGCAAATTTAAGCTATTTTTTAAATCATTTCAAACCTGTAGATAATTTTAGCCTCAGGTGTGCTATCTTTACACTGCAAAGGATGCTTATTATGTTTTATACATATTTGTTGATTCTCAAGGACAGCCGAAAGAAAGCGTGCAGAGCATAATGACAACAGCAACATGCAATTTATAAAAAAGTTGATTCTGTGCAGTACAGCAATGAGATTACATTGAGAGTAATGAGTTTTGCTAATTTATCTTAAAGGGATACTCCACTTTTTTGGAAATAGGCTCATTTTACAACTCCCCTCGAGTTAAACTGTTGAGTTTTACCGTTTTCAAATCCATTCAGCCGATTTTCTTATATTTAGAAGAATATCAGTAACCAGACAGTTTCTGGTCTCATTGACTTCCATAGTAGGAAAAAAATATACTATGGAAGTCAATGAGACCAGAAACTGTCTGGTTACTGATGTTCTTCAACACATCAACACATCGGACGTGACATTACATGGGGGCGTGGCAGCATCAACAATTTTGAATTAATTGCATTGATTACGATTTAAAATCGAAATCGTGACACCCTTAGTCAGCACTGCGGACTGCGGTCACCGCGGACTCGTGAATGCAGCTTGACAACAGAACCGGAAGAGAATTCAATGCTGAATAAAGTCGTAGTTTTTGTTATTTTTGGACCAAAATGTATTACCGATGCTTTAAAACATTCTAAATAACCCACTGATGCCACATGGACTACTTTGATGATGTCTTTATTTCCTTTCTTTTTCAATGGAAGGACAGAAAGCTCTCGGACTAAATCTAAAATATCTTACAACTGTATTCCGAAGATGAACGGAGGTCTTACGGGCTTGGATTCGGGCATTTTTGGGTGAACAAACCCTTTAAGTGTGAATTAAATGTCAATTTTTTCAACTGTGAACTGTGCTCAAATACTAAATTCTGCAATTAAATTCCAGCTTCTCAATATAAACTCAAGCATTCCTCAAATATAAAACACTGCCATAATAACAACCTAAAAGTTTTTTTTTTTTTGATTGGAATATAAAAGGGAGCGTGTTTGCTTAGGAAGCTATAGACTGGAAATTGATTTTTATGTCATAACACCGTAAGTACAGACACATAATGTGCCTCAAGCTTTTATACGTCAAAATAACTGCAAATAAAGGTGTTGAATGGGATAAAAGAATCCAGGAAATGGGATGTGAAGTGACAGTGCAACAAAATGGGTCACGGTTGAATTGGGCATGGTCTAGCCTCGTACCTCATTCATTTTCATTCAAACGCAGGATGCAAGAACACACAAAGATGTAAGAACAACACACAAAGAAATTTTTCAATTTTTACAATTTTTGCCACATAACTTTGTTATAATTATGAGATTTATTAATAATGACAAACAATGTCAAATTCTCATATTTATGATTTAGTCTAATTGGCGAATTCTGAATTACATAATTTCAACTATTTGTCATGACTTTTTATTATAATTATATATAATAATATAATGTTATAATTTGTTCTTATAGTTATGGCAATTTCATGGCTTTGAATCTCAATTTCAATTTTGTATCTCATATTTATGTCTTTTATGTCATAATAATGATTTACCAAAGCATTTTTTTCTTACATGGTGCAAATTGGCTTCCATATTCCTGTAGGTGGCAACTTTTCTTGATGACAAATTACTGTCTTTGAATCGTTCAATTTAACCGATTCATTCATAAACACTGATTCATAGATCTTCTGATTTACCAATTTAGAAATGATAAAAAAAGAGTGAGTTATTGAATCATTTACTCAGCCAATTTATTCAAAAACACTGATTCATTCATTAACAAAACACACAGTGGTTAATTCTTTGTTAGGAACTATTTTTGTTTGTGGAGCAAAAATAAACAAAGTGACTGGCAATATCGTTGTGATATTGTTGCACACATATTTCAATAATTAATTTCTTGTCTATTGAACTATTATATAAAGGCAGCTGCGTTACCTTAAAGGCTACTGAAACTATAGGACACGTCATGCATGCAATCAGCGAAACGGGAAAACACAATAGTTAATTTATGGCAATAGTGACAAGGTCCAACAGGCAGCAGGTGTGCTGTGTAACATGCTGCCAGCAATGTTCCATTTATGAGTCTCTCTGCCTATATTTCATAACCAAGCGTTGAAGTTAAGGGGCCTAGACTGATGTTGACTGAAGGGAGGAGGTCCCTCCTACACACACATGTTGAATCTATTCTGGAATAATATATTGCAGTGGTTTTAACGTTAATTTGCGGGCTTCACATAGTCCCTGAAATGCAAATCGTTTGATGCCAAATGAACAAATGACCATCCTGAAACATCATTGTGCATGTCCATAAGCCTCCCATTGCTGTTTTCTCTAAATTAAAATCTGTCGCCTGAAAGGGCTAACCATGTAACCTGTTGAAGTTCAAGTAAATGATTCATATCAGCCAAGTCCCTATTGGGATTAAACTGTGTGTGCAATACAGTAATGAAAACATAAGTTGTGTGTGGTTGAAGAGTTGTGTTTCACGCATTGTGACAATGAAACATAAGCTAGACGGTTTAATCAGCCTGAAACACTGAATCACATGCAGAGAAGAGGCCATCTATATCAGCACTGCTGCAGCTGTGTGTCCACATGTGTGTGTGTGTGTCCCACTGAGTGGCTAGACAGCAAATCCCGCACTTGTCTGGGCTAAAAGTACTCTTTAATCCAATGCTACAAGTGGAAACATGATATAATAGACATAAAAGTTTAATAAAAGTCCTACTTGAAGTAGAGAGGAAAACCTCAAATTAGATCTCTCAGTATTTTGTTGTTTCTCCTAGTCAGAAATTAGATTCAATGGAGAGAAAACTCTTCTGCTTAGATGTGTCTCCTGAGAAAAAGGTCCAAGTAAATCTCAAATGAGCCTCCTTCAGACTTTCAGAAGAGGGCTTAATAAAGGTTCACCCAAAACTGAACATTCTGTCAGTAATTCCTCACCCTCATGTAGTTCCAACCCCATAAGACTTTCGTTCATCATCGAAACACAAATTCATTTTTTTTTAACCTTAGCCTCCTCCATAGACTTCTAATTGAATCTTGCCGACCCAGAAAGTTAGTAAACACAATGTTTAAAATAGTTCAAGTGACTACAGTGGCTCAACCTTAAGTTTATCAAGTGACGAGAATACTTTTTTTTGAATACAAAAACAAAACATTCATTTGCTTAAATATTAACTATTAACAAAAAGTATTCTCAATGCTTGATAAACTTAAGGTTGAGACACTGTAGTAACTTGGACTATTTTAACGATGTCTTTACTAACTTTCTGGGCCGTCAAGATTCAATTATAGAAGCCTATATGGAGGAGTGAGACAGCTCTCAGATTTAAATAAAAAATATATTAATTTGTGTTCTGAAGATGAACGAAAGGGGTTGGAACAACATGAGGGTGAGTAATTACTGACAGAATTTTCATTTTTGGGTGAACAAACCCTTTAAAGTCTCAAACGGTGCTGTGCCATAGGAGAGAAAAATCCCAAATGAGAAAATTGCTTGAGTTTCCCTCTTCTCAGCCATAGTAATCTCACATATAAGCGTACTCTATAGTCACGATTTATTTAATATTTCAATGTCTAAGTTTCACTGTCTAAATCATTCAAACATGGACATCCTGACAGCATTTTAAAAAAAATTACTGTATATAGGCTACATACTGTAACAGTTATATCTTCATTTAGTTTGTCTTGTTCAGTTCATTTGCCCTCATTGTGTATCTTGATTAACCATTCACACCTGTTTTTGTTCTCCCTGATAACATTCTCCCTCATTAGTTCTTTTATAAAGTCTAACTGTTCTGTTCAGTCCACTGTCGGTGATTGTATGTGTTACTCTGTGAATACTCTTTGTCTTCTGGATTGTTGTTATCCGCCTTGTTAGCAGCATGACACATACACACCAATTCAAAAGTTTGGGGTCTGTACGATTTTTGAATGTTTTTGAAAGAAGTCTGCTCACAGCAGCTATGCTAATTATTACCCATCTGCTTTTCTGCTGATATCTCCGAACGTTAGTCACAAGGTAAATGGCGTTCGTCAGCTCCAGTTTGTATCCAGCCTCTCACGGAGACTTCAGATGCCCCAACACCTGCAATGAGACGACTAAACGCCTGTGAAGAGACGACTCAACGCCGGCAAAATTTTATGCTCTAAATTACATGATTAACTAACTGTATTTTTCTATGTACATTTCTGAAATGCACTTTCTATAAAGCTGCTTTGTGAAAAGTGCTATACAAATAAATTTGAATTGAATTGAATAGAACCATACCTTATATGAATACATCTATAAACTTATTTTTGTCTATTTTATCTCTCTGAAAGGAGTATATGAGATCTGATGTTCTGGTTTCTCAAAGTCTACAAATACCCCCCCATCATCATGACAGCTAGGGCACATCCACCGCCTGCGCCTGCACCACAACCCCAACCTGCGGCTAAGGTGAATGCTAACATGTTTAATGACGGGATCACAGACGGTAGCAGCATGGCCCATGTGCTCCCTCTGTTTGTCCCAAAGAAGGGTGCAGAGGACACCAGTAGCCTGCGAGATCACACACGAGGTGTTAGAGCAACAGCCCAGACCCTCCGCATGCTCTTCCAGTGTGTAATTGGGTGAATTGTAACCGGCTTATCTCTCCGTAGCAGAGCTCATTACCAGCATGCTGCAGTCGCTAGCATTCGCCTCAGTGCCGTGACAGGCAGAGTGCCACCTCCGCCCACTAGACTGGCCCTTATGCTAATTAATTAACTCCTGAAGTAATTATGAATGCTTCTGCACACTTTGCCACGATGCAACACATCAGCAGCAGCAGCGGATTGGCTGTGCGAGTGTTTAGTGAAGCCTGTTTTCTGGCTGACACGAAGGATAAAGCTAGTTGAAGTCACTGGTTAAATGAGCTTCGCATTTGGTCGTCAGTCAGATCACTGGCTGTAATGAGCTTGTTAAAGATGTGGCATCTTGTTCTGAAGGTGCCAAGCCTTGCATTACTTAAGTCTTTACATGATTTTGTAATACATTTATGACCCAGAAATGTCTTTTCTTAAAAAAAAAAGAAAAAAAAAAACAAGTTGTATGGAATATTGGCGCTATAGAATTAAATTCCCTAAAAATCCACTCTTAACAATCGTATACGTTTATCTAATTTGTCTACTAACATCCAAAAGTGAAGACACATGAATCAAAGGTGGAAATGATGGTGACGGAAATTACATTTTTAATATCTTTGAAATAAAATTACTGACTTTGTTTTGCAAAGGCTTTTTTCATAGTAAGATTTTAATGTATTTTAATACAGATTGATGATGCAAATGAAATTATATATATATATATATATATATATATATATATATATATATATATATATATATATTAAAAATTCTTGATTTTTTTTCTATTCTTGATTTTCTTTCACACAAAAATCTCCTATTTCATCTTAAGCTCTTCACTGAGAATGCGATCTCCTTGGTAACCAAATATACTTTTCCTAAAACTTTATTAGTGGGTAAAATTAGTCAAAAATGTACATGACGATTTAAAAGATTGAGGTCAGTTATTATTATTATTATTTTTTTTTTTTTGTTTAAAGACATTACTTTTATTTAAGGATGCATTAAATTGATCAAAAGTGGCATGAAAATATTATTGAAGATATATTTATATTTTTGTTTTACAAAAAAAAATAGATTCTAAGGTCTGCATGTTTTGCCAACTTGTTAACAAAATGTATCAGAAAATGTTATATTCTCAGAATAAATATTACAAAAACAACAAAATTAACTAAACAATGATTAAGAGGTAACGGTAAGGAAATTAATATGTCTATTCAGAATTTATCAGAAATGACAGGAAAGGCTATTTAATATTTTAAATATGCTGTTCTTTTGAAATTTCTATTCTTTAACTAATCCTGAAAAATGTATCATGGGTTCCACAAAAATATTAAACAGTTTTCAACATTGATGATAATAATAGAAAAATGTTTCTTGAACAGCAAATCCGCATAAAATAATTAACAGGTCATGTGACACTGAAAACTGTAGTAATAATGTTGAAAATTCAGCTTTTAATATATATATATATATATTTAAATAGGAAAACCTTATTTTAAATTGTAATAAAATGATTGTAATTCACAATGTCACAATATTAGTTTATACTGATTAAAAGCAGCTTTTTTAACATAAGCATTTTAGCATAAAAAAAAAATCACCCTTTGTTCGTATTTATCAGTTTACATCCAACCAATTACTGTACACACAGCTGTCCATAATTGACTTGTGCTGGATGCTAACGGTAGACAGACAGTGTAAATGAACTATTATGAAGGTTTAGAAGGCAAATAGTTAAACACACCACTAACTTAACCATTCCATTTGTGTCACTCACTACCCTCCATTTGTCATTTAACCCTCTGTCTGTCAGGACTGATGAGTTCACAGTTCAGATTCTACTCCGGCAGTGTTGTGATCTAAGATTACAACTTCCTGCCCTATTCATATCCTGCTAGAGGAGCGGAATGAGCCCACCGGCTTCCAAACCCGCCGCAGGTTTGCGGCCGAGCGGGACAGTTTCCCTGTCAGCAGCAGATGCAGCGTCCTGAGCTATCGCTAACAGCACCTGTCTTTGCTGAGCTACACAAGTGCCTGTGATCTACAGACCACCACGAGCTGGGAAAGCGCACTGATCTCTCCGAGATTTCACTGACTCAGTGTCATTCCATTACACCAAAGCCAGTCCATCCAATCTGATCTTCAGAGAGGAGAATGATTGCTTTAGCTTCGTCTTACTTAGGCACTTCTTACTGACATGGGTGATAAAGCTTCTAAAGTTGTCCACTCAGCTTTTTCCTGTCTATTCGCAGCGTCCCCCACAGTTGTGTGAAGTGCAGGATGTGTGCCGCGGTGAATGAGTGTTTATTAGATTCTCTCCACGTTAAAGCACACTTCATCAATCACTCGCTTCCTGAGCTCAGTTTCTGCAGGCCTGCCGGACCTCTCGAGACTTCCTGAATGGTCCTGATTGCAGGAAGGCGCATTAACTTCAGTCAGCAGCACCACAGATGTAATGTGAGATGTGTATCTGATGATACCTCATATTGGAATACAAAACAATACTTCATATTGTCTCAAACAAGTTCGCCCCTGCTGGTAGAAACACTGTTATGGAGGCGCAAGGCGTTTTCTCTGGCCAGAGTGTAAAACCAAACAGTGCAAATAACTAAATGAAATGAAATGAGTTCATTTCACTCAAATATTACTAAAAGTTCATTGTATTTTATAGAAAAAGTTATGTGAACTACATAACTGAATATATTTTGAGGATGTTAATCCCGGCCTTAATCCCGATTCACTTGAGGTCATTGTGGAAAAGAGAACAAGGGCAAAATTAAAAATGATTCTGTTTTACAAAGTTCATCCACTGCACTGTATCTTTAGTGGACTATAAAGCTCGTTTAGTGGAAGATTAGTAATACCTCAGTGTTCAACAGAGCGATTTAAGGTCTCTTATTCTACAGCAATAAGGTTTTTTAATGAAGTTGTTTATTGTTTTTGTATTGTTGTTGTTTTTAATGTTCAATGGTGGCAAATGATTTTCTCCTTACAGGGATTAATAATGTTATCTAATCTAATGTAATATTAAGCTGTGTTGCAGATCTAGTTCCCAGCATGCTTTGTGTCAGACAGCATGCTTTGCGTGAATTTAATGTTTAGTAGGATATGGATCCGCGCACATGACAAGCGAAAATTATATATATACTGTGTGTGTGTGTGTATATACACACACACACATATATAATATATAATATATAATATATATATATATATATATATAAACATGGACACGAATTCGTTCTCTGGTTTTAGTAAACAGTGTTCATGACTTACGAATTCATTTACTGATTTAAGTTAAATCGTGGCCACAAATTTCTTCCCACAATTTACTAATCTCTTCTCTTGTTTAGTAAACTTTTTTTTGATTCAACTAAAACAAGGCAACAAATTATTACAATATGGCAGCGATAAATCTGTAAATCGAGGGAACAAATTAATATATTGTGTGCACTATTCACTTAAAATGAGGGAACGAATTAATAAAACATGCGTATTTGTAAGTCTTAATATTGAAAATAAACTGCAATTAGCATGTTTGTGTAGTGCAAAAGCAACATTTTAAATGTTTATATTAACTAAAAAAGGTTTCAGGTTTACAGAGCATTAAAAATGCCAACGGACAGGTATTATGGAGCTTCTTGGTCTCAAATGACAAGACCAATCATGTGTCCACCTCTAATGGGCCATTATAATGCTTATAGGATTAAAAGGTAATCAAGTTCACTTTCTCTCTGAGTGGACAAAGACTATAGGGAACACACACATAATATACACACTCACACACACTGACTCACTTGTCAGCTCATAACAAGGCGCACAGATTTTCTGCCTTGTAATAAGTGAGTAACATGCAACATTCACACTACACCCTCACTGACCCTGAGGGGCGTCTGTAGAGTAGAGATCACAATGCTTAAACTCAAATCAGTTTCAAGCACGCAAACCCATCTCTCGCCGTATTTCTGGTTCAGAAAAGGAGTTTTTCTTTTTCAACAAGATGAGAAAATGTGTTAATTGTCAGTTTTGTTTTACATTTATTTTTATGAGGTCTGCATTTTTTGCACAGGGTTTGTGTGTGTGTGTGCGTGTGTGTGTGTGTGTGTGTGTGTATGCATGCATGTATGAATGAATGAATATATTCATTCATTCATTTAAAATACAGCATTCTGTGCAGAATTTGCAAAGAATGCCTCTGAGCAACTGCTCCCCTTGCTCTGTTCTGTGATGCACGTTCGCGACTCTCCTGTTCGAACTTGTTCATCAAAATGAACAAATCTTTTCCCGAGTCAACTCATTCATTTCGTTCGTTGAATGAACCAAGTGACACGAAAAAAGATTTGTTCATTTTGATAAACGAGTTCAAAAAGGAGAGTCACGAAAGTGCATCACAGAACAAAGCAAGGCGATTGAGCTAATAAAACTTAACCATTGTTTTTGTTTTTTTAAATGAGCGATCGTTTCGCTTGATAAGACCCTTATTCATCGTCTGAAATCGTTTAAAGCCCTTTGAACAGTTTGCAGTTTGCACTGAAACTGTCTTTTGGGCCTTGAACCGTTTGGTTCCCATTGAAGTCCATTATATGGAGAAAAATCCTGGAGTGTTTTCATCAAAAACCTTAATTTCTTTTCGACTGAAGAAAGAATGACAGACATTTTGGATGACATGGGGTGAGTAAATTATCAGCAAATGTTTTTTTTAAAGTGAACTACTCCTTTAAAGTCTAAGCCTTAAAGGGAAACTCCACTTTTTTTTTGGAAATAAGCTCATTTTACAACTCCCCCAGAGTTAAACAGTTGGGTTTTACCGTTTTCGAACCAATCCAGCCGATTTTCTGATATTTAGAAAAATATCAGTAACCATACAGTTTCTGGTCTCATTGACTTCCATAGTATATTTTTTTCCTATGGAAGTCAATGAAACCAGAAACTGTCTGGTTACTGATATTCTTCTAAATATCAGAAAATCGGCAGAATGGATTCGAAAACAGTAAAACTCAAACGTTTAACCCAGAGGGAGTTGTAAAATTAGCCTACTTCCCAAAAATGTGTAGTATCCCTTTAATCAGTTATCTAAAGCAGAAAGAGGGGTTCAGTTTGGACTCTGTGCAAGCAGACAATGAGTTTTTGCCAAGTGCTGCTGGCGCAGACCTGAAGGATCTGACTGAATGCACTGGCCCGACTGGCATACTCGAGCACATTCCTAAAGCTCCTCCAAATGCTCCTGAGGCGGAGAGCCCAGTCTCATCACATCATCAACACATAGATCACAACCTATATGGATTAAAAAACAAAGCAACCATTTTTATTTTACTTAGATGTTCCTCTAACATAAGAAAATACACCACTGAAGAGTAATATCTGTAGTTCCATCTCTAAAAGCAATCCTCTTCCTCCATGCAGTTTCTCTCACTGCACTCTAATTCATCAGAATCGTCTCTGGAGCACAGCCAAGTCCTTCGGGTAATGCTGTTGCAAGCTTCACTACACATCATTTTTTATCAGTATTTTTGTTTTTCAGGAGAAGCACGGGGAAAGAAAGAAAAATAATGTGTGGAAAATTGCTATACATCGGGGAGGGAGGGGGAGTAGTGCTGAGATTGCAGTTGACGTGAATGTTTCCAAGAGGCTCTGGGATGTATGGCCATTATTAAGGGTAATAAATGGTGTAGTTTTTGGTGGATTGCAGCTTTATTTCAGAGAAATTGGCCTGAAGCTTAAAAAGCAGAACTGCCAAAAAATGAGTGTTTGGCATAATGAAGTTAATGCCTTTTGGGACTTTAATGTTTCTGTATTTTATTCATGAAGCAGTTCAAAAGCAAATCTTCATCACACCCCCTGAACTTCTCGAGTGTGCTACAGTTCATAACTGATTGATGAATGCTTGACTAAATACAGTAGATGTCAGAATATGAGGTAGAAAACAACACTGTATGGTGTGAATATAATTTATACTACAGTGTGGCTTTACATGAAGTAATGGAGAGATTCACTATCATTAATTAATCTTTTTACTTTGATTTATTCTGAGTTCAGGATGAATCTCAAAGCATTCAAAAGCTATGAGTCATAGACCAAAGGTGCATCTAAATACGCCAGTAACTATCCATCCTCTCTTCAGCGTGATGTTCAGCACAGTGGGCCATTTCACTTTCACAGATTAGATTCTCTCATTAGTTACAGCCGACTAGAGAGAGACAGGTAAATCTGCAACCGTCACTTAGGCCCCATTTACACTGCATGGTTCAAGGGACCCAAATCCGACTTTTTCCTCTCATGTGGCACAGATCGGATATGACCGAACGTGTAAGCAGGAAAAAAACACATGGATTCCGATTTTCCCAGATCGGATTCAGGCCTCACTCATATGTGGTAATAAATCGGATATGAAACGGATACGTGCATTTGCGTGTGCCATGTTAGCAAACAAATCGGATATTCCCCAGTAAATGAGGGTCATTAAAAAGTGTGCGATTTTAGGCGCGATGGAAGACACTCTGGAGCAATGCAGAGGTTACATGTCTTTTGAATGTTTGGGGCAAAGAGGTAAAAATTCAGGGATGAATTTGAAGACATTTCATGAGATATGGGGAGGCATGGTTTCAAGCGCTCGTGGCTACAGTGCCAACAAGGGCTCTCCTCTTTTTTTTTCTCCGCCGTACGAGACCAATGTTTTGATGACTTTTCAAAATATTGTTGAAAGAAAAACACTGGATAATTTTATTTGCATCTGCATCCACTGCATTTTGTGCTGTTTTACTCCCTTTTCCAGGTCAGAAAGTCTACATTTGGTAGTTTCAGCATTGTATAGTGTAAATGCAAAAATCGGATACGCGTCACTTTTAAAAAATGATGTAAGCAGGTCGACAAAAAAATCTGATGTCAGAAAATCGGATTTGGGCATCAAGACCGTTAATAGACACTGTACTTCCTTGAAAATAAATTCCAGCACAACCATAATGAAGACCCATGACAATAGATGATGCTTTACAATCAACTCTGTTAGAGAGCTACAAACAATTTATCCGTTCAAAAAATACCTTACTCACCTAAATAATAAAAATGTCAGCTCTGCGTCACTTTTCAAATCCCTCAATTCTCGCCATCTTTGAAATGCCAAGCCAAGTTGATTCTTGATTTATTACAAGCTCTGCCGAGTTCTCTTTTCTACACACACACACACACACACACACACACACACAATGTTGGAACTTGGACCAGTTTGGTCTAAATTCACATTGCCATGATTCCATTCACTTTGATTAACTACCATACATGTCCACTGGAGCATTTTTTTAATAATATATTTATTAATAATAAAATATTGATAGAGCTAATAATGATTTTCCAAATAATAGCTTAATAATTTCTTGCCTTTCATACAATGATAATGTAAACACCAGATATTGTCTTTACAAAAGCACACTTACCATTTTTAATGAGTCATAAAATCTATTGCTGTCTATAGACCATTTCAAAAGATGTAAACAACACTGGCCCAGAAGCACTTCCTGTTTCAGTTTTTTAACACTACATAAAAGCTGGGATAAAATACAACCAACAGAACATATAAATATGAATCAAAACGTTAAACAAACATCTTTAAGAAGTTTTCTTTACATGTGAAATAAAGAAAACCGTTACAAACTGAAACAGGAAGTGCTTCTGGACCAGTGTTGTTTACATCTTTTGAAATGGTCTATATATTTTAAAAAGAAGTTTCCTTGATCATCATATATTTAGGTCCTTGGCAAAGTTCGTAAACTACTGCAATAGGGTACTATTCTCCAGAAATACACCCCACATCCATTCCAGCTTGGTTAGGAAGTTCATAGCAGAGCTGAAACAAGATAAGCAGAACTTTTCCTAAACCACAAAATAAGCTTTATTTGTTGCTAAAGGGATAGCCTATGGACATGCTAATAATGCCACTTCTCTAAGAAGCGTTAAGGCAAAGACAGGGTGCATGTGCACCCAGAGGAAGAGTGTCCTTGCTGGGGGTGAGAGGTCAGCGGCAGCCAGCTGGATGGAAGGCCTTCGATGATGGAGCACTTTGTCCATCTGCAGGCTGAAATCAATCTGCCTGCATGCTGGCGAACAGCAGATCAGGTTACGTCACTCTTCCCTACCCTGTGGCTCCCAACACCTTCTGCTTATTGTGAGGACTCAGTGGGTGGCGGGAACTACTGGAACTGGCTCAAATCTGTAAACACTTCTGTTTGAGCAGACAAACTTTATAGGACCGTGAGAAGAGGACGGTATTGTGGAGCTCGTGTGCTCAAGGTCTACCATTAGATGGGCCTATTTGTCTCTGGGGCCATGTGAACACGTCACCTTCGACCCCTCCAGGAGGAATATGGGTAATGGCTGATTAAAGGGAGGGTTTCGTCACCACTACTGCTCTTCTCGAATCATTCAATTCCTGCACAGAGCTCCTAACTACAACCTCAGCAGCTCACAATAAGCCCAGACCCCCCTTTCCATCAAGCTGAAATTTACACCCCCGACTCGGGGCCATTAGAGCCTTATGGTGCAATTTCTCACTGGTCCTCGACATATCACTTATTGAGTGCATCAAGTATCTCACAGATAAGATCAGCTGACACAGGTCATGTAAGCAGAG
>CM075881.1:6099280-6140111 GCA_038021265.1 Cyprinella venusta | reverse complement strand
TTTTTTCAGGTCAAAACTTTGACATCCGATATCTCGGCTCTGGAAGGGTCTAGAGCCTCCATTTTTGCGCGCTGGTCGAAGTCTCGTGGCCCTCTGTCAGAATCCAGAGTTTCAAGAAGATCGGAGGGGGTCAAAATTTCGGCCAGAAACGACAGTGTTACCCCTTATGTTTTTTTTTCAGGTCAAAACTTTGACATCCGATATCTCGGCTCTGGAAGGGTCTAGAGCCTCCATTTTTGCGCGCTGGTCGAAGTCTCGTGGCCCTCTGTCAGAATCCAGAGTTTCAAGAAGATCGGAGGGGGTCAAAATTTCGGCCAAAAACGACAGTGTTACCCCTTATGTTTTTTTTTTCAGGTCAAAACTTTGACATCCGATATCTCGGCTCTGGAAGGGTCTAGAGCCTCCATTTTTGCGCGCTGGTCGAAGTCTCGTGGCCCTCTGTCAGAATCCAGAGTTTCAAGAAGATCGGAGGGGGTCAAAATTTCGGCCAAAAACGACAGTGTTACCCCTTATGTTTTTTTTTCAGGTCAAAACTTTGACATCCGATATCTCGGCTCTGGAAGGGTCTAGAGCCTCCATTTTTGCGCGCTGGTCGAAGTCTCGTGGCCCTCTGTCAGAATCCAGAGTTTCAAGAAGATCGGAGGGGGTCAAAATTTCGGCCAAAAACGACAGTGTTACCCCTTATGTTTTTTTTTCAGGTCAAAACTTTGACATCCGATATCTCGGCTCTGGAAGGGTCTAGAGCCTCCATTTTTGCGCGCTGGTCGAAGTCTCGTGGCCCTCTGTCAGAATCCAGAGTTTCAAGAAGATCGGAGGGGGTCAAAATTTCGGCCAAAAACGACAGTGTTACCCCTTATGTTTTTTTTTTCAGGTCAAAACTTTGACATCCGATATCTCGGCTCTGGAAGGGTCTAGAGCCTCCATTTTTGCGCGCTGGTCGAAGTCTCGTGGCCCTCTGTCAGAATCCAGAGTTTCAAGAAGATCGGAGGGGGTCAAAATTTCGGCCAAAAACGACAGTGTTACCCCTTATGTTTTTTTTTCAGGTCAAAACTTTGACATCCGATATCTCTGCTCTGGAAGGGTCTAGAGCCTCCATTTTTGCGCGCTGGTCGAAGTCTCGTGGCCCTCTGTCAGAATCCAGAGTTTCAAGAAGATCGGAGGGGGTCAAAATTTCGGCCAAAAACGACAGTGTTACCCCTTATGTTTTTTTTTCAGGTCAAAACTTTGACATCCGATATCTCGGCTCTGGAAGGGTCTAGAGCCTCCATTTTTGCGCGCTGGTCGAAGTCTCGTGGCCCTCTGTCAGAATCCAGAGTTTCAAGAAGATCGGAGGGGGTCAAAATTTCGGCCAAAAACGACAGTGTTACCCCTTATGTTTTTTTTTCAGGTCAAAACTTTGACATCCGATATCTCGGCTCTGGAAGGGTCTAGAGCCTCCATTTTTGCGCGCTGGTCGAAGTCTCGTGGCCCTCTGTCAGAATCCAGAGTTTCAAGAAGATCGGAGGGGGTCAAAATTTCGGCCAAAAACGACAGTGTTACCCCTTATGTTTTTTTTTCAGGTCAAAACTTTGACATCCGATATCTCGGCTCTGGAAGGGTCTAGAGCCTCCATTTTTGCGCGCTGGTCGAAGTCTCGTGGCCCTCTGTCAGAATCCAGAGTTTCAAGAAGATCGGAGGGGGTCAAAATTTCGGCCAAAAACGACAGTGTTACCCCTTATGTTTTTTTTTTCAGGTCAAAACTTTGACATCCGATATCTCGGCTCTGGAAGGGTCTAGAGCCTCCATTTTTGCGCGCTGGTCGAAGTCTCGTGGCCCTCTGTCAGAATCCAGAGTTTCAAGAAGATCGGAGGGGGTCAAAATTTCGGCCAAAAACGACAGTGTTACCCCTTATGTTTTTTTTTTCAGGTCAAAACTTTGACATCCGATATCTCGGCTCTGGAAGGGTCTAGAGCCTCCATTTTTGCGCTGCTGGTCGAAGTCTCGTGGCCCTCTGTCAGAATCCAGAGTTTCAAGAAGATCGGAGGGGGTCAAAATTTCGGCCAAAAAAAAACATACAGCGTTACCCCTGTATGTTTTTTCAGGTAGAAACTTTGACCCCCTCCGATCTTCTGAACTCTGGATTCTGACAGAGGGCCACGAGACTTCGTCCAGCGCGCAAAAATGGAGGCTCTAGACCAATTCCAGAGTCAGAGATATCGGAGGGTCAAAAGTTTCTGACCAGAAAAAAAAACATAAGGGGTAACACTGTCGTTTTTGGCCGAAATTTTGACCCCCTCCGATCTTCTTGAAACTCTGGATTCTGACAGAGGGCTCACGAGACTTCGACCAGCGCGCAAAAATGGAGGCTCTAGACCCTTCCAGAGCCGAGATATCGGATGTCAAAGTTTTGACCTGAAAAAAAAACATAAGGGGTAACACTGTCGTTTTTGGCCGAAATTTTGACCCCCTCCGATCTTCTTGAAACTCTGGATTCTGACAGAGGGCCACGAGACTTCGACCAGCGCGCAAAAATGGAGGCTCTAGACCCTTCCAGAGCCGAGATATCGGATGTCAAAGTTTTGACCTGAAAAAAAAACATAAGGGGTAACACTGTCGTTTTTGGCCGAAATTTTGACCCCCTCCGATCTTCTTGAAACTCTGGATTCTGACAGAGGGCCACGAGACTTCGATCAGCGCGCAAAAATGGAGGCTCTAGACCCTTCCAGAGCCGAGATATCGGATGTCAAAGTTTTGACCTGAAAAAAAAACATAAGGGGTAACACTGTCGTTTTTGGCCGAAATTTTGACCCCCTCCGATCTTCTTGAAACTCTGGATTCTGACAGAGGGCCACGAGACTTCGACCAGCGCGCAAAAATGGAGGCTCTAGACCCTTCCAGAGCAGAGATATCGGATGTCAAAGTTTTGACCTGAAAAAAAAACATAAGGGGTAACACTGTCGTTTCTGGCCGAAATTTTTACCCCCTCCGATCTTCTTGAAACTCTGGATTCTGACAGAGGGCCACGAGACTTCGACCAGCGCGCAAAAATGGAGGCTCTAGACCCTTCCAGAGCCGAGATATCGGATGTCAAAGTTTTGACCTGAAAAAAAAACATAAGGGGTAACACTGTCGTTTTTGGCCGAAATTTTGACCCCCTCCGATCTTCTTGAAACTCTGGATTCTGACAGAGGGCCACGAGACTTCGACCAGCGCGCAAAAATGGAGGCTCTAGACCCTTCCAGAGCCGAGATATCGGATGTCAAAGTTTTGACCTGAAAAAAAAACATAAGGGGTAACACTGTCGTTTTTGGCCGAAATTTTGACCCCCTCCGATCTTCTTGAAACTCTGGATTCTGACAGAGGGCCACGAGACTTCGACCAGCGCGCAAAAATGGAGGCTCTAGACCCTTCCAGAGCCGAGATATCGGATGTCAAAGTTTTGACCTGAAAAAAAACATAAGGGGTAACACTGTCGTTTTTGGCCGAAATTTTGACCCCCTCCGATCTTCTTGAAACTCTGGATTCTGACAGAGGGCCACGAGACTTCGACCAGCGCGCAAAAATGGAGGCTCTAGACCCTTCCAGAGCCGAGATATCGGATGTCAAAGTTTTGACCTGAAAAAAAAACATAAGGGGTAACACTGTCGTTTTTGGCCGAAATTTTGACCCCCTCCGATCTTCTTGAAACTCTGGATTCTGACAGAGGGCCACGAGACTTCGACCAGCGCGCAAAAATGGAGGCTCTAGACCCTTCCAGAGCCGAGATATCGGATGTCAAAGTTTTGACCTGAAAAAAAAACATAAGGGGTAACACTGTCGTTTTTGGCCGAAATTTTGACCCCCTCCGATCTTCTTGAAACTCTGGATTCTGACAGAGGGCCACGAGACTTCGACCAGCGCGCAAAAATGGAGGCTCTAGACCCTTCCAGAGCCGAGATATCGGATGTCAAAGTTTTGACCTGAAAAAAAAAACATAAGGGGTAACACTGTCGTTTTTGGCCGAAACTTTGACGTCTGATATCTCGGCTCTGGAAGGGTCTAGAGCCTCCATTTTTGCGCGCTGGTCGAAGTCTCGTGGCCCTCTGTCAGAATCCAGAGTTTCAAGAAGATCGGAGGGGGTCAAAATTTCGGCCAAAAACGACAGTGTTACCCCTTATGTTTTTTTTTCAGGTCAAAACTTTGACATCCGATATCTCGGCTCTGGAAGGGTCTAGAGCCTCCATTTTTGCGCGCTGGTCGAAGTCTCGTGGCCCTCTGTCAGAATCCAGAGTTTCAAGAAGATCGGAGGGGGTCAAAATTTCGGCCAGAAACGACAGTGTTACCCCTTATGTTTTTTTTTCAGGTCAAAACTTTGACATCCGATATCTCTGCTCTGGAAGGGTCTAGAGCCTCCATTTTTGCGCGCTGGTCGAAGTCTCGTGGCCCTCTGTCAGAATCCAGAGTTTCAAGAAGATCGGAGGGGGTCAAAATTTCGGCCAAAAACGACAGTGTTACCCCTTATGTTTTTTTTTTCAGGTCAAAACTTTGACATCCGATATCTCGGCTCTGGAAGGGTCTAGAGCCTCCATTTTTGCGCGCTGGTCGAAGTCTCGTGGCCCTCTGTCAGAATCCAGAGTTTCAAGAAGATCGGAGGGGGTCAAAATTTCGGCCAAAAACGACAGTGTTACCCCTTATGTTTTTTTTTCAGGTCAAAACTTTGACATCCGATATCTCGGCTCTGGAAGGGTCTAGAGCCTCCATTTTTGCGCGCTGGTCGAAGTCTCGTGGCCCTCTGTCAGAATCCAGAGTTTCAAGAAGATCGGAGGGGGTCAAAATTTCGGCCAAAAACGACAGTGTTACCCCTTATGTTTTTTTTTCAGGTCAAAACTTTGGCATCCGATATCTCGGCTCTGGAAGGGTCTAGAGCCTCCATTTTTGCGCGCTGGTCGAAGTCTCGTGGCCCTCTGTCAGAATCCAGAGTTTCAAGAAGATCGGAGGGGGTCAAAATTTCGGCCAAAAACGACAGTGTTACCCCTTATGTTTTTTTTTTCAGGTCAAAACTTTGACATCCAATATCTCGGCTCTGGAAGGGTCTAGAGCCTCCATTTTTGCGCGCTGGTCGAAGTCTCGTGGCCCTCTGTCAGAATCCAGAGTTTCAAGAAGATCGGAGGGGGTCAAAATTTCGGCCAAAAACGACAGTGTTACCCCTTATATTTTTTTTTCAGGTCAAAACTTTGGCATCCGATATCTCGGCTCTGGAAGGGTCTAGAGCCTCCATTTTTGCGCGCTGGTCGAAGTCTCGTGGCCCTCTGTCAGAATCCAGAGTTTCAAGAAGATCGGAGGGGGTCAAAATTTCGGCCAAAAACGACAGTGTTACCCCTTATGTTTTTTTTTCAGGTCAAAACTTTGACAAGCGATATCTCGGCTCTGGAAGGGTCTAGAGCCTCCATTTTTGCGCGCTGGTCGAAGTCTCATGGCCCTCTGTCAGAATCCAGAGTTTCAAGAACATCGGAGGGGGTCAAAATTTCGGCCAAAAACGACAGTGTTACCCCTTATGTTTTTTTTTTCAGGTAAAAACTTTGACATCCGATATCTCGGCTCTGGAAGGGTCTAGAGCCTCCATTTTTGCGCGCTGGTCGAAGTCTCGTGGCCCTCTGTCAGAATCCAGAGTTTCAAGAAGATCGGAGGGGGTCAAAATTTCGGCCAAAAACGACAGTGTTACCCCTTATGTTTTTTTTTTTCAGGTCAAAACTTTGACATCCGATATCTCTGCTCTGGAAGGGTCTAGAGCCTCCATTTTTGCGCGCTGGTCGAAGTCTCGTGGCCCTCTGTCAGAATCCAGAGTTTCAAGAAGATCGGAGGGGGTCAACATTTCGGCCAAAAACGACAGTGTTACCCCTTATGTTTTTTTTTCAGGTCAAAACTTTGACATCCGATATCTCGGCTCTGGAAGGGTCTAGAGCCTCCATTTTTGCGCGCTGGTCGAAGTCTCGTGGCCCTCTGTCAGAATCCAGAGTTTCAAGAAGATCGGAGGGGGTCAAAATTTCGGCCAAAAACGACAGTGTTACCCCTTATGTTTTTTTTTCAGGTCAAAACTTTGACATCCGATATCTCGGCTCTGGAAGGGTCTAGAGCCTCCATTTTTGCGCGCTGGTCGAAGTCTCGTGGCCCTCTGTCAGAATCCAGAGTTTCAAGAAGATCGGAGGGGGTCAAAATTTCGGCCAAAAACGACAGTGTTACCCCTTATGTTTTTTTTTCAGGTCAAAACTTTGACATCCGATATCTAGGCTCTGGAAGGGTCTAGAGCCTCCATTTTTGCGCGCTGGTCGAAGTCTCGTGGCCCTCTGTCAGAATCCAGAGTTTCAAGAAGATCGGAGGGGGTCAAAATTTCGGCCAAAAACGACAGTGTTACCCCTTATGTTTTTTTTTTCAGGTCAAAACTTTGACATCCGATATCTCGGCTCTGGAAGGGTCTAGAGCCTCCATTTTTGCGCGCTGGTCGAAGTCTCGTGGCCCTCTGTCAGAATCCAGAGTTTCAAGAAGATCGGAGGGGGTCAAAATTTCGGCCAAAAACGACAGTGTTACCCCTTATGTTTTTTTTTCAGGTCAAAACTTTGACATCCGATATCTCGGCTCTGGAAGGGTCTAGAGCCTCCATTTTTGCGCGCTGGTCGAAGTCTCGTGGCCCTCTGTCAGAATCCAGAGTTTCAAGAAGATCGGAGGGGGTCAAAATTTCGGCCAAAAACGACAGTGTTACCCCTTATGTTTTTTTTTTTTGGCCGAAATTTTGACCCTCTCCGATCTTCTTGAAACTCTGGATTCTGACAGAGGGCCACGAGACTTCGACCAGCACGCAAAAATGGAGGCTCTAGACCCTTCCAGAGCCGAGATATCGGATGTCAAAGTTTTGACCTGAAAAAAAAACATAAGGGGTAACACTGTCGTTTTTGGCCGAAATTTTGACCCCCTCCGATCTTCTTGAAACTCTGGATCCTGACAGAGGGCCACGAGACTTCGACCAGCGCGCAAAAATGGAGGCTCTAGACCCTTCCAGAGCCGAGATATCGGATGTCAAAGTTTTGACCTGAAAAAAAAACATAAGGGGTAACACTGTCGTTTTTGGCCGAAATTTTGACCCCCTCCGATCTTCTTGAAACTCTGGATTCTGACAGAGGGCCACGAGACTTCGACCAGCGCGCAAAAATGGAGGCTCTAGACCCTTCCAGAGCAGAGATATCGGATGTCAAAGTTTTGACCTGAAAAAAAAACATAAGGGGTAACACTGTCGTTTTTCGCCGAAATTTTGACCCCCTCCGATCTTCTTGAAACTCTGGATTCTGACAGAGGGCCACGAGACTTCGACCAGCGCGCAAAAATGGAAGCTCTAGACCCTTCCAGAGCCGAGATATCGGATGTCAAAGTTTTGACCTGAAAAAAAAAACATAAGGGGTAACACTGTCGTTTTTGGCCGAAATTTTGACCCCCTCCGATCTTCTTGAAACTCTGGATTCTGACAGAGGGCCACGAGACTTCGACCAGCGCGCAAAAATGGAGGCTCTAGACCCTTCCAGAGCCGAGATATCGGATGTCAAAGTTTTGACCTGAAAAAAAAACATAAGGGGTAACACTGTCGTTTTTGGCCGAAATTTTGACCCCCTCCGATCTTCTTGAAACTCTGGATTCTGACAGAGGGCCACGAGACTTCGACCAGCGCGCAAAAATGGAGGCTCTAGACCCTTCCAGAGCCGAGATATCGGATGTCAAAGTTTTGACCTGAAAAAAAAAACATAAGGGGTAACACTGTCGTTTTTGGCCGAAATTTTGACCCCCTCCGATCTTCTTGAAACTCTGGATTCTGACAGAGGGCCACGAGACTTCGACCAGCGCGCAAAAATGGAGGCTCTAGACCCTTCCAGAGCAGAGATATCGGATGTCAAAGTTTTGACCTGAAAAAAAAACATAAGGGGTAACACTGTCGTTTTTCGCCGAAATTTTGACCCCCTCCGATCTTCTTGAAACTCTGGATTCTGACAGAGGGCCACGAGACTTCGACCAGCGCGCAAAAATGGAAGCTCTAGACCCTTCCAGAGCCGAGATATCGGATGTCAAAGTTTTGACCTGAAAAAAAAAACATAAGGGGTAACACTGTCGTTTTTGGCCGAAATTTTGACCCCCTCCGATCTTCTTGAAACTCTGGATTCTGACAGAGGGCCACGAGACTTCGACCAGCGCGCAAAAATGGAGGCTCTAGACCCTTCCAGAGCCGAGATATCGGATGTCAAAGTTTTGACCTGAAAAAAAAACATAAGGGGTAACACTGTCGTTTTTGGCCGAAATTTTGACCCCCTCCGATCTTCTTGAAACTCTGGATTCTGACAGAGGGCCACGAGACTTCGACCAGCGCGCAAAAATGGAGGCTCTAGACCCTTCCAGAGCCGAGATATCGGATGTCAAAGTTTTGACCTGAAAAAAAAAACATAAGGGGTAACACTGTCGTTTTTGGCCGAAACTTTGACGTCTGATATCTCGGCTCTGGAAGGGTCTAGAGCCTCCATTTTTGCGCGCTGGTCGAAGTCTCGTGGCCCTCTGTCAGAATCCAGAGTTTCAAGAAGATCGGAGGGGGTCAACATTTCGGCCAAAAACGACAGTGTTACCCCTTATGTTTTTTTTTTCAGGTCAAAACTTTGGCATCCGATATCTCGGCTCTGGAAGGGTCTAGAGCCTCCATTTTTGCGCGCTGGTCGAAGTCTCGTGGCCCTCTGTCAGAATCCAGAGTTTCAAGAAGATCGGAGGGGGTCAAAATTTCGGCCAAAAACGACAGTGTTACCCCTTATGTTTTTTTTTTCAGGTCAAAACTTTGACATCCGATATCTCGGCTCTGGAAGGGTCTAGAGCCTCCATTTTTGCGCGCTGGTCGAAGTCTCGTGGCCCTCTGTCAGAATCCAGAGTTTCAAGAAGATCGGAGGGGGTCAAAATTTCGGCCAAAAACGACAGTGTTACCCCTTATGTTTTTTTTTTCAGGTCAAAACTTTGACATCCGATATCTCGGCTCTGGAAGGGTCTAGAGCCTCCATTTTTGCGCGCTGGTCGAAGTCTCGTGGCCCTCTGTCAGAATCCAGAGTTTCAAGAAGATCGGAGGGGGTCAAAATTTCGGCCAAAAACGACAGTGTTACCCCTTATGTTTTTTTTTTCAGGTCAAAACTTTGACATCCGATATCTCGGCTCTGGAAGGGTCTAGAGCCTCCATTTTTGCGCGCTGGTCGAAGTCTCGTGGCCCTCTGTCAGAATCCAGAGTTTCAAGAAGATCGGAGGGGGTCAAAATTTCGGCCAAAAACGACAGTGTTACCCCTTATGTTTTTTTTTTCAGGTCAAAACTTTGGCATCCGATATCTCGGCTCTGGAAGGGTCTAGAGCCTCCATTTTTGCGCGCTGGTCGAAGTCTCGTGGCCCTCTGTCAGAATCCAGAGTTTCAAGAAGATCGGAGGGGGTCAAAATTTCGGCCAAAAACGACAGTGTTACCCCTTATGTTTTTTTTTTCAGGTCAAAACTTTGACATCCGATATCTCGGCTCTGGAAGGGTCTAGAGCCTCCATTTTTGCGCGCTGGTCGAAGTCTCGTGGCCCTCTGTCAGAATCCAGAGTTTCAAGAAGATCGGAGGGGGTCAAAATTTCGGCCAAAAACGACAGTGTTACCCCTTATGTTTTTTTTTCAGGTCAAAACTTTGACATCCGATATCTCGGCTCTGGAAGGGTCTAGAGCCTCCATTTTTGCGCGCTGGTCGAAGTCTCGTGGCCCTCTGTCAGAATCCAGAGTTTCAAGAAGATCGGAGGGGGTCAAAATTTCGGCCAAAAACGACAGTGTTACCCCTTATGTTTTTTTTTTTTTGCCGAAATTTTGACCCTCTCCGATCTTCTTGAAACTCTGGATTCTGACAGAGGGCCACGAGACTTCGACCAGCACACAAAAATGGAGGCTCTAGACCCTTCCAGAGCCGAGATATCGGATGTCAAAGTTTTGACCTGAAAAAAAAACATAAGGGGTAACACTGTCGTTTTTGGCCGAAATTTTGACCCCCTCCGATCTTCTTGAAACTCTGGATTCTGACAGAGGGCCACGAGACTTCGACCAGCGCGCAAAAATGGAGGCTCTAGACCCTTCCAGAGCCGAGATATCGGATGCCAAAGTTTTGACCTGAAAAAAAAACATAAGGGGTAACACTGTCGTTTTTGGTCGAAATTTTGACCCCCTCCGATCTTCTTGAAACTCTGGATTCTGACAGAGGGCCACGAGACTTCGACCAGCGCGCAAAAATGGAGGCTCTAGACCCTTCCAGAGCCGAGATATCGGATGTCAAAGTTTTTACCTGAAAAAAAAAACATAAGGGGTAACACTGTCGTTTTTGGCCGAAATTTTGACCCCCTCCGATCTTCTTGAAACTCTGGATTCTGACAGAGGGCCACGAGACTTCGACCAGCGCGCAAAAATGGAGGCTCTAGACCCTTCCAGAGCCGAGATATCGGATGTCAAAGTTTTGACCTGAAAAAAAAACATAAGGGGTAACACTGTCGTTTTTGGCCGAAATTTTGACCCCCTCCGATCTTCTTGAAACTCTGGATTCTGACAGAGGGCCACGAGACTTCGTCCAGCGCGCAAAAATGTAGGCTCTAGACCCTTCCAGAGCCGAGATATCGGATGCCAAAGTTTTGACCTGAAAAAAAAACATAAGGGGTAACACTGTCGTTTTTGGCCGAAATTTTGACCCCCTCCGATCTTCTTGAAACTCTGGATTCTGACAGAGGGCCACGAGACTTCGACCAGCGCGCAAAAATGTAGGCTCTAGACCCTTCCAGAGCCGAGATATCGGATGTCAAAGTTTTGACCTGAAAAAAAAAACATAAGGGGTAACACTGTCGTTTTTGGCCGAAATTTTGACCCCCTCCGATCTTCTTGAAACTCTGGATTCTGACAGAGGGCCACGAGACTTCGACCAGCGCGCAAAAATGGAGGCTCTAGACCCTTCCAGAGCCGAGATATCGGATGTCAAAGTTTTGACCTGAAAAAAAAACATAAGGGGTAACACTGTCGTTTTTGGCCGAAATTTTGACCCCCTCCGATCTTCTTGAAACTCTGGATTCTGACAGAGGGCCACGAGACTTCGACCAGCGCGCAAAAATGGAGGCTCTAGACCCTTCCAGAGCCGAGATATCGGATGTCAAAGTTTTGACCTGAAAAAAAAAACATAAGGGGTAACACTGTCGTTTTTGGCCGAAATTTTGACCCCCTCCGATCTTCTTGAAACTCTGGATTCTGACAGAGGGCCACGAGACTTCGACCAGCGCGCAAAAATGGAGGCTCTAGACCCTTCCAGAGCCGAGATATCGGATGCCAAAGTTTTGACCTGAAAAAAAAACATAAGGGGTAACACTGTCGTTTTTGGTCGAAATTTTGACCCCCTCCGATCTTCTTGAAACTCTGGATTCTGACAGAGGGCCACGAGACTTCGACCAGCGCGCAAAAATGGAGGCTCTAGACCCTTCCAGAGCCGAGACATCGGATGTCAAAGTTTTGACCTGAAAAAAAAACATAAGGGGTAACACTGTCGTTTTTGGCCGAAATTTTGACCCCCTCCGATCTTCTTGAAACTCTGGATTCTGACAGAGGGCCACGAGACTTCGACCAGCGCGCAAAAATGGAGGCTCTAGACCCTTCCAGAGCCGAGATATCGGATGTCAAAGTTTTGACCTGAAAAAAAAACATAAGGGGTAACACTGTCGTTTTTGGCCGAAATTTTGACCCCCTCCGATCTTCTTGAAACTCTGTATTCTGACAGAGGGCCACGAGACTTCGACCAGCGCGCAAAAATGGAGGCTCTAGACCCTTCCAGAGCCGAGATATCGGATGCCAAAGTTTTGACCTGAAAAAAAAACATAAGGGGTAACACTGTCGTTTTTGGTCGAAATTTTGACCCCCTCCGATCTTCTTGAAACTCTGGATTCTGACAGAGGGCCACGAGACTTCGACCAGCGCGCAAAAATGGAGGCTCTAGACCCTTCCAGAGCCGAGACATCGGATGTCAAAGTTTTGACCTGAAAAAAAAAAACATAAGGGGTAACACTGTCGTTTTTGGCCGAAATTTTGACCCCCTCCGATCTTCTTGAAACTCTGGATTCTGACAGAGGGCCACGAGACTTCGACCAGCGCGCAAAAATGGAGGCTCTAGACCCTTCCAGAGCCGAGATATCGGATGTCAAAGTTTTGACCTGAAAAAAAAACATAAGGGGTAACACTGTCGTTTTTGGCCGAAATTTTGACCCCCTCCGATCTTCTTGAAACTCTGGATTCTGACAGAGGGCCACGAGACTTCGACCAGCGCGCAAAAATGGAGGCTCTAGACCCTTCCAGAGCCGAGATATCGGATGTCAAAGTTTTGACCTGAAAAAAAAACATAAGGGGTAACACTGTCGTTTTTGGCCGAAATTTTGACCCCCTCCGATCTTCTTGAAACTCTGGATTCTGACAGAGGGCCACGAGACTTCGACCAGCGCGCAAAAATGTAGGCTCTAGACCCTTCCAGAGCCGAGATATCGGATGTCAAAGTTTTGACCTGAAAAAAAAAACATAAGGGGTAACACTGTCGTTTTTGGCCGAAATTTTGACCTCCTCCGATCTTCTTGAAACTCTGGATTCTGACAGAGGGCCACGAGACTTCGACCAGCGCGCAAAAATGTAGGCTCTAGACCCTTCCAGAGCCGAGATATCGGATGTCAAAGTTTTGACCTGAAAAAAAACATAAGGGGTAACACTGTCGTTCTTGGCCGAAATTTTGACCCCCTCCGATCTTCTTGAAACTCTGGATTCTGACAGAGGGCCATGAGACTTCGACCAGCGCGCAAAAATGGAGGCTCTAGACCCTTCCAGAGCTGAGATATCGGATGTCAAAGTTTTGACCTGAAAAAAAAACATAAGGGGTAACACTGTCGTTTTTGGCCAAAATTTTGACCCCCTCCGATCTTCTTGAAACTCTGGATTCTGACAGAGGGCCACGAGACTTCGACCAGCGCGCAAAAATGGAGGCTCTAGACCCTTCCAGAGCCGAGATATCGGATGTCAAAGTTTTGACCTGAAAAAAAAAACATAAGGGGTAACACTGTCGTTTTTGGCCGAAATTTTGACCCCCTCCGATCTTCTTGAAACTATGGATTCTGACAGAGGGCCACGAGACTTCGATCAGCGCGCAAAAATGGAGGCTCTAGACCCTTCCAGAGCCGAGATATCGGATGTCAAAGTTTTGACCTGAAAAAAAAACATAAGGGGTAACACTGTCGTTTTTGGCCGAAATTTTGACCCCCTCCGATCTTCTTGAAACTCTGGATTCTGACAGAGGGCCACGAGACTTCGACCAGCGCGCAAAAATGGAGGCTCTAGACCCTTCCAGAGCCGAGATATCGGATGTCAAAGTTTTGACCTGAAAAAAAAACATAAGGGGTAACACTGTCGTTTTTGGCCGAAATTTTGACCCCCTCCGATCTTCTTGAAACTCTGGATTCTGACAGAGGGCCACGAGACTTCGACCAGCGCGCAAAAATGGAGGCTCTAGACCCTTCCAGAGCCGAGATATCGGATGTCAAAGTTTTGACCTGAAAAAAAAACATAAGGGGTAACACTGTCGTTTTTGGCCGAAATTTTGACCCCCTCCGATCTTCTTGAAACTCTGGATTCTGACAGAGGGCCACGAGACTTCGACCAGCGCGCAAAAATGGAGGCTCTAGACCCTTCCAGAGCCGAGATATCGGATGTCAAAGTTTTGACCTGAAAAAAAAACATAAGGGGTAACACTGTCGTTTTTGGCCGAAATTTTGACCCCCTCCGATCTTCTTGAAACTCTGGATTCTGACAGAGGGCCACGAGACTTCGACCAGCGCGCAAAAATGGAGGCTCTAGACCCTTCCAGAGCCGAGATATCGGATGTCAAAGTTTTGACCTGAAAAAAAAACATAAGGGGTAACACTGTCGTTTTTGGCCGAAATTTTGACCCCCTCCGATCTTCTTGAAACTCTGGATTCTGACAGAGGGCCACGAGACTTCGACCAGCGCGCAAAAATGGAGGCTCTAGACCCTTCCAGAGCAGAGATATCGGATGTCAAAGTTTTGACCTGAAAAAAACATAAGGGGTAACACTGTCGTTTCTGGCCGAAATTTTGACCCCCTCCGATCTTCTTGAAACTCTGGATTCTGACAGAGGGCCACGAGACTTCGACCAGTGCGCAAAAATGGAGGCTCTAGACCCTTCCAGAGCCGAGATATCGGATGTCAAAGTTTTGACCTGAAAAAAAAACATAAGGGGTAACACTGTCGTTTTTGGCCGAAATTTTGACCCCCTCCGATCTTCTTGAAACTCTGGATTCTGACAGAGGGCCACGAGACTTCGACCAGCGCGCAAAAATGGAGGCTCTAGACCCTTCCAGAGCCGAGATATCAGACGTCAAAGTTTCGGCCAAAAACGACAGTGTTACCCCTTATGTTTTTTTTTTTTCAGGTCAAAACTTTGACATCCGATATCTCGGCTCTGGAAGGGTCTAGAGCCTCCATTTTTGCGCGCTGGTCGAAGTCTCGTGGCCCTCTGTCAGAATCCAGAGTTTCAAGAAGATCGGAGGGGGTCAAAATTTCGGCCAAAAACGACAGTGTTACCCCTTATGTTTTTTTTCAGGTCAAAACTTTGACATCCGATATCTCGGCTCTGGAAGGGTCTAGAGCCTCCATTTTTGCACGCTGGTCGAAGTCTCGTGGCCCTCTCTCAAAATCCAGAGTTTCAAGAAGATCGGAGGGGGTCAAAATTTCGGCCAAAAACGACAGTGTTACCCCTTATGTTTTTTTTTCAGGTCAAAACTTTGACATCCGATATCTCGGCTCTGGAAGGGTCTAGAGCCTCCATTTTTGCGCGCTGGTCGAAGTCTCGTGGCCCTCTGTCAGAATCCAGAGTTTCAAGAAGATCGGAGGGGGTCAAAATTTCGGCCAAAAACGACAGTGTTACCCCTTATGTTTTTTTTTTTGGCCGAAATTTTGACCCCCTCCGATCTTCTTGAAACTCTGGATTCTGACAGAGGGCCACGAGACTTCGACCAGCGCGCAAAAATGGAGGCTCTAGACCCTTCCAGAGCCGAGATATCGGATGTCAAAGTTTTGACCTGAAAAAAAAAACATAAGGGGTAACACTGTCGTTTTTGGCCGAAATTTTGACCCCCTCCGATCTTCTTGAAACTCTGGATTCTGACAGAGGGCCACGAGACTTCGACCAGCACGCAAAAATGGAGGCTCTAGACCCTTCCAGAGCCGAGATATCGGATGTCAAAGTTTTGACCTGAAAAAAAAACATAAGGGGTAACACTGTCGTTTTTGGCCGAAATTTTGACCCCCTCCGATCTTCTTGAAACTCTGGATTTTGAGAGAGGGCCACGAGACTTCGACCAGCGCGCAAAAATGGAGGCTCTAGACCCTTCCAGAGCCGAGATATCGGATGTCAAAGTTTTGACCTGAAAAAAAAACATAAGGGGTAACACTGTCGTTTTTGGCCAAAATTTTGACCCCCTCCGATCTTCTTGAAACTCTGGATTCTGACAGAGGGCCACGAGACTTCGACCAGCGCGCAAAAATGGAGGCTCTAGACCCTTCCAGAGCCGAGATATCGGATGTCAAAGTTTTGACCTGAAAAAAAAAACATAAGGGGTAACACTGTCGTTTTTGGCCGAAACTTTGACGTCTGATATCTCGGCTCTGGAAGGGTCTAGAGCCTCCATTTTTGCGCGCTGGTCGAAGTCTCGTGGCCCTCTGTCAGAATCCAGAGTTTCAAGAAGATCGGAGGGGGTCAAAATTTCGGCCAAAAACGACAGTGTTACCCCTTATGTTTTTTTTTCAGGTCAAAACTTTGACATCCGATATCTCGGCTCTGGAAGGGTCTAGAGCCTCCATTTTTGCGCGCTGGTCGAAGTCTCGTGGCCCTCTGTCAGAATCCAGAGTTTCAAGAAGATCGGAGGGGGTCAAAATTTCGGCCAGAAACGACAGTGTTACCCCTTATGTTTTTTTTTCAGGTCAAAACTTTGACATCCGATATCTCTGCTCTGGAAGGGTCTAGAGCCTCCATTTTTGCGCGCTGGTCGAAGTCTCGTGGCCCTCTGTCAGAATCCAGAGTTTCAAGAAGATCGGAGGGGGTCAAAATTTCGGCCAAAAACGACAGTGTTACCCCTTATGTTTTTTTTTCAGGTCAAAACTTTGACATCCGATATCTCGGCTCTGGAAGGGTCTAGAGCCTCCATTTTTTCGCGCTGGTCGAAGTCTCGTGGCCCTCTGTCAGAATCCAGAGTTTCAAGAAGATCGGAGGGGGTCAAAATTTCGGCCAAAAACGACAGTGTTACCCCTTATGTTTTTTTTTCAGGTCAAAACTTTGACATCCGATATCTCGGCTCTGGAAGGGTCTAGAGCCTCCATTTTTGCGCGCTGGTCGAAGTCTCGTGGCCCTCTGTCAGAATCCAGAGTTTCAAGAAGATCGGAGGGGGTCAAAATTTCGGCCAAAAACGACAGTGTTACCCCTTATGTTTTTTTTTCAGGTCAAAACTTTGACATCCGATATCTCGGCTCTGGAAGGGTCTAGAGCCTCCATTTTTGCGCGCTGGTCGAAGTCTCGTGGCCCTCTGTCAGAATCCAGAGTTTCAAGAAGATCGGAGGGGGTCAAAATTTCGGCCAAAAACGACAGTGTTACCCCTTATGTTTTTTTTTCAGGTCAAAACTTTGACATCCGATATCTCGGCTCTGGAAGGGTCTAGAGCCTCCATTTTTGCGCGCTGGTCGAAGTCTCGTGGCCCTCTGTCAGAATCCAGAGTTTCAAGAAGATCGGAGGGGGTCAAAATTTCGGCCAAAAACGACAGTGTTACCCCTTATGTTTTTTTTTCAGGTCAAAACTTTGACATCCGATATCTCGGCTCTGGAAGGGTCTAGAGCCTCCATTTTTGCGCGCTGATCGAAGTCTCGTGGCCCTCTGTCAGAATCCATAGTTTCAAGAAGATCGGAGGGGGTCAAAATTTCGGCCAAAAACGACAGTGTTACCCCTTATGTTTTTTTTTCAGGTCAAAACTTTGACATCCGATATCTCGGCTCTGGAAGGGTCTAGAGCCTCCATTTTTGCGCGCTGGTCGAAGTCTCGTGGCCCTCTGTCAGAATCCAGAGTTTCAAGAAGATCGGAGGGGGTCAAAATTTCGGCCAAAAACGACAGTGTTACCCCTTATGTTTTTTTTTCAGGTCAAAACTTTGAAATCCGATATCTCGGCTCTGGAAGGGTCTAGAGCCTCCATTTTTGCGCGCTGGTCGAAGTCTCGTGGCCCTCTGTCAGAATCCAGAGTTTCAAGAAGATCGGAGGGGGTCAAAATTTCGGCCAAGAACGACAGTGTTACCCCTTATGTTTTTTTTCAGGTCAAAACTTTGACATCCGATATCTCGGCTCTGTAAGGGTCTAGAGCCTACATTTTTGCGCGCTGGTCGAAGTCTCGTGGCCCTCTGTCAGAATCCAGAGTTTCAAGAAGATCGGAGGGGGTCAAAATTTCGGCCAAAAACGACAGTGTTACCCCTTATGTTTTTTTTTTCAGGTCAAAACTTTGACATCCGATATCTCGGCTCTGGAAGGGTCTAGAGCCTACATTTTTGCGCGCTGGTCGAAGTCTCGTGGCCCTCTGTCAGAATCCAGAGTTTCAAGAAGATCGGAGGGGGTCAAAATTTCGGCCAAAAACGACAGTGTTACCCCTTATGTTTTTTTTTCAGGTCAAAACTTTGACATCCGATATCTCGGCTCTGGAAGGGTCTAGAGCCTCCATTTTTGCGTGCTGGTCGAAGTCTCGTGGCCCTCTGTCAGAATCCAGAGTTTCAAGAAGATCGGAGGGGGTCAAAATTTCGGCCAAAAACGACAGTGTTACCCCTTATGTTTTTTTTTTCAGGTCAAAACTTTGACATCCGATATCTCGGCTCTGGAAGGGTCTAGAGCCTCCATTTTTGCGCGCTGGTCGAAGTCTCGTGGCCCTCTGTCAGAATCCAGAGTTTCAAGAAGATCGGAGGGGGTCAAAATTTCGGCCAAAAACGACAGTGTTACCCCTTATGTTTTTTTTTTCAGGTCAAAACTTTGACATCCGATATCTCGGCTCTGGAAGGGTCTAGAGCCTCCATTTTTGCGTGCTGGTCGAAGTCTCGTGGCCCTCTGTCAGAATCCAGAGTTTCAAGAAGATCGGAGAGGGTCAAAATTTCGGCCAAAAAAAAAAAACATAAGGGGTAACACTGTCGTTTTTGGCCGAAATTTTGACCCCCTCCGATCTTCTTGAAACTCTGGATTCTGACAGAGGGCCACGAGACTTCGACCAGCGCGCAAAAATGGAGGCTCTAGACCCTTCCAGAGCCGAGATATCGGATGTCAAAGTTTTGACCTGAAAAAAAAACATAAGGGGTAACACTGTCGTTTTTGGCCGAAATTTTGACCCCCTCCGATCTTCTTGAAACTCTGGATTCTGACAGACGGCCACGAGACTTCGACCAGCACGCAAAAATGGAGGCTCTAGACCCTTCCAGAGCCGAGATATCGGATGTCAAAGTTTTGACCTGAAAAAAAAACATAAGGGGTAACACTGTCGTTTTTGGCCGAAATTTTGACCCCCTCCGATCTTCTTGAAACTCTGGATTCTGACAGAGGGCCACGAGACTTCGACCAGCGCGCAAAAATGGAGGCTCTAGACCCTTCCAGAGCCGAGATATCGGATGTCAAAGTTTTGACCTGAAAAAAAACATAAGGGGTAACACTGTCGTTTTTGGCCGAAATTTTGACCCCCTCCGATCTTCTTGAAACTCTGGATTCTGACAGAGGGCCACGAGACTTCGACCAGTGCACAAAAATGGAGGCTCTAGACCCTTCCAGAGCCGAGATATCGGATGTCAAAGTTTTGACCTGAAAAAAAAAACATAAGGGGTAACACTGTCGTTTTTGGCCGAAATTTTGACCCCCTCCGATCTTCTTGAAACTCTGGATTCTGACAGAGGGCCACGAGACTTCGACCAGCGCGCAAAAATGGAGGCTCTAGACCCTTCCAGAGCCGAGATATCGGATGTCAAAGTTTTTACCTGAAAAAAAAACATAAGGGGTAACACTGTCGTTTTTGGCCGAAATTTTGACCCCCTCCGATCTTCTTGAAACTCTGGATTCTGACAGAGGGCCACGAGACTTCGACCAGCGCGCAAAAATGGAGGCTCTAGACCCTTCCAGAGCCGAGATATCGGATGTCAAAGTTTTGACCTGAAAAAAAAACATAAGGGGTAACACTGTCGTTTTTGGCCGAAATTTTGACCCCCTCCGATCTTCTTGAAACTCTGGATTCTGACAGAGGGCCACGAGACTTCGACCAGCGCGCAAAAATGGAGGCTCTAGACCCTTCCAGAGCCGAGATATCGGATGCCAAAGTTTTGACCTGAAAAAAAAACATAAGGGGTAACACTGTCGTTTTTGGCCGAAATTTTGACCCCCTCCGATCTTCTTGAAACTCTGGATTCTGACAGAGGGCCACGAGACTTCGACCAGCGCGCAAAAATGGAGGCTCTAGACCCTTCCAGAGCCGAGATATCGGATGTCAAAGTTTTGACCTGAAAAAAAAACATGAGGGGTAACACTGTCGTTTTTGGCCGAAATTTTGACCCCCTCCGATCTTCTTGAAACTCTGGATTCTGACAGAGGGCCACGAGACTTCGACCAGCGCGCAAAAATGGAGGCTCTAGACCCTTCCAGAGCCGAGATATCGGATGCCAAAGTTTTGACCTGAAAAAAAAACATAAGGGGTAACACTGTCGTTTTTGGCCGAAATTTTGACCCCCTCCGATCTTCTTGAAACTCTGGATTCTGACAGAGGGCCACGAGACTTCGACCAGCGCGCAAAAATGGAGGCTCTAGACCCTTCCAGAGCCGAGATATCGGATGTCAAAGTTTTGACCTGAAAAAAAAAACATAAGGGGTAACACTGTCGTTTTTGGCCGAAATTTTGACCCCCTCCGATCTTCTTGAAACTCTGGATTCTGACAGAGGGCCACGAGACTTCGATCAGCGCGCAAAAATGGAGGCTCTAGACCCTTCCAGAGCAGAGATATCGGATGTCAAAGTTTTTACCTGAAAAAAAAACATAAGGGGTAACACTGTCGTTTTTGGCCGAAATTTTGACCCCCTCCGATCTTCTTGAAACTCTGGATTCTGACAGAGGGCCACGAGACTTCGACCAGCGCGCAAAAATGGAAGCTCTAGACCCTTCCAGAGCCGAGATATCGGATGTCAAAGTTTTGACCTGAAAAAAAAAACATAAGGGGTAACACTGTCGTTTTTGGCCGAAATTTTGACCCCCTCCGATCTTCTTGAAACTCTGGATTCTGACAGAGGGCCACGAGACTTCGACCAGCGCGCAAAAATGGAGGCTCTAGACCCTTCCAGAGCCGAGATATCGGATGTCAAAGTTTTGACCTGAAAAAAAAACATAAGGGGTAACACTGTCGTTTTTGGCCGAAATTTTGACCCCCTCCGATCTTCTTGAAACTCTGGATTCTGACAGAGGGCCACGAGACTTCGACCAGCGCGCAAAAATGGAGGCTCTAGACCCTTCCAGAGCCGAGATATCGGATGTCAAAGTTTTGACCTGAAAAAAAAAACATAAGGGGTAACACTGTCGTTTTTGGCCGAAACTTTGACGTCTGATATCTCGGCTCTGGAAGGGTCTAGAGCCTCCATTTTTGCGCGCTGGTCGAAGTCTCGTGGTCCTCTGTCAGAATCCAGAGTTTCAAGAAGATCAGAGGGGGTCAAAATTTCGTCCAAAAACGACAGTGTTACCCCTTATGTTTTTTTTTTGGCCGAAATTTTGACCCCCTCCGATCTTCTTGAAACTCTGGATTCTGACAGAGGGCCACGAGACTTCGACCAGCGTGCAAAAATGGAAGCTCTAGACCCTTCCAGAGCCGAGATATCGGATGTCAAAGTTTTGACCTGAAAAAAAAAACATAAGGGGTAACACTGTCGTTTTTGGCCGAAATTTTGACCCCCTCCGATCTTCTTGAAACTCTGGATTCTGACAGAGGGCCACGAGACTTCGACCAGCGCGCAAAAATGGAGGCTCTAGACCCTTCCAGAGCCGAGATATCGGATGTCAAAGTTTTGACCTGAAAAAAAAAACATAAGGGGTAACACTGTCGTTTTTGGCCGAAATTTTGACCCCCTCCGATCTTCTTGAAACTCTGGATTCTGACAGAGGGCCACGAGACTTCGACCAGCGCGCAAAAATGGAGGCTCTAGACCCTTCCAGAGCCGAGACATCGGATGTCAAAGTTTTGACCTGAAAAAAAAACATAAGGGGTAACACTGTCGTTTTTGGCCGAAATTCTGACCCCCTCCGATCTTCTTGAAACTCTGGATTCTGACAGAGGGCCACGAGACTTCGACCAGCGTGCAAAAATGGAAGCTCTAGACCCTTCCAGAGCCGAGATATCGGATGTCAAAGTTTTGACCTGAAAAAAAAAACATAAGGGGTAACACTGTCGTTTTTGGCCGAAATTTTGACCCCCTCCGATCTTCTTGAAACTCTGGATTCTGACAGAGGGCCACGAGACTTCGACCAGCGCGCAAAAATGGAGGCTCTAGACCCTTCCAGAGCAGAGATATCGGATGTCAAAGTTTTGACCTGAAAAAAAACATAAAGGGTAACACTGTCGTTTTTGGCCGAAATTGTGACCCCCTCCGATCTTCTTGAAACTCTGGATTCTGACAGAGGGCCACGAGACTTCGACCAGCGCGCAAAAATGGAGGCTCTAGACCCTTCCAGAGCCGAGATATCGGATGTCAAAGTTTTGACCTGAAAAAAAAACATAAGGGGTAACACTGTCGTTTTTGGCCGAAATTTTGACCCCCTCCGATCTTCTTGAAACTCTGGATTCTGACAGAGGGCCACGAGACTTCGACCAGCGCGCAAAAATGGAGGCTCTAGACCCTTCCAGAGCCGAGATATCGGATGTCAAAGTTTTGACCTGAAAAAAAAAACATAAGGGGTAACACTGTCGTTTTTGGCCGAAATTTTGACCCCCTCCGATCTTCTTGAAACTCTGGATTCTGACAGAGGGCCACGAGACTTCGACCAGCGCGCAAAAATGGAGGCTCTAGACCCTTCCAGAGCCGAGATATCGGATGTCAAAGTTTTGACCTGAAAAAAAAAAAACATAAGGGGTAACACTGTCGTTTTTGGCCGAAATTTTGTCCCCCTCCGATCTTCTTGAAACTCTGGATTCTGACAGAGGGCCACGAGACTTCGACCAGCGCGCAAAAATGGAGGCTCTAGACCCTTCCAGAGCCGAGACATCGGATGTCAAAGTTTTGACCTGAAAAAAAAACATAAGGGGTAACACTGTCGTTTTTGGCCGAAATTCTGACCCCCTCCGATCTTCTTGAAACTCTGGATTCTGACAGAGGGCCACGAGACTTCGACCAGCGTGCAAAAATGGAAGCTCTAGACCCTTCCAGAGCCGAGATATCGGATGTCAAAGTTTTGACCTGAAAAAAAACATAAAGGGTAACACTGTCGTTTTTGGCCGAAATTGTGACCCCCTCCGATCTTCTTGAAACTCTGGATTCTGACAGAGGGCCACGAGACTTCGACCAGCGCGCAAAAATGGAGGCTCTAGACCCTTCCAGAGCCGAGATATCGGATGTCAAAGTTTTGACCTGAAAAAAAAACATAAGGGGTAACACTGTCGTTTTTGGCCGAAATTTTGACCCCCTCCGATCTTCTTGAAACTCTGGATTCTGACAGAGGGCCACGAGACTTCGACCAGCGCGCAAAAATGGAGGCTCTAGACCCTTCCAGAGCCGAGATATCGGATGTCAAAGTTTTGACCTGAAAAAAAAAACATAAGGGGTAACACTGTCGTTTTTGGCCGAAATTTTGACCCCCTCCGATCTTCTTGAAACTCTGGATTCTGACAGAGGGCCACGAGACTTCGACCAGCGCGCAAAAATGGAGGCTCTAGACCCTTCCAGAGCCGAGATATCGGATGTCAAAGTTTTGACCTGAAAAAAAAAAACATAAGGGGTAACACTGTCGTTTTTGGCCGAAATTTTGTCCCCCTCCGATCTTCTTGAAACTCTGGATTCTGACAGAGGGCCACGAGACTTCGACCAGCGCGCAAAAATGGAGGCTCTAGACCCTTCCAGAGCCGAGACATCGGATGTCAAAGTTTTGACCTGAAAAAAAAACATAAGGGGTAACACTGTCGTTTTTGGCCGAAATTCTGACCCCCTCCGATCTTCTTGAAACTCTGGATTCTGACAGAGGGCCACGAGACTTCGACCAGCGCGCAAAAATGGAGGCTCTAGACCCTTCCAGAGCCGAGATATCGGATGTCAAAGTTTTGACCTGAAAAAAAAAACATAAGGGGTAACACTGTCGTTTTTGGCCGAAATTTTGACCCCCTCCGATCTTCTTGAAACTCTGGATTCTGACAGAGGGCCACGAGACTTCGACCAGCGCGCAAAAATGGAGGCTCTAGACCCTTCCAGAGCCGAGATATCGGATGTCAAAGTTTTGACCTGAAAAAAAAACATAAGGGGTAACACTGTCGTTTTTGGCCGAAATTTTGACCCCCTCCGATCTTCTTGAAACTCTGGATTCTGACAGAGGGCCACGAGACTTCGACCAGCGCGCAAAAATGGAGGCTCTAGACCCTTCCAGAGCCGAGATATCGGATGTCAAAGTTTTGACCCGAAAAAAAAACATAAGGGGTAACACTGTCGTTTTTGGCCGAAATTTTGACCCCCTCCGATCTTCTTGAAACTCTGGATTCTGACAGAGGGCCACGAGACTTCGACCAGCGCGCAAAAATGGAGGCTCTAGACCCTTCCAGAGCCGAGATATCGGATGTCAAAGTTTTGACCTGAAAAAAAAAACATAAGGGGTAACACTGTCGTTTTTGGCCGAAACTTTGACGTCTGATATCTCGGCTCTGGAAGGGTCTAGAGCCTCCATTTTTGCGCGCTGGTCGAAGTCTCGTGGTCCTCTGTCAGAATCCAGAGTTTCAAGAAGATCAGAGGGGGTCAAAATTTCGGCCAAAAACGACAGTGTTACCCCTTATGTTTTTTTTTTTGGCCGAAATTTTGACCCCCTTCGATCTTCTTGAAACTCTGGATTCTGACAGAGGGCCACGAGACTTCGACCAGCGCGCAAAAATGGAGGCTCTAGACCCTTCCAGAGCCGAGATATCGGATGTCAAAGTTTTGACCTGAAAAAAAAAACATAAGGGGTAACACTGTCGTTTTTGGCCGAAATTTTGACCCCCGCCGATCTTCTTGAAACTCTGGATTCTGACAGAGGGCCACGAGACTTCGACCAGCGCGCAAAAATGGAGGCTCTAGACCCTTCCAGAGCCGAGATATCGGATGTCAAAGTTTTGACCTGAAAAAAAAAACATAAGGGGTAACACTGTCGTTTTTGGCCGAAATTGTGACCCCCTCCGATCTTCTTGAAACTCTGGATTCTGACAGAGGGCCACGAGACTTCGACCAGCGCGCAAAAATGGAGGCTCTAGACCCTTCCAGAGCCGAGATATCGGATGTCAAAGTTTTGACCTGAAAAAAAAAACATAAGGGGTAACACTGTCGTTTTTGGCCGAAATTTTGACCCCCTCCGATCTTCTTGAAACTCTGGATTCTGACAGAGGGCCACGAGACTTCGACCAGCGCGCAAAAATGGAGGCTCTAGACCCTTCCAGTGCCGAGATATCGGATGTCAAAGTTTTGACCTGAAAAAAAAAACATAAGGGGTAACACTGTCGTTTTTGGCCGAAATTTTGACCCCCTCCGATCTTCTTGAAACTCTGGATTCTGACAGAGGGCCACGAGACTTCGACCAGCGCGCAAAAATGGAGGCTCTAGACCCTTCCAGAGCCGAGATATCGGATGTCAAAGTTTTGACCTGAAAAAAAACATAAGGGGTAACACTGTCGTTTTTGGCCGAAATTTTGACCCCCTCCGATCTTCTTGAAACTCTGGATTCTGACAGAGGGCCACGAGACTTCGACCAGCGCGCAAAAATGGAGGCTCTAGACCCTTCCAGAGCCGAGATATCGGATGTCAAAGTTTTGACCTGAAAAAAAAAACATAAGGGGTAACACTGTCGTTTTTGGCCGAAATTTTGACCCCCTCCGATCTTCTTGAAACTCTGGATTCTGACAGAGGGCCACGAGACTTCGACCAGCGCGCAAAAATGGAGGCTCTAGACCCTTCCAGAGCCGAGATATCGGATGTCAAAGTTTTGACCTGAAAAAAAAAAACATAAGGGGTAACACTGTCGTTTTTGGCCGAAATTTTGACCCCCTCCGATCTTCTTGAAACTCTGGATTCTGACAGAGGGCCACGAGACTTCGACCAGCGCGCAAAAATGGAGGCTCTAGACCCTTCCAGAGCCAAGATATCGGATGTCAAAGTTTTGACCCGAAAAAAAAACATAAGGGGTAACACTGTCGTTTTTGGCCGAAATTTTGACCCCCTCCGATCTTCTTGAAACTCTGGATTCTGACAGAGGGCCACGAGACTTCGACCAGCGCGCAAAAATGGAGGCTCTAGACCCTTCCAGAGCCGAGATATCGGATGTCAAAGTTTTGACCTGAAAAAAAAAACATAAGGGGTAACACTGTCGTTTTTGGCCGAAACTTTGACGTCTGATATCTCGGCTCTGGAAGGGTCTAGAGCCTCCATTTTTGCGCGCTGGTCGAAGTCTCGTGGTCCTCTGTCAGAATCCAGAGTTTCAAGAAGATCAGAGGGGGTCAAAATTTCGTCCAAAAACGACAGTGTTACCCCTTATGTTTTTTTTTTTGGCCGAAATTTTGACCCCCTCCGATCTTCTTGAAACTCTGGATTCTGACAGAGGGCCACGAGACTTCGACCAGCGCGCAAAAATGGAGGCTCTAGACCCTTCCAGAGCCGAGATATCGGATGTCAAAGTTTTGACCTGAAAAAAAAAACATAAGGGGTAACACTGTCGTTTTTGGCCGAAATTTTGACCCCCTCCGATCTTCTTGAAACTCTGGATTCTGACAGAGGGCCACGAGACTTCGACCAGCGCGCAAAAATGGAGGCTCTAGACCCTTCCAGAGCCGAGATATCGGATGTCAAAGTTTTGACCTGAAAAAAAAACATAAGGGGTAACACTGTCGTTTTTGGCCGAAATTTTGACCCCCTCCGATCTTCTTGAAACTCTGGATTCTGAATGAGGGCCACGAGACTTCGACCAGCGCGCAAAAATGGAGGCTCTAGACCCTTCCAGAGCCGAGATATCGGATGTCAAAGTTTTGACCTGAAAAAAAAACATAAGGGGTAACACTGTCGTTTTTGGCCGAAATTTTGACCCCCTCCGATCTTCTTGAAACTCTGGATTCTGACAGAGGGCCACGAGACTTCGACCAGCGTGCAAAAATGGAAGCTCTAGACCCTTCCAGAGCAGAGATATCGGATGTCAAAGTTTTGACCTGAAAAAAAACATAAAGGGTAACACTGTCGTTTTTGGCCGAAATTGTGACCCCCTCCGATCTTCTTGAAACTCTGGATTCTGACAGAGGGCCACGAGACTTCGACCAGCGCGCAAAAATGGAGGCTCTAGACCCTTCCAGAGCCGAGATATCGGATGTCAAAGTTTTGACCTGAAAAAAAAAACATAAGGGGTAACACTGTCGTTTTTGGCCGAAATTTTGACCCCCTCCGATCTTCTTGAAACTCTGGATTCTGACAGAGGGCCACGAGACTTCGACCAGCGCGCAAAAATGGAGGCTCTAGACCCTTCCAGAGCCGAGATATCGGATGTCAAAGTTTTGACCTGAAAAAAAAAACATAAGGGGTAACACTGTCGTTTTTGGCCGAAATTTTGACCCCCTCCGATCTTCTTGAAACTCTGGATTCTGACAGAGGGCCACGAGACTTCGACCAGCGCGCAAAAATGGAGGCTCTAGACCCTTCCAGAGCCGAGATATCGGATGTCAAAGTTTTGACCTGAAAAAAAAAAAACATAAGGGGTAACACTGTCGTTTTTGGCCGAAATTTTGTCCCCCTCCGATCTTCTTGAAACTCTGGATTCTGACAGAGGGCCACGAGACTTCGACCAGCGCGCAAAAATGGAGGCTCTAGACCCTTCCAGAGCCGAGACATCGGATGTCAAAGTTTTGACCTGAAAAAAAAACATAAGGGGTAACACTGTCGTTTTTGGCCGAAATTCTGACCCCCTCCGATCTTCTTGAAACTCTGGATTCTGACAGAGGGCCACGAGACTTCGACCAGCGCGCAAAAATGGAGGCTCTAGACCCTTCCAGAGCCGAGATAGCGGATGTCAAAGTTTTGACCTGAAAAAAAAAACATAAGGGGTAACACTGTCGTTTTTGGCCGAAATTTTGACCCCCTCCGATCTTCTTGAAACTCTGGATTCTGACAGAGGGCCACGAGACTTCGACCAGCGCGCAAAAATGGAGGCTCTAGACCCTTCCAGAGCCGAGATATCGGATGTCAAAGTTTTGACCTGAAAAAAAAACATAAGGGGTAACACTGTCGTTTTTGGCCGAAATTTTGACCCCCTCCGATCTTCTTGAAACTCTGGATTCTGACAGAGGGCCACGAGACTTCGACCAGCGCGCAAAAATGGAGGCTCTAGACCCTTCCAGAGCCGAGATATCGGATGTCAAAGTTTTGACCCGAAAAAAAAACATAAGGGGTAACACTGTCGTTTTTGGCCGAAATTTTGACCCCCTCCGATCTTCTTGAAACTCTGGATTCTGACAGAGGGCCACGAGACTTCGACCAGCGCGCAAAAATGGAGGCTCTAGACCCTTCCAGAGCCGAGATATCGGATGTCAAAGTTTTGACCTGAAAAAAAAAACATAAGGGGTAACACTGTCGTTTTTGGCCGAAACTTTGACGTCTGATATCTCGGCTCTGGAAGGGTCTAGAGCCTCCATTTTTGCGCGCTGGTCGAAGTCTCGTGGTCCTCTGTCAGAATCCAGAGTTTCAAGAAGATCAGAGGGGGTCAAAATTTCGGCCAAAAACGACAGTGTTACCCCTTATGTTTTTTTTTTTGGCCGAAATTTTGACCCCCTTCGATCTTCTTGAAACTCTGGATTCTGACAGAGGGCCACGAGACTTCGACCAGCGCGCAAAAATGGAGGCTCTAGACCCTTCCAGAGCCGAGATATCGGATGTCAAAGTTTTGACCTGAAAAAAAAAACATAAGGGGTAACACTGTCGTTTTTGGCCGAAATTTTGACCCCCTCCGATCTTCTTGAAACTCTGGATTCTGACAGAGGGCCACGAGACTTCGACCAGCGCGCAAAAATGGAGGCTCTAGACCCTTCCAGAGCCGAGATATCGGATGTCAAAGTTTTGACCTGAAAAAAAAAACATAAGGGGTAACACTGTCGTTTTTGGCCGAAATTTTGACCCCCTCCGATCTTCTTGAAACTCTGGATTCTGACAGAGGGCCACGAGACTTCGACCAGCGCGCAAAAATGGAGGCTCTAGACCCTTCCAGAGCCGAGATATCGGATGTCAAAGTTTTGACCTGAAAAAAAAACATAAGGGGTAACACTGTCGTTTTTGGCCGAAATTTTGACCCCCTCCGATCTTCTTGAAACTCTGGATTCTGACAGAGGGCCACGAGACTTCGACCAGCGCGCAAAAATGGAGGCTCTAGACCCTTCCAGAGCCGAGATATCGGATGTCAAAGTTTTGACCCGAAAAAAAAACATAAGGGGTAACACTGTCGTTTTTGGCCGAAATTTTGACCCCCTCCGATCTTCTTGAAACTCTGGATTCTGACAGAGGGCCACGAGACTTCGACCAGCGCGCAAAAATGGAGGCTCTAGACCCTTCCAGAGCCGAGATATCGGATGTCAAAGTTTTGACCTGAAAAAAAAAACATAAGGGGTAACACTGTCGTTTTTGGCCGAAATTTTGACCCCCTCCGATCTTCTTGAAACTCTGGATTCTGACAGAGGGCCACGAGACTTCGACCAGCGCGCAAAAATGGAGGCTCTAGACCCTTCCAGAGCCGAGATATCGGATATCAAAGTTTTGACCTGAAAAAAAAAACATAAGGGGTAACACTGTCGTTTTTGGCCGAAATTTTGACCCCCTCCGATCTTCTTGAAACTCTGGATTCTGACAGAGGGCCACGAGACTTCGACCAGCGCACAAAAATGGAGGCTCTAGACCCTTCCAGAGCAGAGATATCGGATGTCAAAGTTTTGACCTGAAAAAAAACATAAGGGGTAACACTGTCGTTTTTGGCCGAAATTTTGACCCCCTCCGATCTTCTTGAAACTCTGGATTCTGACAGAGGGCCACGAGACTTCGACCAGCGCGCAAAAATGGAGGCTCTAGACCCTTCCAGAGCCGAGATATCGGATGTCAAAGTTTTGACCTGAAAAAAAAACATAAGGGGTAACACTGTCGTTTTTGGCCGAAATTTTGACCCCCTCCGATCTTCTTGAAACTCTGGATTCTGACAGAGGGCCACGAGACTTCGACCAGCGCGCAAAAATGGAGGCTTTAGACCCTTCCAGAGCCGAGATATCGGATGTCAAAGTTTTGACCTGAAAAAAAAACATAAGGGGTAACACTGTCGTTTTTGGCCGAAATTTTGACCCCCTCCGATCTTCTTGAAACTCTGGATTCTGACAGAGGGCCACGAGACTTCGACCAGCGCGCAAAAGTGGAGGCTCTAGACCCTTCCAGAGCCAAGATATCGGATGTCAAAGTTTTGACCTGAAAAAAAAAACATAAGGGGTAACACTGTCGTTTTTGGCCGAAATTTTGACCCCCTCCGATCTTCTTGAAACTCTGGATTCTGACAGAGGGCCACGAGACTTCGACCAGCGCGCAAAAATGGAGGCTCTAGACCCTTCCAGAGCCGAGATATCGGATGTCAAAGTTTTGACCTGAAAAAAAAACATAAGGGGTAACACTGTCGTTTTTGGCCGAAATTTTGACCCCCTCCGATCTTCTTGAAACTCTGGATCCTGACAGAGGGCCACGAGACTTCGACCAGCGCGCAAAAATGGAGGCTCTAGACCCTTCCAGAGCCGAGATATCGGATGTCAAAGTTTTGACCTGAAAAAAAAAAACATAAGGGGTAACACTGTCGTTTTTGGCCGAAATTTTGACCCCCTCCGATCTTCTTGAAACTCTGGATTCTGACAGAGGGCCACAAGACTTCAACCAGCGCGCAAAAATGGAGGCTCTAGACCCTTCCAGAGCAGAGATATCGGATGTCAAAGTTTTGACCTGAAAAAAAAACATAAGGGGTAACACTGTCGTTTTTGGCCGAAATTTTGACCCCCTCCGATCTTCTTGAAACTCTGGATTCTGACAGAGGGCCATGAGACTTCGACCAGCGCGCAAAAATGGAGGCTCTAGACCCTTCCAGAGCCGAGATATCGGATGTCAAAGTTTTGACCTGAAAAAAAAACATAAGGGGTAACACTGTCGTTTTTGGCCGAAATTTTGACCCCCTCCTATCTTCTTGAAACTCTGGATTCTGACAGAGGGCCACGAGACTTCGACCAGCGCGCAAAAATGGAGGCTCTAGACCCTTCCAGAGCCAAGATATCGGATGTCAAAGTTTTGACCTGAAAAAAAAAACATAAGGGGTAACACTGTCGTTTTTGGCCGAAATTTTGACCCCCTCCGATCTTCTTGAAACTCTGGATTCTGACAGAGGGCCACAAGACTTCGACCAGCGCGCAAAAATGGAGGCTCTAGACCCTTCCAGAGCCGAGATATCGGATGTCAAAGTTTTGACCTGAAAAAAAAACATAAGGGGTAACACTGTCGTTTTTGGCCGAAATTTTGACCCCCTCCGGTCTTCTTGAAACTCTGGATTCTGACAGAGGGCCACGAGACTTCGACCAGCGCGCAAAAACGGAGGCTCTAGACCCTTCCAGAGCCAAGATATCGGATGTCAAAGTTTTGACCTGAAAAAAAAACATAAGGGGTAACACTGTCGTTTTTGGCCGAAATTTTGACCCCCTCCGATCTTCTTGAAACTCTGGATTCTGACAGAGGGCCACGAGACTTCGACCAGCGCGCAAAAATGGAGGCTCTAGACCCTTCCAGAGCCGAGATATCGGATGTCAAAGTTTTGACCTGAAAAAAAAACATAAGGGGTAACACTGTCGTTTTTGGCCGAAATTTTGACCCCCTCCGATCTTCTTGAAACTCTGGATTCTGACAGAGGGCCACGAGACTTCGACCAGCGCGCAAAAATGGAGGCTCTAGACCCTTCCAGAGCTGAGATATCGGATGTCAAAGTTTTGACCTGAAAATAAAAAACATAAGGGGTAACACTGTCGTTATTGGCCGAAATTTTGACCCCCTCCGATCTTCTTGAAACTCTGGATTCTGACAGAGGGCCACGAGACTTCGACCAGCGCGCAAAAATGGAGGCTCTAGACCCTTCCAGAGCAGAGATATCGGATGTCAAAGTTTTGACCTGAAAAAAAAAACATAAGGGGTAACACTGTCGTTTTTGGCCGAAATTTTGACCCCCTCCGATCTTCTTGAAACTCTGGATTCTGACAGAGGGCCACGAGACTTCGACCAGCGCGCAAAAATGGAGGCTCTAGACCCTTCCAGAGCCGAGATATCGGATGTCAAAGTTTTGACCTGAAAAAAAAAACATAAGGGGTAACACTGTCGTTTTTGGCCGAAATTTTGACCCCCTCCGATCTTCTTGAAACTCTGGATTCTGACAGAGGGCCACGAGACTTCGACCAGCGCGCAAAAATGGAGGCTCTAGACCCTTCCAGAGCCGAGATATCGGATGTCAAAGTTTTGACCTGAAAAAAAAAACATAAGGGGTAACACTGTCGTTTTTGGCCGAAATTTTGACCCCCTCCGATCTTCTTGAAACTCTGGATTCTGACACAGGGCCACGAGACTTCGACCAGCGCGCAAAAATGGAGGCTCTAGACCCTTCCAGAGCAGAGATATCGGATGTCAAAGTTTTGACCTGAAAAAAAACATAAGGGGTAACACTGTCGTTTTTGGCCGAAATTTTGACCCCCTCCGATCTTCTTGAAACTCTGGATTCTGACAGAGGGCCACGAGACTTCGACCAGCGCGCAAAAATGGAGGCTCTAGACCCTTCCAGAGCCGAGATATCGGATGTCAAAGTTTTGACCTGAAAAAAAAACATAAGGGGTAACACTGTCGTTTTTGGCTGAAATTTTGACCCCCTCCGATCTTCTTGAAACTCTGGATTCTGACAGAGGGCCACGAGACTTCGACCAGCGCGCAAAAATGGAGGCTCTAGACCCTTCCAGAGCCGAGATATCGGATGTCAAAGTTTTGACCTGAAAAAAAAACATAAGGGGTAACACTGTCGTTTTTGGCCGAAATTTTGACCCCCTCCGATCTTCTTGAAACTCTGGATTCTGACAGAGGGCCACGAGACTTCGACCAGCGCGCAAAAATGGAGGCTCTAGACCCTTCCAGAGCAGAGATATCGGATGTCAAAGTTTTGACCTGAAAAAAAAACATAAGGGGTAACACTGTCGTTTTTGGCCGAAATTTTGACCCCCTCCGATCTTCTTGAAACTCTGGATTCTGACAGAGGGCCACGAGACTTCGACCAGCGCGCAAAAATGGAGGCTCTAGACCCTTCCAGAGCCGAGATATCGGATGTCAAAGTTTTGACCTGAAAAAAAAACATAAGGGATAACACTGTCGTTTTTGGCCGAAATTCTGACCCCCTCCGATCTTCTTGAAACTCTGGATTCTGACAGAGGGCCACGAGACTTCGACCAGCGCGCAAAAATGGAGGCTCTAGACCCTTCCAGAGCCGAGATATCGGATGTCAAAGTTTTGACCTGAAAAAAAAACATAAGGGGTAACACTGTCGTTTTTGGCCGAAATTTTGACCCCCTCCGATCTTCTTGAAACTCTGGATTCTGACAGAGGGCCACGAGACTTCGACCAGCACGCAAAAATGGAGGCTCTAGACCCTTCCAGAGCCGAGATATCGGATGTCAAAGTTTTGACCTGAAAAAAAAACATAAGGGGTAACACTGTCGTTTTTGGCCGAAATTTTGACCCCCTCCGATCTTCTTGAAACTCTATATTCTGACAGAGGGCCAAGAGACTTCGACCAGCGCGCAAAAATGGAGGCTCTAGACCCTTCCAGAGCCGAGATATCGGATGTCAAAGTTTTGACCTGAAAAAAAAACATAAGGGGTAACACTGTCGTTTTTGGCCGAAATTTTGACCCCATGCGATCTTCTTGAAACTCTGGATTCTGACAGAGGGCCACGAGACTTCGACCAGCGCGCAAAAATGGAGGCTCTAGACCCTTCCAGAGCCGAGATATCGGATGTCAAAGTTTTGACCTGAAAAAAAAAAACATAAGGGGTAACACTGTCGTTTTTGGCCGAAACTTTGACGTCTGATATCTCGGCTCTGGAAGGGTCTAGAGCCTCCATTTTTGCGCGCTGGTCGAAGTCTCGTGGTCCTCTGTCAGAATCCAGAGTTTCAAGAAGATCAGAGGGGGTCAAAATTTCGGCCAAAAACGACAGTGTTACCCCTTATGTTTTTTTTTTTTGGCCGAAATTTTGACCCCCTCCGATCTTCTTGAAACTCTGGATTCTGACAGAGGGCAAAGAGACTTCGACCAGCGCGCAAAAATGGATGCTCTAGACCCTTCCAGAGCCGAGATATCAGACGTCAAAGTTTTGACCCGAAAAAAAAAACATAAGGGGTAACACTGTCGTTTTTGGCCGACATTTTGACCCCCTCCGATCTTCTTGAAACTCTGGATTCTGACAGAGGGCCACGAGACTTCGACCAGCGCGCAAAAATGGAGGCTCTAGACCCTTCCAGAGCCGAGATATCGGATGTCAAAGTTGTGACCTGAAAAAAAAACATAAGGGGTAACACTGTCATTTTTTTTTGGCCGAAATTTTGACCCCCTCCGATCTTCTTGAAACTCTGGATTCTGACAGAGGGCCACGAGACTTCGACCAGCGCGCAAAAATGGAGGCTCTAGACCCTTCCAGAGCCGAGATATCGGAAGTCAAAGTTTTGAACTGAAAAAAAAAAAAACATAAGGGGTAACACTGTCATTTTTTTTTTTTTTGGCCGAAATTTTGACCCCCTCCGATCTTCTTGAAACTCTGGATTCTGACAGAGGGCCACGAGACTTCGACCAGCGCAAAAAAAAGGAGGCTCTAGACCCTTCCAGAGCCAAGATATCGGACGTCAAAGTTTTGACCTGAAAAAAAAAAAACATAAGGGGTAACACTGTCATTTTTTTTTTTTTGCAGAAATTTTGACCCCCTCCAATCTTCTTGAAACTCTGGATTCTGACAGAGGGCCACGAGACTTCGACCAGCGCGCAAAAATGGAGGCTCTAGACCCTTCCGGAGCCGAGATATCGGACGTCAAAGTTTTGACCTGAAAAAAAAAAAACATAAGGGATAACACTGTCATTTTTTTTTTTTTGGCCGAAATTTTGACCCCCTCCGATCTTCTTGAAACTCTGGATTTTGACAGAGGGCCACGAGACTTCGACCAGCGCGCAAAAATGGAGGCTCTAGATCCTTCCAGAGCCGAGATATCGGACGTCAAAGTTTTGACCTGAAAAAAAAAACATAAGGGGTAACACTGTCATTTTTTTTTGGCCGAAATTTTGACCCCCTCCGATCTTCTTGAAACTCTGGATTCTGACAGAGGGCCACTGGACTTCGACCAGCGCGCAAAAATGGAGGCTCTAGACCCTTCCAGAGCCGATATATCGGACGTCAAAGTTTTGACCTGAAAAAAAAAAACATAAGGGGTAACACTGTCATTTTTTTTTTTTTTGGCCGAAATTTTGACCCCCTCCGATCTTCTTAAAACTCTGGATTCTGACAGAGGGCCACGAGACTTCGACCAGCGCGCAAAAATGGAGGCTCTAGACCCTTCCAGAGCCGAGATATCGGACGTCAAAGTTTTGACCTGAAAAAAAACATAAGGGGTAACACTGTCATTTTTTTTTTGGCCGAAATTTTGACCCCCTCCGATCTTCTTGAAACTCTGGATTCTGACAGAGGGCCTCGAGACTTCGACCAGCGCGCAAAAATGGAGGCTCTAGACCCTTCCAGAGCCAAGATACTGGACGTCAAAGTTTTGACCTGAAAAAAAAACATAAGGGGTAACACTGTCTTTTTTTTTTTTTTTGGCCGAAATTTTGACCCCCTCCGATCTTCTTGAAACTCTGGATTCTGACAGAGGGCCACAAGACTTCGACCAGCGCGCAAAAATGGAGGCTCTAGACCCTTCCAGAGCCGAGATATCGGACGTCAAAGTTTTGACCTGAAAAAAAAAACGTAGACGGGTAACACTGTCATTTTTTTTTTTTTTTGGCCGAAATTTTGACCCCCTCCGATCTTCTTGAAACTCTGGATTCTGACAGAGGGCCACGAGACTTCGACCAGCGCGCAAAAATGGAGGCTCTAGACCCTTCCAGAGCCGATATATCGGACGTCAAAGTTTTGACCTGAAAAAAAAAACATAAGGGGTAACACTGTCATTTTTTTTTTTTGGCCGAAATTTTGTTCCCCTCCGATCTTCTTGAAACTCTGGATTCTGACAGAGGGCCACGAGACTTCGACCAGCGCGCAAAAATGGAGGCTCTAGACCCTTCCAGAGCCGATATATCGGACGTCAAAGTTTTAACCTGAAAAAAAAACATAAGGGGTAACACTGTCATTTTTTTTTTTTGGCCGAAAGGACCCTTCCAGAGCCGAGATATCGAAGGTCAAAATTTCGACCCGAAAAAAAACATAAGGGGTAACACTGTCGTTTTTGTTTTTTTTTTGGCCGAAATTTTGACCGTCTCCGATCTTCTTGAAACTCTGGATTCTGACAGAGGGCCACGAGACTTCAACCAGCGCGCAAAAATGGAGGCTCTAGACCCTTCCAGAGCCGAGATATCGAAAATCAAAATTTCGACCCGAAAAAAAAAAACGTAAGGGGTAACACTGTCGCTTTTTTTTTTTTTTGGCCGAAATTTTGACCCTCTCCGATCTTCTTGACACTCTGGATTCTGACAGAGGGCCACAAGACTTCGACCAGCGCGCAAAAATGGAGGCTCTAGACCCTTCCAGAGCCGAGATATCGAAGGTCAAAATTTCGACCCGAAAAAAAAAAACGTAAGGGGTAACACTGTCGGGTTTTTTTTTTTTTTGCCGAAATTTTGACCCCCTCCGATCTTCTTGAAACTCTGGATTCTGACAGAGGGCCACGCGACTTCGAAAAGCGCACAAAAATTGAGGCTCTAGACCCTTCCAGAGCCAAGATATCGAAAGTCAAAATTTCGACCCGAAAAAAATACGTAAGGGGTAACACTCTCGTTTTTTTTTTCTGGCCGAAATTCTGTCCATTTGCAGCTAATTGCATGAAGGCTGGGGTTAGTACTTTTGGGTTATTGGACAAATAGTGGGTTTTTGGACACGTGGTTTTTAAGCTTAGCTTTCAAAATATTTGGATGAAAAATATTTTCCTGCACTCAGAGTGGCCCCCTGAGTCAATGGCACCAAGCACCATCCCATAATTCCACTGTCCGCGAACTCACTATTTGTCCAATAATTTACAATTGCATTAAAGTATATCAACCTGAAATGGAATATCAAATAAAACACTACCGTCAAAACTATTTAGTACTTTACATTTAGTCAACAAGAGCTACAAAAGTTAATTAAACCATAGCAAACTTTTAAAATGTACTTTAAAGTAAAACTTTTAATTTCATTATAGCAAAGTGCACTTACTGTAAGTGGACTTTTATTTCATTACTATTGTATCATCCGTTTCTTATTTATTTATTTATTTATTTATTTATTTATTTATTTGTTTATTTCAAGCAATATGTAGTTACACATGACAAGGCAATACAAATCATTTTGGTTAGTCTGTACAAGCCTTTAAATTCATCATATTTACATCAACTTTAACAAACCTCAATGTATTGCTCGAAACAGAATGGATAGAAGTCAAAAAATATACTTAATACTATATACTTAATACTAATAAATATACTTACTTTTAAAAATACTTTTTAATATTTGAAGTACACCACAAGTGCAGATTCAATAATCAAGTGCACCTCACAGCTGCTGAAAAATTTTAAAAACAACTCACATTTAGTGCTCCCTTAAAGGAACAGCTGCTTCAGTGCATGTTTTTACCATCAAATTGCATGTTTAATAAAGCAAAGAGTAAAAGAATGAGCGTAAAATAAGAGTAAAAGTAAGAGTAAAAGAGTAAAATATAAGAGTACAAGTAATGCTGCAACATTAGTATTACTGAATTTTTTTTAATATATATCAAGGAATATCTGTTTGATTGCTCTCAAAATGTTTGCTCAAAATCTTTTGTCCAGAAAGGAAGGAAGGGACAACTCTGGATTCTTCAGTCAGCAGTTACTGTACAGTATTGATAAACACATAACCTACTTTAACGGAGAGTTCCTGTCCACTTCCTTTCCCTTAGCTTACATAATGTGTTTACACTGCTTTATTTTTGTTTTGCTATGGTAATTACAGGTTTAATGAGCTCCCCTGGGAGCTGTTGAGATTCAGGCTGGGGGTCTGGAAAGAAGAGTGGTGGGCTGGAGCTCCTGTCAGCTCCTCTGAATGGCATAATCGCTCCCTAAACAACTCCCATCCTGAAGCAAACACACACTGAATCTGCAGGTAAAAACTAACTGTGCCTCCAGTGTCTTCACCTTACATCATGTCAATGTTTTTGTCATTTCAGTTATAACTTCTGTTAAAGGCACAGTGTGTAAGTTGTGTCACCATAGGTCGCTTATTCAACAATAAAACAATTTTGACGATACTTCAAATCGAGAAATCGTGTTCATGGATTGGATGAGCTAATTATTAAAGTTTTATTAGCGTTACTATGATATGAACCAGGGCGGTGCCGAGAGACTGGGTTTTTTATGCTTATACGCCACAGTCGAACGCATTAGTTGAACGCATGCGTATTTTGCAATTAAAGTTACGTTCAATGTTTCCTTCCTTCTTCCCTAAACTTGAATGTTGTTGCGGTTACGTTTGATCGCTTAAATTCACATTAATTTCATTCTGATGAAACAGCCGCAAGTGCTGAATTACTACTCATACAGGTCACTGTATCTGACGAATAAAAATCGTGGCGTAACGTAGCGAAATTTTACTTAGTCAAATAATAATTTGAGTGTGATGAATGTTATGTAATAGCTTTAGGATATTTCGTTTGCTCTGTGGCGGTAGTACCGCATGATTTTGCAAGTGACAAATGAAAGTAGTTATTTATAGAAACATCAGCATTGAAATCAAAGACACACCTCATAGTTTAGGGATGTCATAAGATCAAAATAACTGTCCACAATATAACGTTTTTGAGGGTATATAATTATCTCCCCAAATCTAGCAAGTTAACTTAAACATGATAAAATGTACAAAAATGTACTTTCAAATCTCTTTATCAAGTCGGACCCCAAGCAATTTTGCATTTACAAGACGTCTAATAGCAGTCCAAAACACAGCCTTGACGTCTAGGCTAAAACAAGGCAAAATTTGGGCTGTCTGTTCAAATTTAACCATAAATAACCATATCCCAAAAATAGACTAGTCATCAATATAGAACATGTCAAAGAAATGAAACCTGGATATTTGCCCGCAAGATATTTTGGCAAAAATGACATTACACTCTAATAAAATGCTGGGTTATTTCCCCAATTTGGGAAAAAATATTTGATCCAAATTTAACCCAAAGTTTGAGTTTGTCCATATTTTACCCCATTTGGGGTTAAAACAACCCAGCATTTTGTAGAGTGTACCAAATTCAAGCTTATTTTGTCCAAAAGTGGGTTACTCATAGCTGGACTATATTGGGTCTATAGTTAACTGAGACAGAAAAATGACAGCTATTGCTTGCTGGCATCCATGTGTTGTAAACATTTTAAGTTACTAGGATCAAGTCTCTGACTGCATTGGTAGAGTTGCTATCTATAGCAGAGGAAACAAGCAAGCATGTCCACCCTCTGATTTGATCTCATTTCTACACAGCACACACACACTCATTATCCATTACAATTTCTTGTATTGAAACCAGCCAAGAAAAAAATGAGAGAATCTCACCTGCAAATCAATACGACGAATGATCAAATGTTCTCGATCAGTTCCACCAAATCTCAGCAGTGTAACTTTACAACCTCAGCTCCAAAACCTCCTCAAGTCCAGCTGCAGTCCCGCGTGACCTCGGAGAAAAGACTGTCTCAGACCGGAAGAGGTTATCATGCACCTCAATAACGCTTGCTGCCCGGAGATGATGAAAAGTGACCCTGTGAGAGCAGGTTCGCCCACTGCGCTGAGTGGATGGAGAAGAGATGAATTGAGAGGGAGAAAGGGGAGGAGAGAGAGAACCTTTCTCGCACATGTGTCTACAGGAAGATGTTAGGCTAGGGCTTGTGGGTTTTTTTGAGCTGCATGTAATGGAGATAGAAGGAACCACAATGAGTAAAAGCTTTTTCCAGACACGGCAGTGAACAGCAGAATATGACAAACTTCCATCGTCGTGCAGTCTGCTTCAGACGTCTGCCGCAACTTCCTCTTTAACGAAAACAGAAACTACACCTTTTTTTTTTTTTTTTGGTGTAACGGCCGTAATGGAATAATACCATTTTTTTCTTTATGAGTGATTAGGCTTTTTCTTTTCTTTCTTTTTTTTTTTTTTTTTTTTTTGATGCCTCCGCATGAATAACCTTACCAGAATCAAAGCTTAATTAAAGTATCATTATCTTTTTTTTTTTCAAGTCATGCCTCTGAAACCAAATGTTCTCTTAAATCAAACCACCTACTGTTTCTCGGTCTGTGGTATTCTGGGAAATCTGAGACTTCTTGGAAGTTAAATTAAGTTTAACATATATAAACCTAATATTCTCTTTAAAAACAAATTATTTAAAGGTTATGCTCCGCTAGTAAATGTGAAGCAGTTCACCTATATTTGATTAAAAAAGGTGTTTTTATTGAATCCATTATTGACTACAACTGAGCCTGTGATGGGAAGGACTGAGACTCGTATATAAGATTCCTATAAATCACATTTAAAGGAGTAATTCACTTTTGAAAAAAAACTTTTGCTGATAATTTACTCACCCCAATATCATCCAAGATGTCCATGTCATTCTTTCTTCAATTGAATCTTGGTTCTTTTAACGAACGAAACAAACGAATTGACTCAGAAAAAGATTTGTTCACTTTGTGTATTATATGGAGAAAAATGCGAAAAATTTCTTTTCGACTGAAGAAAGAAAGACAGATATCTTGGATGAAATGGGGGTGAGTAAATTATCGGCAAAAGCTTTTTTCAAAAGTGAACTACTCCTTTAAGGGAGTTTCACACAGTTATTACTTTTTAGAGTATTACTTTTGCTTCTTGTTTCTCCTGGTTTGCGTTTTCATTAATTTGACGAACTGACTGATTTCTACAGAGCGGTTTCTGAATTACTTCATACATTTGGTGTTCCTCTTAAACTGTCAGGGCAAATATGAAACTTTCCATTTAATGTTTCTAAATTTGAGGAAACAACAACTTTTGTAGATCTGAAACAATATAATGTTCTGTTTGAAGGTTTAAAGCAGCATTCTGTTATTTTTTTTAATTTTGCTCGAGGGTCCCCTACAGTTGGAAAACGGTATTGTCTTTTACTACTGTCGTAAAATCCGTCATGGTTACACCAGGGAATACACGCGTGCATTTGTTGAAAAACGATAC
>CM075881.1:5809280-6094280 GCA_038021265.1 Cyprinella venusta | reverse complement strand
TAAAACTCTCTTTTTACAGCAAATCCATACTTAAATTGTGTCATCTCAGGGGTTGTTTTTCACATTTTTCTTTTCTCCTTTCTTTAACATAATTACAAAGCTATTGTCAACTCTTTGTGTGAATATAATAGCCTTCTCATTGTCTCCTTATCCTTGTATCATTTATATTTAATATAGATTATTGTTTCAGTAATTACAGTAATATAATACAATATAACAATATGTCACATGGCTCTCTGGAATACTTGATCTTGATTGGGCACTGCAGTGATGTATTTCTGAAAAATGATCATTGCCCATAGCAACAATGGTAATAGTTGTGTAATTTATGGGAAATATTGATTTAATTTATATCAATTTGACAACTGAAAACCAACATTTGGTCTCATATTTGCTACAAGAGTAGATAGAGTGATGCCTTGAAGGAGTAGATCACTTTAAAAAAAAAAAAAAAAAAAAAAAAACTCTTGCTGATAATACTCACCCCCATGTCATCCAAGATGTCGAAAAGAAATTTGAGTCAAAGGTTTTTGATGAAAACATTCGAGGATTTTTCTCCATATAATACACTTCAATGGTTACCAAACGGTTCAAGGTCAAAATGAGAGTTTCAGAGCAGCTTCAAAGGGCTTTAAACGATTCCAGACAAAGGGTCTTATCAAGGGAAACGGTCAATCGTTAAAAAAAAAAAAAAAAAAAGGTTTAAGTTTTATAAGCTCAAATGCTCGCCTTGCTCTATTCTGTGTGACTCTCCTGTACTAATCTTTTTCCGAGTCAATTCGTACCAAAAAATTTGTTCATTTTGATGAACGAGTTCGAACAGGAGAGTCACGAACATGCATCACAGAACAGGACGAGAATTTTTAGCCTCAAGGTTTCAGGGTTTTTAGCCTCGAGCTTTCAAGGTTTCACTCGCAGATCAGTCTGGACACTCTCCGTTAAAGAAAATTTGGGAGCAGTTCACCAAACGAACATCCAATCAGCGTTGGCTTTGAGGCGGGTTGAGGTGTGACGCAACGAGAAGCGCGACAGTTCAGTCTAAAGAACATGGCGGCTTCAGCGGATGAAACTAGCATCAGCGTGGCTATCGAGCAAGTTTTATCGGAATTACAGAGTATTTCTTCACTGAAAGAAGAGCAAAACACTGCTCTGGAGGCTTTTCTCAGAGGAAAAGATGTTTTTGCTCTTCTCCCGACTGGTTTCGGCAAGAGTTACGGTACGTCATATGCTTCGTTGATCTGATTGGTTGATTTGGCCCGTCTATCACCAACATAGGCCAATCAGCTAACCAGTATTTTCGCCCCTTACCAAAACTACTTCAACGGAAGGTTTCCAGATGGATATGCGGAGCAAATCCATCTGGCGGAGTCAGGTTAGAGAATTTTAGCTTATAAAACGAATACTTTTTTTTAATTCATTGTCTGGAATCGTTTAAAGCCCCTTGAACAGTTTGCACTAAGTGTCTTTTGGACCTTGAACTATTTGGTGCCCAATGAAGTGCATTATATGGACAAAAATCCTGAATGTTTTCATCAAAAACTTGAGGTGAGTAAAAAGGTGAGTAAATTATCAGCAAAAGTTTTTTTTTTTTAATGTGAACTACTCCTTTAATCCTTGTTATGCCGGTTACTAAATTTATTTACTTTTTTTTATCAGTAACTTCCATTAAAATGTAATCAGATGTTTTCATGTTAGTGTTTATAGCCAGAAAAGAATGAAGCTAGTTTGTTTCATACATTTTAGCAACTGGGCTGAAAAACTTCCAAACCTCGTATAAAATAATTATGACATATAACAGCACATGTAAAAGTTAATTTGACCTCTTGATATGGCAAAAAGTATTTTTCATTTATTTTTATAAGAGCACAAAGAATTATAGAGAGAATAAAGATAGAATGTTCCCTGAAAGCTATATCTAGCACCATTTTCTTGGAAAGAGCCATTAATAATTGCATGGATGTGGGTCTGATATAGGCATTACCTGCAGATAGGAATGGCTCAGGCTCTTGTCCACACTGTAACGTTTTCTCATCTTCACTTGGAGCAGATTATTGATGAGGTCGATAGCTATGGAGAAACAGAGATCACACAAGCAAAATCTGAATTGATTGGAGCTAAATGATTTACAGCAGTGGACAGAAAATCAAAGGTGGATGGAGCGACTCAACCACCAGCCTGCTTTTAATGCATCAAATTTCTTTTTGTTATTATAAAGTAAATTTCCTGGAACAGCCACGCTAAATGCTCTATTCAGCTCTATTACCTTTGCAAATGCTTTTATTCTTTTTGAGCTGACATTTTATTGCATAACAAATGAGGAGCTTGAATTTATTTAGTTTTAGTACTGTAAGTGTACCTTCAGGAGAGATCTGTTTCCACGGGTTAGGCGGGTACATGAAGGCGGCGTTGTGGATCTGATCATTGATGTCTTCATCCTCGTTGAAAGGGAACGTTCCACTCAGGCTGACGTACATGATCACACCAACAGACCACATGTCCAGAGAGCGATTGTATCCCTGGTTCAGGAGGACCTCAGGGGCCAAGTAAGCCGGTGTGCCCACGACAGAACGGCGGAAAGACTTCTCTCCAATGATGCGAGCAAAACCAAAGTCACAAAGTTTCACCTGTGTATATGGAGCATGGGTGGGAAGAAGTGTTATGTCACAAAAATTTGAGAAATGAAACCTTGAAAAGTGCTTTAGTTGGTTTCCCATGCATCTCCATTGGTGCGTTTACATGTTAAAAATGCACTTGGTGAATTCTCTGACCTGTGGGAAAGGATCCGCTGATGCCAATAGCACGTTCTCAGGTTTGAGGTCGCAGTGCACTATGTTTTTGAAGTGAAGGTGCCTCAGAGCAGCCAAAATCTAGAGAGAAAACCAAAAAACTAATCAGAACCAAGAACTATAACTATATAAGCATTAACTGCAGCTTTTCCACCTGCCGCTACAAATGCTTGAGCGGTTTAAAGTCTAATGTTTTATTTTTCATCAGTTGGGAATTTAAAAAAAATAATTTATTATAATTATTTATTAAAAAATAAGGAATTTTTAAAAAAATCATTTTCTGGAATCAAATCACCTACCCTGCCTTTATAACTATAAAAACATACTTATAAATATTAATAATCATATTTGTTGTGAACACGCCTTAATGCCATGAGAATGGCAAAGTCCATGCTACAACAATAATAATAATGACACAAAGAAAAAAAAATATTGGAACCACTTTCAGAGCGATTTCTGAAAAAGCTTATGAACAATAAAAACATTTACAGCCAATCAGAATCCATCCTGCTTTAAAGAGCTCAAGCATTTAAAGCGGCAGACGACAAAACCGCAGCATGTGCTTAGGATAAACAGTAAATACATATATAGTTATCTTTATATTTAATGTTTTGTGCCTTTAGAATGATTATTAAAACTACTGACCTGTGTGATTAGGAACTTGGTGAGTCTCTCAGGTAGTCGTCCTTTCTCGCTCGATAAAATCATCTCAAGCATGTCACCGTGAAGTTTTTCCATTACCACAAACACCTTCTCTGGTGTCTCAAACATGCACTCGAGATTCACTATACCTAAGTGCCGCAGGCTCTGAAAGTGAAAGAAAAGACAAGATTAAGAGATGAGATTAAGTGACTCACACTGTTGTCGCTTATTTGCATTCAATATTTGCATTCATGACATTCATTCATGTTAGGTGTCCTCACAATCAGAGGCCACACAGCATGTTTGTTATCATTCAGGTCAATACAATAGCATGCTCATTGATTCTCTGTCTCCCCCTGCTGGTCACCTGCAGTATGGCTACTTCATTCCTCAGTTGGCTCTCCTGCTTGGTGGGGAATCGAAGCTTGTCGATTACCTTCACGGCTACGTCCCGACCAGATTTCCTGTGTTTTCCTGTGTGGGTTGGGAAAATGATAATGATTTGTATATGTATTGTGTTTTTCACACATGCATTCTTGCATTTCATCAGTGATGCTTGCTAGAGCAGATACTTAGGACGAGTGTTTTGAAGTATTTTTAAATTGGACTTTGATTTCTGTGTGGAATATAAAAGTTTTGAGGCTTTGCTCTTTTGGAAAGTGGGGGGGGGGAAACCTTCCTGAACACCCTGGCAATAACCAATTATACCTTAATACCTGCACAGCAACATCAAAATGAAAAAGTTGAGTTTGCAGTCATGGACATACCTCCATATACCACGCCAAATTGACCAGAACCCAAAACCTCATCAGCAAAGATCTGGTACACCATACCAATGTCCTGTTGGGTACATTATCCTCATTATTATCTTAATAGTTATCATTATCATAATCATAGTCATCTTCGTAATCGCCACGTTCTCTCACTGACCACGTTCTCCTGAATCTGGCTGTTTGACACAGAGATGCTGACTGATGCCTGCCCTGAAAATCAAAAAGATGAAACAAATTAGCCTTGCTTTATAATCTCAGTATTATACTTGTATAAAGGACAATGGCGTTTATAGGATGATAAATTTAATAAAATAAAAATGTATATGCCAAGTTCTTAGAAATGTAATCTTCATGTTGGTATGAAACATTTTTGAAAAATGTTTAAATCGTTTTTTTTTTGTCTTAATTGAATTGAAATTAAAAAAAAAAATGTCAAAAAATAAAAATAAATTTAGAGACTTTTTTTTAAACAAATTTCAGGCTTTTTACAATGATTTTTCATAGGATCATTTATTTGACATGAACTAACTATGTATTTTCATATATATATATATGCAATAGCCTCGTGGGCAGCGAGTCAACATTTAATGGTGTTAAATCTTTTTTTTTTTAATTGTTTCACTACTTTTTTTTTAAAAAAAATAAAATTTAGTCATACTATTATATAAAATAATTTTTTCCCCGAGAATTTCATTCTTGTAATGGCACATGTTCAGTTACACCACCAAGACATTTTTGACTAAGCTCTACAATAATTATCATTGATAAATTCAGTTAAGTCAAGCACATTTATATAGAGCTTTTCAGAATATAGATTGCAAAGCAGCTTCACGGAATCAAACATAATAACAATGTTCATCTCTTAGTGGAAAAACATCCACGTTTGGTAGAGCTGATCCAGGGTGTTACTGATTGGTTAATTCATTTGAATATCCCCAACTAAGGAAGCCAAAGGAAACAGTGGCAAGGAACCGAAAAACTCCAACAAGTAACCTAATGGTGTCCTAAAACTCCATCAAGTGACCTAATGGTGTCCTAAAACTCCATCAGGTGACCTAATGGTGTCCTAAAACTCCATCAAGTGACCTAATGTGTACTTAAACTCCATCCGGTGACCTAATGGTGTCCTAAAGTTCCATCAGGTGACCTAAGGGTGTCCTAAAACTCCATCAGGTGACCTAAGGGTGTCCTAAAACTCCATCAGGTGACCTAACGGTGTCCTAAACCTCCATCAGGTGACCTAATGGTGTCCTAAAACTCCATCAGGTGACCTAATGATGTCCTAAAACTCCATCAGGTGACCTAATGGTGTCCTAAAACTCCATCAGGTGACCTAAGGGTGTCCTAAAACTCCATCAGGTGACCTAACGGTGTCCTAAAACTCCATCAGGTGACCTAACGGTGTCCTAAAACTCCATCAGGTGACCTAACGGTGTCCTAAAACTCCATCAGGTAACCTAATGGTGTCCTAAAACTCGATCAGGTGACCCAATGGTGTCCTAAAACTCCATCAGGTGACCCAGTGGAGAAAAAAAAAACCCTCGGGAGAACCCAGGTTCATTCGGGGGCCAGTTCTCCTCCACACTTACTACTGAACTATATCTAAATCCTCCACATAACCAATTTTTTTGGTTATGGTATACCCTTACATTCCCCCTAATGTACACAGGATTCATGATTATGAATGTACTATCACACTTTTCACTCACGGTGTGGGGTGTGACCTTCTGCTGGAGGGTTGTCTTGGAAGATGACTGGCATGAGAGCTTGACGTATAGCAGTCTCCCAGCCTTTGGCAAACTCTCGTCCAACCCCGCTATTGGGCGCAACGCTGCAGGGGGTGAAGGAGATGGGTAGGCCAGACACGCTGGATGACAGGGATGGGGTGGTGTTGGGGTCCTCGCCAACGAAGTAGATCATGGTACCCGTCACAATCTCAAAGCAATGGGGGCTTGTGCCGGCTGGTACGAGAGAGAAATCACGCGCTGGACGAACCTCCAGTATCTCTGAGAGCGGTATCTCCTGCAAAGGCAAATTAGACACTCAATCATTCAGACAATGTGCACAGAGGTTAATTTCACAACAGGATCTACAATAATTAACTCAAATGATACATCAAGCCAGGTAATTCTACATGTGTAGTCACCTCGATGACCAAATAGCCTTCATAATGAATTATTTCAAGAACCAAGAATATTCATGCTTCATGTGTCATTGTGAATACATAATGTAATCTGGCATTTCCACATACGCATCAACTCCTTCTTCATGTGCAATTTAGCTCAGTGTTTCTAAACAGTCATTAAACCATAAATAGAGATTCTACCTTGTAGTACTTGTTGGTGGTGTCGTTTTGAAATAAGATGATGCACTTGCAGTCCAGGCGCCAGTAGTGTCTCTTCCTCTGTTGGAGGGTGGAGTGAGAAGTCAAAGGTCATAGGTCAACAAGGAGTTGGTGCTGGGGGTCAGCTTCACCCCAGCAGACAGGAGGAAGAAAGCGAAGGGTAAACAGAGCTGAAGAGAAAAGGAGGACGCAAGAGAAACACCGAGAGGAAAGTTAGAAAGAAAAGGCTAGAGGAGTAAAATGCTACACAGGAGGCCAAGAACAGGTCAATATATCAATGTCTAGCCAAGTTTAGAAAGAGAACATCCATTCTTTGTGGAAATACTCGTGTAGCACCAAACACACTATGAATGACATTTAACGGCTATTCATTCTTACAAATCAATGCCCACTCCAGTAGAAATCCAGCAGTGGACACCAAGAATAGGCAGAGATTAAAAAGCTGATATTATAGTGCAGAACGCAGAAAGAAATATCAATAGCATTGTTTGGTAGAGAGGTAAGGACAGTGTAAAGACTAGAGAGAAAATTAGACTAGTTTACACAAAAATGTCTTCATTTACTCGTTTCAAACCTGTAGGGCACATTTTTTTCACAGTATTTTTTAAATTATTAAAGTGATATGGACTGGGGGTTTCATATTAAAGACTACCACAACTAGTGGCATACTGATTCAAGTTAAATCAATAAATAAATATTTTAATAAATAAATTATTACACAAGTATTGAATTAGCTCATTGCTAAGGTTGATAACTTCATCTGCAAGAGTCAACAGATCTCTATAGACTACAAGTATCATTTAAACTAATGAAATAATCCATTATTAAATTAAAATGTAAAAAAATAGATGAGAAGTTGAGAAGAGAAAAGATCACCAATTGGGTTCCACAGACAGAAAGAAATATGTAATATGGATTTGGAACAACATGAGAGTGAATAATATTCAATTTGTGGGTCAACTGTCCCCCTTTCAGGTCAGCTAGCAGAGTGAGGACGTACCAGTGTGTCCTTGTTGCTGTATTGCACCATCCAGCCTTCCTTGATGGCCGTGCTGGAGCGACGTGTGGTCTGCCTGATGGACTGCACTACTCTCATCAGAGGAATATTAGCACTGGAGAGAGACATGAGAGCAGACAGTCAGGACATGCGTTCATGAGGTTTGTGTGACAGGCATACATTAGAGGTACGCAGGCAACTGCATGCTGAATAAAGAGAGACACAACAAAGCAGCATGAATTGCCAGTGAACAGTTTGCAAAAAGCTTATATCTTATTGGTCATCATTTTTTTATCAGAGGGATATGTAAAAATTGACCTACACAAAGACAAAAAAAAAAAAAATCATATTTTCACACTCGAAGCGAAGGGCTCCATTGACCTTTTCATGATTAAACATTTTGGTGTGTAAGATTTGCAGCCCTATTTATAGTCCAATTTCAATTATAGGTCAGGCTTATTAGCTTTGCCCATCAGCGTTTCTTTTCTTTTAAGTCGTTTTTGGATAACTTTTCACAAAAATGCAATGGTCCCCAGAATATTTAATCGTATGCATCTCTGAACATGCAATATATACATACATATTTTAAACAACAGGGTACCTTTTATTCTAGCTTCATGCATGCATTCCGTTTTATCAGCCCTTGAATGTGGGTATGTTTCATAAAAACATACATTTTGAACAAAAAGCTAAGAAAATTGCATTTTTTTCAAAGACTACAACATGCATAAGCAATTTGCAACTTGTTTCCGTTCGTTTTCGCCTGTTTTGATCCAGAGATTCTGCTCTCTTTCATAAAATGCACAATAGCGCCCCCTACCATATAACAATGACAACACGGAAAGCCTGAAAATTCTGTCAATGGCGGGGAAGCGTTGTCTCATAATTGACGGAAAATCCCACATATGACGTGGAAAGATTTAAATAACCGTTAAAAACTTTATTTCCACTATTAGCTACTTTATTTTCTTGAATTTGATTTAAAATGAACTCCTCCGAGCTGATGGGCGATGGAAAAAGGGAGAAGAATGTGTTAGGAAAAGGAGATTTGAACTTGGGTAGGTCAAGCTAATGTCAGCCGCCTAAGGGCAGTTCACATGCCTTGTCTTTAAAGTTAGTTATTTTAAATGTACGGCAGATTTGCTCCAAGATGGAGGAACAGCTGTTTTATTTCTTTTAGAATTGTTTTAGTAGCATCGTCATGGGCAGCACAAGCTCCCGAGCGCTTTGGAGGGAAAGAGAAAGTGGTGCGGCCGTTGTTTACCATGCGTTTTTAGATGCGACCTGAGCGGCCACTTTCTCTCCATGCTACTGCTCCTGTTATCAGATTGGTTTCTGTTTAAATTTTGTCTGGCTCAACCCGACATTCGTGGGTAGAGTTAGTGTAAATAGCTTCTGCCAACAAGGTGATATGACATATTTGTACTTTTTTGTATATTATGAATAGACCTTAATATAAAGTTGTATTTTAATCTGTGTGTCTAAAACCGGTCTAACTACCTCTGGTCTCCACTGGCTCCATCCTGGCCGCTGTCTGGGGAGAAAGACCCCGGGATACTACAGGCCTCGTCCGAGTCGTCCATCATAGAAGACTTATCAGTTTCAGAAAACTCATTACTGTAGTCCATCGGCACCTCTGCGTCTGTGCTTGGACTTAATATGTCTGAGAGAAAGACAAGAGAGGAAAGAGGTCAAAGTCACATACAAGCATAATGAAGTGACAAACAATAATAACATGTTTGCAGAAGCAACACACAGTGCAAATAATCCAAATGTGTAAATGTCCATCATGTCAACAATGTTTCTCTCACACTCATTACCAAGAGTCTCCCCCAAACAGTCATTTGGGACCTTGTATGCACATCGCTTGTGGCAGTTGAACTTGCAGTCTAAAAGAAATAAAACAAGTGTTATTAGCAAAATCAAACAAAAATTGTATCAAATATAATTATAAGCAATGTCCTTTTTCAATTAACTTCCAACATATGCTACTTTTAAATTAACTTCTTTGGATTTACTCTTTGTGGGCAGTCAATATTTCTGTGTAATGTTCGTCTCTCTAGACTGAGTTTCTATATTACAAACTACACTAGAAATTAAAAAAAATTTTTTTTGAAAGAAGTCAAACTTCTGCTCACCAAACTGCATTTATTAGATAAAAAACAGTAAAAAAACAGTAATATTGTGAAATAGTATTACAATTTAAAATTGTCTTGCAGTGTTAGGGACAGTCAGCCGATCATTACAGCAAAATCAATCTGATCTCCTCATTGCTACAATATCAGATTGGGTCAATATATGCAGGAAAATGAGGAATTCAATAATAGATCATAAACAGATTGCATTCCTAACTGTTCTGTATTACCAATTTGTTAAGTTAGGACAATGTTTTTTTTTTCAGGTGATGTATTAGGTGTGACTGTCAAACCTTTGCACTGGAGTCCCTGACGGAAGAGTCCTCTTAGCAGTTTCTTGCAGTACTGACACACAGTGGGGCGCGTGTATGAGTGAACGGCGAATGTGTGTGGGACCTTCACTTTAGTCATGAGGATCTTGTCCAACTGGACGGGCCGCCCGGTGTAAAAGCGCCTGGCCTCACTAGGGGTGCGTGGCTGGAAAGAGACCAACATCATATGGTAACACTTTAGAATATGGTTCCCTCGTTGATGAATAACTACATAAGAACCAATGAGTAACACAATATTAACAATGGAGTAACTATTATTAACTGACAAGAAACTCTTATTAATGAACCGTAATAGCGAACAGATGAAAGTGGTAGTTCACTATTAACAAATCAATAACTACTATTTTTTTTAATGCTTCCCAGAGAACTACTGAAAAAGTTTCATAATTCATGTAAAACTAATCAATAACCATTGCAGGACAAATGACTAGAACTACATTAGCATTTTAACTCTACTGTAATTAAAATATACCATAACTGGCTTAGTTTTACTTAAGTTAGCCTAATAGCTGGTTTGATTTGCATTGAAAGATGATCTTATGGAAAGTACCCCTTGCAAATCTCTAGGTGTGGGTATGTGATGGTATGTGATTGTGAGGGGCTATTTTAATTCCAAAGGCCATGAGGGAACTTTATCAGGATGTATATTTTCTCAGATCCATGAAATAAATGGCCTTTAAAAATAAAAATCTGCCTAACTCTATGGGAATTTAAGTTAAAATAGGGGTGTCCTGACTTATCCACCCTGTATTTTAAGGAAGAACATTTACTTATTTATCATACATTATTCAATCACAAAGAAAATTGGTGTCCTTAAAGGTTGGATTTTTCCTCATTTTTCTAATTAAGGCATTAAGATCAATTTCCAAAAGTTAATTTTTTTATTCCTCTTTTAGGCAGCTTTAGCATGAGTGTCCATTCGGAGCAATGTATAATACACACAAACACACACACATATACATGCTTCATCCAAAGCAACTATATTATTATTTTTATTCGTCCTCTATTTTGTAATATTTTACTATATATATATATATATATATATATATATATATATATGAAGAGTTCAGATGCAAAAGCCTCTAAGTGCCATTTGAAATTTTCTTCTAAAATGATCATTTTTATCAAGCTTATATATTCAAGTTCAGTAATTTCACTTGAATGACAATTAATAGGTAGTCTTCATTGCAATTTAAGTGAAATTACTGAATTTAAATATACACGCTTGATAAAAATGATCATTCCAGAAGAAAATTTCAAATGGCACTTAGAGGCTTTTGCATCTGAACTCTTCATATATATTTATATATATAAACTGTGTGTACTGTACATATGACTATAACTATTATCTGAAAAATTTACAATTCTGAAGTACATTTTTTTTCAAAAAAAAAAAACACTTGAAATCAAGATGTGCACTTTTTAAATCTATTCATTTAGCAGATGCTTCATCCAAAGCGTTTTTCTTTTTTAATTTGTGCCCTCCTCAACATGCTGTTTTTATTGAAAAACAGACGGTATGTTTCTTGATTTAAATTCCGTGGAAACATGAAACCGAGTGTTTGTGTGTCCTGTACCATCTGGGTGTGGGATCGTATGAGGCTGACATCCTCAGACGTCACGCTGCTGTTGATGCTGCTGAGGGACTCTGAGGTGGACAGACGCAGGGACTGACTGCTGGTGAGGGACGTGGTGGACAGCCGCCGCTTCCTCGCCCCGCTGCAGTTATTGGGAATGCTAAAGGCACAGCGTTTGTGGTAATTCAATCCACAGCCTGCAGGGGGAGACAGTGAAAGGGCAAAAAAAAAAGGACACTTATGTCATGCTCATGTCCATATTTGATGGATTTAAAAGTGAGCAAGTTAGGTCATGGGAAATAAGCTAAATAAAATCACAAGACAGCTCACAAATTTAGCTTTGTTTGAATGAACACAAGTATGACCAGTCCCCACCGTCGCACTTGAGTCCTTGGCGCACCAGGCCGAAAAGCATCTCGCCGCAGTGATCGCAGAATGCCGGTGCACGATACGAGTGCACGTTTAATGCGTGCGGCCGAATCTGGAAGTCCTCAAATGTGGCAGCAGCTTCGGGATAAGCAACAAAATAAAAAATTAGATCAGGAGACATCAATGAAAACAGCTCAAATGTCTTTCAAACCTTGTTTAAGCAAGACATTTTGCCTATGTCACGATCACGATATGAGGTAAATCCCTCCCTCATGCGAGTTGGAGTCAGAGATACAGCTCTATCAAATCTATTATTTCATCATCCTCTCAAAACACTTCAATGCTGATTACAATTGATCATCCACTTTGGCTCTCGGACATCAGGCTCAAAAATAACTGGAGCTCGTGTGATTTTCTCTACCAGACAAACAATCAAAATTGTCCGAATGGGACTTTGATATGATCTAGTCAGGTCAGTTCTATTCCTTCAATACAGTGACAAAAGCTATCGTTCTGATTTTACCTTTATAGAAAAATGTGGCAAATTTGTCATTTATATCTGTTTGCTATTGTTTCTTTGAAAGGTGCTTTGATATTAAAAGGACTCACAAACACAATCTAAACAAGAACACAGGGCCTGTGGATTCATGTTTTGGTGCTTCCTTTGAAAATCAGTTTCCATTTGTTCACAGCATAATAACATCCCCATCTGTTGCTCTGTATGGGTAAATCTTACAATTAAAAAAAAAAAAAAAAAACATTTTGTTTGACTGTGGTCAAATTATAAAACATGCAGTATTCCGCATAAAGAAAAGGAGCTTTTTATATTTTACTTTTGAGTAATTAATTCTCATTAATATAGTGGGTTTTTGTATTATGTCGTATTATAGCATTCATTGATATTTTAAATTAGCCTTGATTTGTATATATTTCAGTTTTCATGTTTTATTTAGCTTTAATTTATATTTAAGCTTTAGTAATTTTAGCACTATTTTATATTCTCTGTATATTTGTATTACTGTAGACACATTATTATTATTATCTTCATAACTGGTCAATCATTGGGGGAAAACATCATTCAATTAAAATAAGTATGATAATGGGATTCAGACTCAGTCAAATTACATTAGGGGGAAATTAAAAAAGGCCAACAGTCGCTCATGTCCCAGAAATCATCAAATCTTGATAATAAATTAATTCTACTAGCTTTGTTGCGGCAAATTTGAAGTCCTTTTGGTTTACTCTTTGACCCACCGGACAGAACAACCTCCACCAGGTCCCCCTCCTGGATATCCGACACTGCCTTGACCAGCTGCAGGATGTTATTGCTGCTGGTGTCGTGCTTGAAGAGGAGGATCTTGTCATAAATCCCATAAAAGCCACATTCAGGAAACTGGACAAAACAAAGAAAGCGAGATAAATTGATTAGCCTCATTTATTATATCCACTGCACTCCACTGTTGTAATATTTCTCTTTTCCTGTTGTCAGCAACCATCACTGCACTACAGCAGCTCAACACAACCACAACATCCTTCATAGTTTTTTGGCTCATGGTCAAACATGGCGAATCCAGCATTTTGGACTCAGTTACTGGGTATAGTGGTCATCATGTTACCGAAGAGCCATCTGCAAAGGATCCTGATGGTGTAAAATGGGTGACACTTTTGCAGGTGTACCCATCAGGGAACTCCTCTCCTATTTGTGCAAGTGTTTCCCGCCAAGGGGTGTGTGTGTGTGTGTGTGTTTTTTTTTTTTTTTTTTTGCTTCTGCCAGCTGCATTTTTGAAGATTTCCTGTTGTTGCAGAAAAGAGCTTTTAATTCGTGTAGCTCTGCTGAGTCGAAAGCTACCGTAATTTTCCTTAAAGGATTTAGAGGTTTCATGTTGTCTGTGTTGTTTTAGGAGTTTAATAAATAAACATAAAATAAAATGTTTATTTATTAAACATAAAATGTAATTTTCCTTGAATTTTTGACATTTTTCACATACATAAGTGAAAAATGTATCTTCATACATGTGTCAGTTATTCATAGTGAAGTACTGTAATAAGGAGGCAACAGGATATATAACATAATATTAATCATAAACACCAGAAGTAGTATAACTTTTAACTTAGTATTTAACTCATTAATATATTTATTTGCCAAACAATGTGTGGTTTCTTGCCTTTGCCTTTAAAAATTCTACTCATTGATTTTGTCCAAACATATCAATTATGTCATCATTTACTCAACATATGTTCTTCCAATCATTTCGTGGAACATGAAAGAATATATTTTAAAGAATAGCTGTGTAGTCAATACAATGAAAGTCAATTGGGGGACCAATCAGGGTTGCCAGGTCTGCGAAATAAAACTAGCCAATGGCCAATCAAAAATGGGGGGGTAGAGGGACAATCAAATGACAAAATTTCGCCATTAGGAGTGCATCAAATTGTGTTTTGTTTAGTATCACAATGTGTCACAATCAAATTTTGCAAAGAGACTGTTATTGAAGAACGGTTTTCTACAAACCCAACTGAATCTGACAAAAAACCAATAGCCTAGAAAACGTTGTACCTCATTATACATGCAAAGACAAAGTTTACTTTGGTCAGCGAGAGGGTGAAAACTACCCCAGACTCGCCCTAGTGTAGTCTAGCAACTCTTCGTTGACTTTCGAGCTGGAAAAATCAAAACCCTAGTCAGGCCAATCACATCGTGTACATGGGCTTAACGTAATGACAACAGAGATGCGAGGGTTCACTGCAACTAAGAATGGGAGCTGCTGGCGAACAGCCTGTATTTCCATTCGGCTTTGGCCGCGACTAAAAGTTGAGCTTTTCTTTGAAACCTGAACAAAGAGTTTGAGTCATTTTTAAAAAAAGGAAGATGTGTTCTGTGTGAAGATCGCTCTGACTACGTCACCTTCTTTGTTGCAGTTGATTGTAGCGCTATCCTATTGCATGCAGAGGGACTTTTCACTCTCAAAAAAAAGGTACAAAAGCTGTCACTGGGGCTGTCACTTTTCAAAAGGTACACTTTTGCACCTAAAGGGTGCATATCGGTACCTTAATGTTACATTTTAGGTGCTAATATGTACCATTAAGGTACCAATATGCACCCTTTAGGTAAAAAAAAGTGTACCTTTTGAAAAGGTACTGCCCCCCAGTGACAGCTTTTGTACCTTTTTTTGAGCCCTGTGAGTTCCCAGACCTAACATCCTGACGTAGGTTTTGGCATGCCAGGCTAGGTGTAAAAAAATGATTTTAGGGCATTGAAACCTTGACTAACATTATTAATGGGCCTCAACTCAGACTACAACGAGGACCACAATGGAAATAAGTTTGTAACTTTCTTGTGTTATCCTCGACAATTCTAATAAATGTATAATGTGATGGCATGTTGTATGCATTTTTTTACCGTCTAATAAATCAAATCAAAAACTGAAGAAAAAAAATGATCAAAAATGTATGACTTGAACACTTTAAGGACTTTCAATGGCGGCGGTGACATTAAACCAACAAAAATAACATACATCCAAAGCCTTTTGATCACCAGGCATGTAGAGCAGCAGAAGAACAGCTCTTTGATGAAGATCTTGCAGGGGGATTCCAACGCACAAACCATTTGGGCTAATTAGCATGTGATCTGGCATTGTGGATTCAGTTGGTTGCTTTTCATTTTGGGCTGACAGCTGTGACCATGTTGAGTTATAAGCCTGAGAGCCAGTCGGGTGTGATACCCGAGCACTTCTGCATTAGAGCCGTCGCCTGCCAATCATTGTAGAGTGAAATCCCAATTGGCACCAAGCAACTGCTTGGCAAGAAAAGATTAGCTACCTGAACAAGCCAACTTGGACCGACTTCGAAATGAGAAAGCTGGGCAGAGTCAATAGCATGACATAGGTGCAGTGTTACATACAAAGGATGAAGGAACAACAAGAATGAAAAAAGATATAGCCGCCCCATATCGCCGGTCAAAGGAGTGTGGGACGTGGGGTTGATAATGTCAGTCAAATGCATAGGGCCTTATCGTTGGAGAAAATCTCCTGAATACTTTATAATGCCCCATTCAATGCATGTCATACAACTCAGTGAGCTGGAAGTCATCACAACAGCGGCCTAACCGAAGGGCCCCCTTCTTGTGTCTTTGTGGATGTGCGAGGTGAGCAGCACTGGAGAAAGTCAATGGGATTTTCCACTGCAGAACATGGAATCATGGATGATATCTTTCCCTTGACTTCTATTCATACGCATGCGTATGTGGGAAACAGAAAATACAAGCTCATGCAAATTTGCGGCATTTCAAACTCAAAGTTTAAGTGGTAAACTCGATTCACAGACAACAAAAATTACAGCAGTGAGAAAACATCAGCAAAGAAAGCATCTAATCATAGTGATGTGGATATTTAGAACTTTACAAAATAGATTGCTTTATAATAGCAGGTTTACACTATCAAACATGAAAAAACAGTGTCTGTGTCTCTTTCAATAAGAATTTCAATTTCTATTGAATTATAAAAGCAGCTCTCCAGTCTGTTCATGTTTTTACTCGCATCTAAACCTCGACAGACTGAACGGAAGAAATGACCCGCAAAAGATTTCCACATCAAAAAAGGCGGAGCCTCAGAACCACACCTACCTATTACAAAAATCCCCACCAACCAATAGTAGTTCAAAGGTGTTTACCAAGTCAAACAACTTCTCAGGAGCGTTTCGATCTCACAGAAAGAACTCCAAACGAATGTCGTTTTTGACCTTAATCTTTTTAATTGAAAACGTCACAGAGGTTCATTCTTTGACTAAGTACAGTAGTTAACATTTGTGGATAAAAACCTTCATTCAAAGTTATAGTTAAAGTCACATATTTTAGCAACAGTGTGAAAGTGAATAGCACTAGCGCATAACAGACACAATAACGGTATAAAGATGAATATACTGTATATTGGTACAATATGCCGAGTCACATGACTAAACTTACGCCGTCGTTTTTAAATACCTCCGCTTTGACAGTCCACACTACAATGCGAACACGGCCTATTTTCTCAAATGTTATCCACTTTGGAGAGCGTTTTCAAAAGGTTTTGACACTGTCTCAGTGTGGATGGAACGGAGAGAAAAAGCGTTCTCAAACGAAAATGTATTAGTGTGGACGAAGACATAACGACTTTGTGTCCGCAGACATTTATTGTGATTGCAGCTTAAAGCACACACAAAAATTCATTCATGTGCAAAGAATCCTGTAAATAAGTAAAACCTGGATTAAGGTTCAACCAGAATTGGTGCGCTTGTCTTGCTTCCAAGGTGGAGTTTTAGTGGGACTTTCCAATCACTGATGTGCTAATGAACGGCATACAATCCGGCAGGAGATCATGTTGATGTGATACAAGCATGGAAAAATCATTTACAGAACAAGAGCGAGGGATGTGACAAAACAAAACCCAGACACGACATCAGCAAGCTTCAAAGCTCCCCGCAGTTGCGGAAGACAGGAAGAGACGATCCGAGACAAAAAAGAAAGAGAAAGAATTTAGAGAATCACTACACTCCAAACCCCAAACAACACCTTTCCACCCAGTTCCTGTTTTTTTGACTGCCAGAACCGGCTAAGGATTCCCATGTGTTCCTTTCAGAGCACATGTGGTTAACCTCCACCTCATTTAGAGGAAGAGACGGACCAAGGTCCCTGCCTTCCGCCCAAAATACTCCCTCCCTCTGCCTGAAGCTTCCACAAGAAAGTCAACAACCCTCCATATTGTCTATTTCCAGAGGCTTGAGCTGCTGCCAAAGATTATAGTCCACACCCGGCATGCTACCGCAACTTCCAACCAACATGCTTGACAGCAGCAGGCGGCCTTAAGCAAAACCGTCCCACAGTGGCTTGAGGCTCTCGCTGAAACGGGCAAAGGTTGTCTGCAATTAATGAAGCCGCTTCACATATTATTTCTGCTTTAGTGGTTGATGAGTCAAACGATTATTTATGTCCCATTGTATAACTATAGAATAAAACTGTTACAGTCTCAGAACAGCTTCGGCTTGTTCACTGGCTGGCTTTTGTATATTTAACACAAAGAATTACAAGCTCTTAATCTGATTTGCTGATGGTGTGGGCTGATACAATGAACACTGTTGAGAAAGAAACAATTACTGTATTTGGTAAGGTTTGTGGAATCTAATATAGAAAAGATACTAAGTTGTTTGAGGCACTTGGCAAGAAATAAAAGAAAACATCCATGTGCTGAACTGAACACATTTTTTTCAGGGTTACATTTGTGGAATAATTACTTTTAGAAATAATTTTTGATTATAAAATTTACAAATATGGCAGTATATGTCATGCATTAGTCATTGGTAATTGGAAGCAGAATGGGCTTTGGTGCATTAACAACAATATGTTGAGTAGCTTACAATTGGTATATAAAAAGAGCAGTAACAAACAGAACTATTGCATGTGAAAATTCTAATAAATAGTGACGAAATTTAATTTCTTGACAAATAATGGAAATAGGATTAACCCTAAAAACCGTATTCTGGACAAATGTGGGCAAATAGTTTTGATTTATTTTTTAAAAAAATACTTCCCTTGATCTGAGTGGTACAAGACTTGGCTACTTTTCCTAAGTTTGCCTCCTGAACACACACATTTCTTTTGACTCAATTCTACTATGTTAAGTGGGTGACAAAAACTCCTTAATCTTGTATTTGGGTCAAAAATGGGCACCTATAGAAATGAATGTGAAAAACTGTAATTTAGAGCATAAAATAAGCCAAAATAAGACACCAGGTGATAGCAAAGTCACTTCATGTTTAGGTTTTAGCTCTCTAAGAACTTATGGAATGGTATTTTAATGTAGTTAAAATTTTCTAAAAAATAAAACATAAAAATAAGCATAATTTACATAGAAAATATGGTACTTTTTGAAGTAAATAAATTCAAAAATACCCCCCAAATAAAAAAAATTAAAAAAAAAACACCATAAACGGATAGACATAACTTTATCGAAGACAGTGATATAATATTTATAATACATAAAAATTAGGATCAAACCTGAGTCCTCTGTGCCCACATTTGTACAAAATTACAAGATTAAGGGCTATAAAGTGAATACGGTTTGAGGTTTCTCTAGGCTATGTAAACATTCAACCCATGTTTATTGGTGAAACATTTCTGCAAAATGATATTACATTGCTTCTGTCAAGTTTCAGAACACTTTCAAAGTGAAATGTCCAATGAATGGTACTAAAATCACATTCAGCCAGTTTTATCTGAAACAAATGAACGTGTCTCTGGCAAAGTGCGCGTGTCACTATGGAAATTAAATTCCCGGTTAGTGGCGCTAAAAGTTCATTAGTTTACATGCACTATACACTCTGGTTATGAGGTTATAAACCACGTGAAAATTGTGTGTTTATTAATTGATTCTTAATTAATATGCCCCTGATTTCATAATTTGTACGTAAAGGTCAGGAGCAAAAGTTGTTACTGCATTGACTTGAAAGTATAGCTATATGTTGGTAGGGGCACTTTTTCCAATGAGCCTAGGTTGCATGTAAACGTCTTAATTTTAGTGTTTCATTTTTCACGTGCAATAATCACTATTGCTTTACATACATAGTCAATTTAAAGAGGTGCATTATTCAATTGCCTGCATACTTTAACTACAACAAGCACTTGCGGTTTGCTACTATGTTCTAACCCAGTGCTCCTTTTATTAGCCAATTAAACTGGTGGAAAATAAGATCTTTTTCCAGACCACTATGGGATTTTACAGTATGGACCTTAGGCCAAACTATCGGCCACAAATCGTTTGGCTACACATGTATCCTCAATTGTTCTTATGCATGTTTGCACAGTGGCACAGACAATAGATGCTGGTGCAATCATATCTGCCATTCCCTGGGCTTTGCTTGGAGACAGCGCAGTGTTTCTATGGGTGCTTTGTGTTGACTAGGATTGTGTTTCCCACATGGTCTCGGGCGGCTGCGCCCATTATGACTCTGATGAATTATGGAAACCTTCTCTTCTCTTCTCTTCTCTTCTCTTCTCTTCTCTTCTCTTCTCTTCTCTTCTCTTCTCTTCTCTTCTCTTCTCTGTCTACACAAACACCTTTCACAACATCCATCAGGACTTTGACCCGGTGTTGTCTAACCAGACATGAGCTATACGCTATAAATAGCCAATGCCCTCTGCTTACATGTAATATTGCAAATCTCTGGATTGTCAAAGTAATAAAGGTGAGTGACATTTATTTGCACTCCCAAGTGTGAACTGTTTTCTCCTTCCTCATATTACCTATCAAGTATCAATAAAGGGTGATCCCCAGTGCGCTCCAGGGATTTGGGCTGGTCTGGCAACAGCTTCTAATAAAAATCTAGTGTCATATAAACTGTAATGTTGATCTCCCAATGCGAAGACTAGCTTTTTTAAAGTAGCGAAAGATTGTGAAGCAGACATCAGAACTGCAAGTGATATATATATATATATATATATTATATTATTATGAATATAATATATGGATCAGATTCAAAGGCAGTCTTTGCAATACAGAGGCCTGTTTTAAAGAGAGTTTGAGGGCCCCCATTGAGAAAAAAAAAATGTTTTGACTGCTATTACTTTATTATATCTATTATATCTACCATTAGCTATGTTTACATGGGCACCTTTTGGTTCAAAATTATATATATATATATATATATATATAAATACATATAATTAATATATGCATCATTTGACTGTTAACATGTTTCTTGTCTCTGTGGACACAATTTAAAAAAAACTTTCATTTTTCATTATTATTACTACTTAATCAATGCACCAGTAGGTGGCAGCGAATCATTGTCGAAACGAGTGAGTTATTAAGGGTACATTTACACAAAGTGTACATTTTCACTTTGACAGCGAATAACTTTACATCTGAGGCGTCCTGAGACTTAATTTGTCCATTATTTATTTCTAAAGAAACACGACAATGTAAAACGCTACTTTACTTTGTATCTTACGTTATGGCCCCGTTTATGCCGTTTTTGTGAAAAATAGGCAAACGATTGCGTCATCACTATGCAACTTTCCGTCGCACAATAGAGACATTACCGTACAGACAGGAGGAGAAGCTCGCAGGCAATCTTTTTTGCAATCGGGGGGACATCGAGGCATAAAGTTGAGGGAGAAGCCTTTTATGGCTCGTTTCCACTGAGTGGTACGGTACGGTACAGTTCGGTTCGGTACGCAATTATTTGCGTTTCCACTGTCAAAACTTGTGAATGGTACCAAAAAGCCGAACCGTACCGTACCACTTTTTGGGTACCCTTCTGTTGGGGTACCTAGCACAGTGAAAGGGTACTAAAAGGTGGAGCTAGACTCACTGCACAACGGTGATTGGTGGACAGAGGATCGTCACTCGCGCGAACTACAAGCGCATTAGAAGCATACAGTTGAAATAAAATTCTACTGTTATTGTGTCACGAAATGTAGTTTTAAGAGTATTTCAGGCGAGAAAGTAGTTTTTTAAAGCTCAAATCTGTGGTTTATTTATAGATTTATGATAATTTGACTGAGATCCATTCCAAGAGATCACCGGACGCTCGCGCTCGTTTCCCCCACCTGGAGCAGCCTTTCCTCGGCTAGTCGTTCTGATGTTTGCCGCTGACTCGGCTGACACGTCTCTGTAGTGGTTGTACATCATATATAGTTCGTCTTGTATAAACCTTACAGGTGATCTTTGGTCTCGTGAAACTATAATTCGTTCCCTGGCCAATAGTTTTGGCTGAAGGCAACGTGAAGTTTCATATCTTTTAGCGCTGAATTTGTATATTTCACTGACTGAATTGTTTCTTGATGTTATTTAAGCTATTTACTGTATATCTTTTGTACCTTTTACTTATACTTTTATAATGGCTATTATTGATAAAACTGAAATTCAACAAAAGAGATAGTTTTGTCATTTTTTTTAAATTTTATTACAAGATCATCTGTAATGTTGTTTATTGCAACATTTGTACCAATGCGATATGGAATACATTACATTACATAGCCTGTTGCCTGGAATATGTTTAAAATTTTTAAATTTTAACGAAAAGAGGCAGGGTTGTTGTATATTTAGTTTTGTTATAAATATAGCGTTAAATACATGCAGTGAATATAATCAATAGGCTATGCGTTGCCTGAACCACATTTGTGTGCTTTAGAATGTTTAAAATGTATCAAAATGAAATCGAAAAGAAGCAGAGTGGTGTTTTATAACATATTTCGTTTTATTGTTGCCTAAAATTAACATACAGAGATAACCGGATTGAGTGAGCGAGCTGCAGAGTCCCGCGTTCAAGAACGCGCTTTTCCATTAGCAGGATTACTGGACTCGCGTCCTCTGGATCATTCTCCTGGGTCGGATTTGGCTTCGGATTTTTTGCGTTGGGTTCTTGGAAACGCATAATGCCAGCGCTTATTTCTAGTGACAAACATGCCGAGAAGCACGAACAAGATCTGCTGTCTGTCCATTGTTGTTTACTATGTCGCTTTCTTCGCGCGAAAATGACGTCGATCGCTTCTTTCCAGCATACCACGCCTATCAAGTAAGGGTACTGTTGGCGGTGGAAACGCAAGCCTGATCATGGTGTACCCGACCCGACCCGTACTGAACTGTACTGTACCGTACCGTACCCCTCAGTGGAAACGAGCCATTACTGTCTATGGGAGAAGCCCACTCTTAGATAGAGAGTCCATAAAAGCAACGGGACAAAATATTTAAACGATTTGGCTTGTCACATCTACTAGAAAATTTACAACTGTCAGACTGTCGTCACGCTCAGTTTGAGCCTGCGCAGTCGCTCAAACATGAGACAGGAAGAGCAAAAATCGGGCTTCAGTCTTCACCGTTGAAATCAATGGGGTCGCTCAGTCCATTTCTTTTACTGTATGGTTTTCCCTATATGGTTGTATTAAGAATTGAGGAAGTGGCATGTCTCTATATAAATAGTCTCTGCTCTGATCCATATATTACATTCATCTGTGAACCCCCTTAACCACTTTGTGGCTTCATTCTGTGATAGATCATGGTCACATGACCAAGACCATGGTTTGACAATGCGAACACAGTTCGGCCACAGCAGTTTTAGAATGAATGTTTGCAACACCATGACCCACTTCAGTCTGTTAATATTCCCACATGTCAAGGCCAGGTTCTTACAAACAAACTCCTTAATAATGGAACGAGAAGTCACTTTTTCCTTAGATTGCCCTTTGTGTACTATCTAAACATCAACTAATTGTAATGGAAATGCCAATTGATCCAACTCAGGATGGAAAGACCTGCTTTAATAGACAGTGTGCAACCAAAGATCCACACTCAAGAGCACCAGGTAACATAGGAATAGACTATTTTGGCATTTTATGCTTTTTTGGTAGGTTTTTGTTTGAGAATTGTTTATATTATTTATATTTTTCTATTCTATTTCCAAGACATTTTCGGTTCTCAAATTGACATTGTGTGTTGACTACATTTTGCAATATTTTAAGCTCAAGAGAAGCGATCCATGGTTTTACATCTCTAAAACTGTATAAGAATAATACTACAATTGAAAAATTATTATTAAAAAGTTATTATTTATAGGAATCTCCTGTGACCTCATCCACTGTCTGTGGTTGTGAGCCTGAGGTTGAAAACCTCTACATTAGCAGCAGGTAAAAGAAAAGAAAAGAGAAATGACAGGGTCGCTTAACCAAGAGAGGACTGTGTGACAGCATGAGAATCTGGGTCAAAAATAGCAACAGAGAAGTGCGAAACTAACTAATACACTAGAGTTCCGCTTTTCATCATCACCGCCATTTCCTCAGTGTTTACATACACAGTTTATGTGGCTTTTTATCCCCAGCCCAGCTTCTTTATCTGAAAATGACTTCACAGTTCCCAAGCACTGAAAACAAGAGTAAAACATGCATCTTTTTGTGTAATAAGCTTTCTGATGCTTTACGGGTCAATAAAGTGATACCTAATATTTTGATAGCTGGGTTTGAATAGATCTAGATATATAACTGCATTTTGACCAATGCCACAAGCAGATTAAACTAGAGTTGACAAATCTATCGTTCAAACATAATGTTGTTTTCAATACTATCTTTCAGTCTATCAATGAACAAAAACAAATCTTCGCAAACATAAGGCCTAAATAGGCCTATTGATTTATGTTGTCACACAGACGTTCATTGATTATACAGTCGTAGCATACTGTAGACTCAATCAGTGAATCATGCCAGAAGCTGTAAGTGCTCATATGACCTATTCAGATGCCAATATAATTGTTAAAGCCACTATTTGCACAGTAATTATATAGTCAACCAATATCGAGCAAATAAACAAGAAATGCACATGACATCACATTTACCGACCCAGATTTTGCGTAATATATTGTCTAAGGTTGATCTACAGTATGACATTTAAGGTTCTGCCTTCAAGTGACCCTAAAACTTATATGTCTGAGTCGGACACTCATTATTACCACATCAAGTTGGAAACACAACACAGAAGTAGTTTTAAAAACAAATTGACCCTTCGTTAAACTCAAAACTATGAATGCATACTTTAATTTGAAATTAAAAAAAATTGGAAAAGGGAGGAGGGGTCCAATATGCAACTCTGTGGGTCCCTTGTGTCACTTTTATAAGTGACCCTTCAACAAAATTTAACCATATTTTGGATAATTTACAGGAAAAAGCTTTTGCGACAATCCGAACACACGTCCTCCATTGACTTAGGCCCCGTCCGTGTGGACGCGTTTAGCTATACGTACATTTATTTTGTTTGTTGTTGCATTGGCGTTTCGTCTAGCCAGGCGAATCCGGCGTTTTGGGACACTGAAACCGCTATTTTTTGAAACCGGGTCCCAAGGTGGATAAATCTGAAAACGACACCCTTGCGTTTTCGTGTGTATGGCCAAACCGTATATTCTGTGAAACGATGATATCATCACCCCATGACGTCAGCTTGAAAATTTTAAGCTTGTAAAGCAATATATTATAGAAACTTTAACATAGGATGTCACAAAATCTGGATCGGTAAATGTGATGTCGTCTATTTCTTGTTTATTTGCTTTATATTGATGGACTACAGTAATTACTATGCAAATAGTGGCTTTAACAATTAAATTGGCATCTGAATAGGTTATATATTATTTTCGTATAATTTTAAAAGTATGCTAAAATACAATTATTTTCACGATGAAGCCAAAGGAGATTACTGTGTAAATGGCAGACTAGCCTGAATGAATATTAGGGACAATGGCTGATTGTTTGCAACATGCCTGTTTTGTTACCAATCAGTACAGCTTGTACACTTTTCACAAAGATAACCCTTTCAAAAAAAGTCATGCAAGACAAAAGTCTCATAATCTGTTCCATTGTGAGCATTTCAATTTGAATGAACGACAGAAACTGGACTGACTCTGTGAAGGCTAAATGTTTGTAGGAATTGGACAGCTTATATGCAAATGCTTTTAAAATGCAAACACCACTCTGAAGAGACATACACAAAAGGCTCATCTTTAAATAACACAATACAAATAACGTAATACAATGTTTGAGACTACACCCATGGCTGACACTTCTTAAGCAGTCCACCGTCATCACCTTCCAAATAGTCTTCTGTTACTCGCTAAATGGCTAAAACAAAAACTTCCCAAGGATTTTGGCAGATATTTACATTAAATGAAACGGTTGCTGTGTAAAGACGTCAACGGACTACACTCATTAGAGGCCAACAACTGGCTCAGTGCGGGAATTTCACCGACCTTTGTGTTTGTGCGTGATGGAACAAATGCTTTTCACCAGTCAAGTTATTTTTGGGTTGCTTGATGTCATAGTACCTCAAACGTATCAAAAATGGCAAATTTTTTTGTGTGTGTTGTTGCTCATGAGGCACGGTTCAACAACCTGAGACACAGGAATGAATGAGAATTCCCCGTCGTAAGAGATGACGTAATAAACGGTTGATGTCAGTAGCTGATTCACAACTAATAACACTGAGGTCAGTTGGAGAACAATAGCATAAAAGAATCTGTTCTACTGAGTTTTACTCTTTTCTTCTGTTCCTCCACCCTAGTCCACTTGTGCAATAGTAGTCCCCTGCAGGCACAACTGAAGGAGTTCTTTGCAATGCAAATCTGAACTGCAAGCTAAGTGGCTGACCAGTTAAAGAGACTATCCTTGTGGAAAAGTATAGTGCACTTAATTGTATTGAATGTAATCTTGTAGTGTACTATAAAATTTGTACTTAAAGATCGTATAATATGACTACTAATCAAATCAAAGGTCATACTATGATTCTTAACTTAAGTACATTTTTTAAAAGTTCCCTTATTTACATTATCGGTACTCTTTTTTGCAAGCATCCGTGTTCTTCTCAGAAGGGGAGATAGATTGTTTCATAAGGAAGTAAAAGCAATCAAAGACCCAATTAATGTTTTGTGGATTTTAGTTAGGCTGAAGGCAGCTATTTGGTATGGAAGCTTGTTTCTGCTACAGAATGAAAAATAAAAAAGACAATTGCGACTTTTTTTCTCACAATTGCGAGTCAGAATTGCGAGAAATAAAGTCTTAATTGCGAGATATAAAGTCGCAATTGTGTGTTATAAAGTCAAAATTGCCAGATATTAAGTTGCAATTGTGAGATATAAAGTCAGAATTCCGAGATATAAAGTCAGAATTGCGAGATATAAAGTTGCAATTGCGTGATATAAAGTTAGAAATGCGAGATATAAAAACTATTCTGAGGGGGGGAAAAGTTAGTCTTTTTTCCCCTTAGAATTAGCCTGATAACTCGCAATTGCGAGTTTATATCTCACAATTCTGAGAAAAGATGTCAGAATTTCGACATATAAACTCGCAATTATGTGTTACAAAGTCAGAATTGTGAGATGTAAACTCGCAATTGTGAGAAAAAAAGTCAGAATTGTGAGATAAAAAGTCGCACGTCTTTTTTTCTCAGAATTGTGACTTTATTTCTCGCAATTCTGACTTCATATCTCGCAGTCGCAACTGTGAGATAAAAAGTTGCATTTTTTTTATTCAGTGGCTGAAACAAGCTTCCATAATTTAGCTTTATTAGCATCACTGTAAAAATATTTTCATGATTTGTAATCTAATCACAACATTTTTTTCTTTTGTCAAATCAACTTAGATCATTTATGTAGTTCAGATAACATAATATTTTGAGTTTCTGATGATTAAATCAATCTCCTTCATTGCATTAACTCAATTTTTCCAATTCAATAAACTTAAAAATTTAAGGAAACCAGGTTACTTAATTATATTATTTTTTTTAAGTTGAACCAACAATATATTTTTTAATGCTGGTGCATTCAAAAAGATGACAAAATAAACTTTTAGCAAAACACTTATTTTACCCTTTCATCTCTCTCACTAATATCTAAAAATATGATGTGAGTTATGTATGTGCATATACATATGCCCCGTATATAAAAAAATCACACAAAAAAAACACTCTCTACAAAAAAGTTAAATTCTTTCAAACGTCATTTGCAATGAACCAGAAATAGCTTTAGCCATTTGAAATGGCTATATTAGCCCTTTGATAAGTTCCGCCCCAACTTCCTGTTTTAACAGGAAATAGCCTACGTCGGAAGTAGCACTTCATTTAACAGTCTTGTTCACCATGTATACTATTTGCATATTACAGAAATTGCAATAACTGGGTAAAAACTACTAATCCTGAACCTGTCTCTAAAACTATTAACCCATGTAGTAGTTACTTTATAATACCAAGTATTTACTTAGGTAAGTATACACACTGTAGTGTAAGTACAAGTGCACACACATACTGTAAAATAAAGTGCAACCAATACGTCACAGGAAACAAAATTAGCCTATGTTAGTCAAACCATTGCATTGGATATTGGTGTAATGTTCTTATTAACTCAACTAAACCAACAGCAGGCCATATATTAGTACGCCTGTCAGACATGGTAAAACTCCTGTAATGTTTATGTAGAATATCGGGGTTAAGAGCCTGACTTCCTGTTTGTGTTCGCACAAGTCCAAGAGGGCAAGGAAGGAAAGTTTTTGGAGGTAGCACGTGCACTATTTCTTTGTTTAACGTACTTGCGTCAGTCCCATGCAATCACAGTGTATGTGGTTTAAAAGGACTTTCCTTTGAGTCACGAGTAGATAGCAGAGATATAATAACACAGGTAAACGTCTGTGTCATGGAAAAAGGTGTAAAGGCCAAATTTACATTCCAGACATGGCTAGGGCCATTACGTAGAGTATGACAGCCTGCAGGACTGGTGCAAATACCAATGATGCTTTCTTACTAACACTACAGTCAAACTGCTGCTACAGCATATACAGTATATATATATATATATATATATATATATATATATATAAAAGCCTCTATGTGCCATTTGAAACTTTCTTCTAGAATGATCATTTTTATCAAGCTTGTATATTTAAGTTTAGTAATTTCACTTAAATTGCAATGAAGAAAATTTCAAACGGCACTTAAAGGCTTTTGCATCTAATATATATATATATATATATATATATATATATATATATATATATATATATATACATATATATATATATATACTTGTGAAACTTTATTGATAGCATTTGTGGCATGCTGTCAATCCCCAAAGACAATACTTTGACTGGTCTCGGTTTGTAAAAACAAAGTGTATTTGACACATAAGGGGCAATTATGTATTGAAAAAATTGTTAAATACATTTAATACAACAGTTTATACAGGCTAAATATAGTGTGATGGAGTCGCTTAGCAGCAGTTATGTCAAAACTTCTCATCACTATTAAACGCTGAACAAAATCAGTAAACACATGTAACTAGCCAACATGGTCAATCTGTGCAGCACTTTTCCATGGAACATATTCCACTCACAAAAAACTATGCTGGGAATGCACAATCAGAAGTGCTATCTAGATAAGATAAGACCATTCAGACAACTCGGCCTACAGCTAAAATATACCACATATGGTTACATAATATGGATTAATAAATAAAAGCTTTTAAACAAAAAATGCAAGATGCACAATTTTGCCTTCAAAAACAACTTCCAACTTTCAGTGTATTACGTAGTTTCGTAACCGAGCGATGAGTCAAAAAAAACTTTGTCATAATTGACAGCTTAGCAAATAATACTATCAACAGAGTTTGAATATTAATTTGGGTTATGTTGTCAATTTTGCTCTATTTAACACTGTCAAAGTGATTTTGGAGCACTTTCAAAAATCTTCAAATTAACAGTGACAACAAAAACAACAGTGTCTGAAAATGGGACCGCAGCCGTCTACCTTCTGAACTCAACATGTTGGTTTAGATGCAAAAAAAAAAAAATCACACACGCTGCAGACACACACACACAGTGATTTCATTAAGCCCACAAACTCACTTTCTGTGTGCTGCCTGGGGCTGAAGCAAGGGCTCAGAAAACAAAGCAGCCCTTTTTTATTCAAGCGAACGGTAACACGAGAGGCATGGCTGGCAAGCGGAGGGGAGAAGGGGGCGGAGGGGACTTGGCGAGGGGACTAAATGGGTATGTGCTCCACCGTGCTGAAATGATCTTTTGTGGCCCAGGCGTCAGGGTGATGAGGCAGGTAAGCCAATAGGAATGCTACATTGATCCCCAGAGAGCCATAGTCAGGACTTTATTATTTTGAACAGAAAAATAGAGATGATTGGAGATGGAATTGAGGATGTGAAAGTTGAAATAGCGGAAAAGTTTTTTTTTTTCATGAGATTCTTTCAGTACTTTTGAAGGATACTGATTCTTGAGTCTTTTTGACCAATTAATTAAAACAAATCAGTACATAGGTAGCACGAAATCACAACTACTGTAGTTTTTGATTGCCAAGCCTTGACACACAATAAAGACCCATATTGGGACGATACAATACAGTGATAGTGTATTACTATCAAGGCACTTTAATATCTCTTTTGAAAAATGTACTTAATTGAATGTGCACTTGTAGTGTACTGCGTACATAATATCTTAAAAGTTAGACCTAGTTTTTTTTTAAACGCTTGAACCTGATAATAATATATTAATGAAATAAAAGGCAATTAAAAGGTTTAGAAACTATTCACTTTGAAATAAACTTTTGATATGATATGATTGATATGATGGTATGATTTAGCTTACTTCAAGGGCATCCAAGATGTCTTTGTTTCCACAGTAGTTTCAATTTTGATACTTTTAGGTCAAACCGTTCTTGTCTGTAATGGAGATTTATGGGAAACACCTCAAAGAGCATGCACAGAGAAGTCTAAATTAATCATGATTTAATGACTCATAAATGAAAGTACACATTGATGGCCTAAGACACGAAACTGTTCGTTTTCTTGTGTGAGAAAACGAACAGTATGTATCATTTTTACCTATTGTTATCACAGTCACGTCCAAGGGCGAGGGTGCTTCTGTCTGTGCAAGCGCCGGAAAGCCCCGGAAGTAATCTCTCACGCGTGTACGTCACTCATTGTTTACACAGAGATTTCAGAAGTGTTACCCTACACTGCGAAGATCTAATCATATTTAGATATAAAGGAAACTGCAATGGAAGACGATTTCAATATCAACAGACAACGTTGATTTTTTTTCCCGCAACCGCGCAAGAGATCACTTTCGGCACTTTCCGGCGATTGTGCAGACTGAAGCGCCCGTCCCTTCAGATCACTTGGACGTGGCTGTTTTCTCACACAAACCGCTCGTTTCGTGTCTTAGGCCATCAATGTGTACTTACATTTACAAGTCATTAAAGTCATGTTTAATTTGGACTTCTCTGTACATGCTCTTTGAGGTGGACCCCATAAACCTCCATTATATGACTGACAGACAAGAAAGGTTTGACCTAAAAATTGAAATCAAAAATTGAAAATACTGTGGAAACAAAGACACCTACATCTTGGATGCCCTTGAGGTAAGCTAAAACATATTAAACATTAATTTCAAAGTGAACTATCCCTTTAAATTGTATGTGTATATATAGACACTTCTATAAGCCTTTTACCTGCTATCAGGAGGATGTGAAGTTTTTCAAACAGCATGTAACAAAAAAGGGGTTTTGAAAAGCATTGCCAATTATACTGATGTGTTGACTAACAAACAAAACCCCATGTACAGTTCTTGATTAAGTAAGTTAACTTTAAAATGTTATTCATTGAGGTTACTGCACGCTTTCAGGACTGTTTTTAACACACTCAAGTACACGATTTTACACTACAAACTAATATTTTGCCATGCTTTAAAAAACTTAAGTTATCAAAGACAGAGAAGGCAATTTTGGAAAGGCTAGCAAATTAGCAATAGAAAGTTTACAGCCTCCCTTCAGAGCTTCTCAAAATCCACGCCTCCTTCAAAAAACATGAACGCGCACAGCCAGACTGCAATGCGTCACAAATTTACGTTACCTCATGTCTCAAAACACATAACATTACAATAGTAATGAACGTAAACAACTTACAGAGCTCTTACTTGTACCGCCTGACTGCTGCCTGTCAATTGCGGCATTGATAGTGTTGACAGAAATAGATAAATCCTCCTAGTATGAGGGCGTGAACAGCTCCGGGTAGAAAGTCACGGGCTGTCGTATCTAAATTACGGTTACGACATGCGTGAACGCTGCATAAGCTCGTTGTTTTGGTTCAGGAGGAACTGTAGGTGTCTGCTATTTGTTTTTGGTGCTTGGTGGCTAGGGTTAGGGTTGGTGCCTTGGCCTTGGTGCTTGGTGGCTGCTTTCTCCAGCGTCGTCGCGCTGATGACGTGGTGTGATTGCGTCTGCGCGAGTGCGCGTGCGCGAGTAGGGCACGCTTCGCGGAGGTATGCAAATACGTTGACAGGCAGGTAGGACAAAAAAATGTTGTCCTACAAAAAAAGTATGACTAACATTTTTTTAGTCCTGAGACCAAATGATATATGTAAATATATGTAAATGTATACATGTAACACTTCCATAAGCCTTTTAATTGCTATGAAGAGAGTTTCAAACAGCAAGTAACAAAAAAGCATTTTGAAAATCATTGCCTATTATGTTGATGTCATTCATTAATATATATATATATATATATATATATATATATATATATATATATATAGCAGGCCTACTAAATTGCAACTTCATCATTACAAATTTCTAATTACAAATATAATTAAATACATGACAGCCTATAAGTTTCAATAAAATTACATTAAAGTATATTTTAGGTTACTATAACTAACTTTAGGGCTGTACATTTTAACCATATTTGAAAGTAAAAAAAAAAATCCCTACAAATTTTTCACAAGAGCTATCGTTTACAATGATACTATTACATGATTACCATATTGCACCATGGCACATGACCACAAAAACATGGTAATACTACTGTACTTGTTTGTTCAAGACAGAAACAGGGAGGCTCAGCATTTGAAAACACACACATAAATGCTCGTCTGCCGGTGAGACTGGAACCCGACTTCTCTCTTCACCCTGAGATCATATGTTTACCTACTGTGGTAACCCACCCATTTAACTTTCTGCAGCAATACGGCTTGGAAACACTAAACACAAAACCTCTGTTCTTACACTCATGCACATTCACACATGCAAACATAAACACACTGCTCCACCTTCTCCAAAATCGCAAAATTGCACACCCCACCCACACCTAACGCTAACACTGTCCTACATTACATTCATTCAAGCACATGTGAGACTGACACCTCGTTCCACTCGTTTATGCTTTTTTTCATGGCGAAGTTAAGCCGCTTTGTTTTGTATTATAATACAAAATCTCCATTCTTCCAAAGAAACCAACCAAACCATGGTTGGTCTGAAAAGAATATAATCCTAATGGGATTAATTATATACTGATTTACTAACAGCATGGCATTCAACAACACATTTCAAAACCAAAAGGGGTGCCAACTGTGAAATTAAGGGCTTATACAGAAGTATTTGTGTGCCAGTGACGGAGTGAACATCCTTCTAGCTAAATATAATGTTATTTAAAACAAACAGAGATGTGAAAAAAAATCAGTTTGTTGGAAGCTCAAATGACTTTTAAATATTAAACATGATATAGACATCTGTAGTAAAATAAACAAACATTCTAAGAAGCTTTAAAGGTACAATATGCAAGATTGTTTCGCCACCAGGGGTCGTTAACCTCTTACAATAACAAAGGCATATATTAATGACATATATTCCGTATTAAGCGGAATTATGGCTCTTGTCGTCAAGCTGATGGATCTTTTATGGATGAGTGAATACTTGATGTTTTTAACATGACTGTAGAATGAAGCAGGGGGCGATTATACCAGCGCCACACGCAAAGCGTGTACCGCGGATAAAAGGAATAAGGAAATTTGCAAACTAAATGCCGAATTACTCACACAGGTCAGTTTATTTGAGGAATTAAACTTGAGGTAACGCAGCGCAGTTTCACTTGCTCTAACAGTTTCACTATCACACTAAACGGCATTTGAGTGTTTTGAATGAATGTTGTTAGCTAACTTAGGTTGTTTGTTGGCTGTATGAGACTAAGCTAGATTAACATTAGAGAATAACATACAGATCATACTCTAACTTTTCATCATGTTGAACTATATAACATTTGCTCACCTGTTTGTCAAGTAACATGAAACACTCTGTCAAGTCGAAGTTTATCGCGACTCGCAGACGTGGAGCTCTCGGCATCTCGAAAGATGTTGATCTTCGTTTTAGTCCTCTTTTTGTCTCAAAGTCTACTTGCTATGGTCCAAAATGTTTGAATAAAACCCTGCTAGGGGCGCTCACACTGTTGAGCTCGTATAACGGACATAACCGACCCAGTTGTCCATGTCTGTCGCCATGGTTACTATTGCGTACGAGGTCAAACCTGGCGGAAACTGGGGGTAACGCGTTTATGACATCATTGACTGGCGACACCTCACCCCTGCTGACACGTCTCGTTTCCTTGGTTAAAAATCGCAATTTTTTCACGATTTACAAATAGTTGGAAACATTTGGGAAATTGTAAGTAATCAACTAAACAAAAATATATAACATTGACCTAGTGGTTTTTGGATATTTTGCTGCAAAACTCCTGCATATTGTACCTTTAAGAAGGCCAAGTTAGAACACTTATTGTAGTAACAATCACTGTTAACTGTGCACTTTAAAAAAAAATGCTGGGTTGTTATAACCCAACTTTGGGTCTGACCCAAAGTTGGGTTAAAACAACCCGGCATTTTTAGAGTGTGTATTTTGGTGGAAACTGGGTGAGCTATACTGCCCTGGGTAACAGAAACCATCTGTGACCTCATAATTGAGCACCCAACATACTGAAAGAGTAATCTGGACACACCCCCAAATCCCAGCTAGACAAAAACAGAAGTTTGCTTTTGTTCCTCACTTGTTTGATTTTCTCTTTTTGAACTGACCAATGAAAGCTATGTCGCATGTACACATTACAAAACTATTGTCATTATTCTTTCAAAAACGAACTGTGTCTGTAGTACCATGGAACAATGACTGTATCAGATGCTAATCTAATGGTTCTTTGACATACACCATTGTACGGAATGATTAACATATTCATTGGTCCACACAATGGGGTTTACTGTTTACATTGTAGCATTTTGATGTGGCCTAAAAGAATAGTCTGTTTTCTTTTTGCATCATAATCCTATTCCACAGTCCATAGTTAAGACAGCTTATTAATCAAAACACAAACCAGGGATAAGGATATTGGATTGCATAATAGCCTATACGATGGACACAACTCCAAAGGAAGTGTAAATGTGCATGACAGAAAAACCTGTACCACTAAGAAACCTATTATATTTTACACCTGGAAATGTGTTTTTGTTGGTGCTGACAGTGAAGTATCCCAGGCAAGAAACGTCTATTTCACATTAACTAACCTTGTAATTGGACCCAATGAATCGCCATTACATTTGCCACACCAAACATATATTTTATTTGTATTGTAATTAGGACCCGAGCACCGATGGTGTGAGGACCCTATTGGAATTGCTCTGTTTACATAGATATTGCTTCCACTATCTATTCTATACAGACTTATCTATAATTAAAATAAAACACCAACATGAAGTTCACTCAACGTTTAATCAAAGAAGTTGAGCAGATTTCTTCTTATCTAGGGACCAGCAACTCTTATCTAAATCTTAGACATTTACATTACATGCAAAACAACTTTACGATCAGCTCATAAGAAAATATCCCTGACAAAACAAAAAGCCAAAGATTCTCCCTCTTGTCTTTCCACTTTTGTCACTCACTTCCTGTCGATAAGCACACGACCGAATGTGTATTTTGTATAGTCAAATGGTGGCTAGTGCAAAGCGGTATTTTAACCAGGAAATACGGTCCTTCCATGCAAAGGCTCCTCGCAGCCATGCAAATGAGTACGGACTAAGAGGACTATATGGGAGTTGCACGGTGCAGAATTACCTGTGACTCCCCTGATACCAGACACTGTGTGCTTTACAGTGGCCGCATTTGTAAGAAAACAAACAAGTAGTGATTTTTAACCAGCTGCTGATACTTCCACAAAGTTCCCTCGGGAATGGGGAAACACCCTCTGATATCCAACCACCTTAACCTGTTGGTCTATTGATCTACAATGTGGTGGGATTAAGCTGGCCATAACTTAAGGTTGACACAGATTGCATGAGTATCTCGGTACACAGGACATTTTTGTACTGTTTAACTTTCTTTTAGTATAAACAAACACATGCTTGCTGCAAACTGTGTGGTTATAAGTAGGCTATACATTGTATTGAAGAGGACAGGGTATTACTTGCCAATTTGTTGTTCAAACTACTGAAAATAAAGCCACGAATCGGCTCGTTTTCTTTTGCTGCCTATGAGGCCAATGGTGGGTGAACAGGAGATTGATGGTGTGATCCGGGCATTCAAAGGAATGCACTCCTTCAGGGATCCAGATAAAGCCACACACATTCCTCTCTATAGGCAAAGATGACACATGTGACCTAAACCCAACTATTTGTTTGATGTTCAGCATGATTACATGACTTTCAATCTTAAGACGCCTATTTTGTTGCCACACACGTCTACAAAACTCCTCCCAACACCTCATTTTCTCTTTTTGTTGCTCAAACTCAAAAGAAAGTCAAAACCAGCTATGGAGAAGGTATGTCACATGGAGATGTGCAGAGAGGGAACTAACTACATTGTCTGGGAACCTGCAGTGAGAAAACAAACTCCTGGAGGAAACCCAAGGGAGTGGTTCAGAGGCGGAGGACACACTGTGGCCTCCTACTTTGGGAGGAAACAGGCTTCATTTCCTCCTCTTTATCCCATGGACAATGGACTGCTTACGTGTTGGACCAGCAGGGAAAATAGGCTGGGCAAGGAACAAAAGGGACAACTCAATCAATGGAGACTGTCCTTGCCTGGTACAGATGCTTTAATCATGTATTACATGGATGGCAGGACAATTTTGCAGTTGAGGGAAAGTAAAACTTGTCCTAGAAGAGGATAAGTCGAGCCTAGGGGGAGGAATTGAGTGATGCTGCCACATACCCTCCAAGTGAATGGAAAAAAGTGTCTATGGAACAGAGGGAGCCATTTGAATAAACAGAGAGGGAACACTGTGAGTCACTCTGCCTGAAGCCAAGGGGAGATGAGGGAAGGAGCCAAAATCCAAGCTCACAAATCTCCCAATCCAAAGGACACAACAGAGGACTTGTTGTAATCCTCTGTTTTGTGAGTTAACGGGAAAAGCAAAGTCATGGTCAGTGTTTCCCATTAAAGTCCGAATCGCATTATAAAAATTTGAGGGGTAAAACATGAGTAGGTTCCCTTCCGAGGCAACTTTTGCAACAAGCTGTCTCCCTGGGAATAGTTCAAGGCATTTACCTTCACATGGATGACAAAATTCAAGCCTGAGATTCAAACTAGTATTGCAAAGCTCTCTGGGGCTTTTAGCGGTGGACAATTACTGGGATAGTGTAGAATAGACGAATGCTTCCTGGAAAAATCTTTTCCCAATGAACCTTTTAAGCTGACCCTGGCCACTGCCCAGAGCATGGAAATCAAATAATTGGATCATCTCACAGTCTGATTGGCTGATAAAATCTGTTGTTAGGTCCTAATGCAGATCTGAGGTAAGGCCAGTCATGAATTGGGTGGCCTGTTTCTTGTCCCATTAGTGCAGAAAAGGGTTCTGTACTGGACTAGGACATTAAGTGCGTCTTTATCTTTACTGAGCCCAACCCAAGTAATGGACAATGTATTGACAAAAATGCAACATTTTTATTTATACTTCCAACCTTCCATGAGTTCACATATCAGTGAATTAGCAATGTCTGGAGATCAGTGTGGGATATTTCTGTGATAAGAATTGCCGTAAGTTACCACAGCATGTTCTGCATACATTGCATTTTTTCTGTGGTCACTGTGTGTTACGTAAGAAATATTTTTGGCATGCACGGTGTGATAGACTGAGGGGAAAAAAGTGGCTTTACAGTAAAGGGAAACCCTAAATATTAAAAGAATACAATGAGGAATCTTTGAAGTCTGCGTTTACTGAAAATCATTTTAGCAGACCCCAAGGTAAACCACAAAATTTCCATTGAACTTTCAAATATGAATTGCTTGAGAAATTTTACATAAACAATGGTGAACATAATACACAAATTGGAGGGCAAACAAACTTCTTCAAAACTTTTTAACTTCCGTTTGAGGAATGCAAAGGCGATACAGTGCATACAGTAGTGGGTGGTGCTTACCTTCTGATCCACAATTGAGCAAGCAATTTGTTTGATGTAGGCCAGGTCTGCAGTCTGAGGTAGAAGCACAGACTCTCTAGTCAGCCCAATCTGAATGATGAAGGAGACACCAGCTGGTGCCGGAGGCCCAGACGGCATTCCAGATGCCCCGCCGGGACCTGGGGCAACCACCATGTCCACTGTAGGGAACCCTGGGGTTTGGGATGTATGGACAGATACCGGTGTCCCCTGATGCATCACCACTGACCCAGGTGGAGATGGCCCACCCGGAGGGAAAAAGACTTGGGACATGGGTCCCGGGGACATGAAGGGACTGACATTGGCCATGCTGAAGAGTCAAAGACAGTCAAGGGAGAGATAAGACTGGGTAGTGTGAGGCAGCAAACTCACCTACACACACCAGCAGTCACTCACTCATCAATAGTGGCCGTCCCTGCTGTGTGTCCCGTGCCTCCTAGAGCTTGAAAACAACAGATAACTTTCCAGGAAGTAGCTTTTCTTTCTTCTTGTCCTCTCTTTGACGGTAAGCTCCTCTACACGGCTTTCATTCCTGAGTAGGAGCAGGTGAGCAATGCAGATAAAGTTGAGCTTTCAAAGTAAGTATCCCCTCCTCCTCCTTCTCCTCACGCTTCCTGTTGTTTCGAGACTCCAAAGAGACTTTGAAGAGGGACACATCCAAACTTCAAGGAAGCACACTGGTGACATAAAAGAAACTAACAAATGAGAAAGCAAAATGAAGTCCGTCTGCTCAAGATGGCCTCAAAGTACAGCAAATGAGCCGGAGAGAGCTCCTGGTTAGGCTTGCTTTGCAAGTCAGGCTGTGTTTCAGTTTCTTGTCGTGTCTGCTGTGCCTCAGTGAGAAAACGACTGAGGACACTCCCTCCTACCCCTGCCCCCACCCCCTACTGTCTGAAACTCAGAGAGCCCAGGAGGAAGTGAGCTGACTGACAGATCTTTTAGCCAATCAGCAGGAAAGAGCTGTGAGTGAGATCATACATATCAACTTCTGTCTCCTCCCAGTCCCACATACACCTTCTTCCCTCCCTCTCAACTTTTACGTCTTCTCTCTTTGTGTAACACTTTGGCTTGTTTACTCCCCCACCCTGGAACAACTTTGTCCTCCTCGTTTTGTCTGGGGCCCCACACTAAATTGCACTCTTTTCTCAGTCACTCATTCTCTTTCTCAAGTCCCACACCAAATATCTGATCTGTGTAGCATAAACACACCTAAACAATCCGCCCACGTGTAACCCTGCAGCCGGACTAACTCTACGAAAGGTGGGAGTTCTGCATTTTTTCCCCTTGAGTGGATGTGTGTCAGTTCACAGTTGAGAAACAACACTGCATCCATCACAGTTCTCTGAGAGCTCAAATCAAATTAAACTAAATTAAGTGTTTGCTAGATTTAACAAGAGCAATGGTGAAAATAATATTACATTATCACGTATATCTCTATTCACTTATTATCACTTATATCACTTATATCTCCAATATCTATCTACTCTAATATCCATTTATCTACTCTAATATCTATATATCTACTCTCTGTATTTCCATCTACTCTAATATCTATCCATCTATTCTAATATCTATCTATCTACTCTAATTCTATCCATCTACTCTAATATCCATCCATCGTCTCTAATATCTATCTACTCTAATATCTATCCATCTACTCTAATATCTATCCATCCATCTATCCATCCATCCATCCATCCATCCATCTACTCTAATATCCATCCATCCATCCATCCATCCATCCATCCATCCATCCATCCATCCATCCATCCATCCATCCATCCATCCATCCATCCATCCATCCATCCATCTATCGATCTATCTGAAAAGCAGTTATCTGAAATAGAAATATTTTGAAACATTATGTCTTTAGTCACCTTTGATCAATTTGATTCATCCTTGATAAATAAAAGTATGAATTTCTTTACACAGAAAAACAAACTAAAATCTACTGACCTCAAACTTTTGAACAGTAGTGTATAAAGATTTCTATTTCAGATAAATGCTGTTCCTTTGAACTTTCTGTTCATCATTTCTATTCATCAATCTTTCATTTCTATTCATAATTGCTGTTCCTTTGAACTTTCTATTCTGGAGGAAGTGATGCTAAATTTTTTTTTTTTTTTTTTTGCGTCACAGGAAAATACCTACTAAAGGAGTAGTTCACTTAAAAAAAATGCGGATAATTTACTTACCCCCATGTCATCCAAGATTTCCACGTCTTTCTTTCTTCAGTCGAAAAGAAATTAAGGTTTTTGATGAAAATGATTCCAGGATTTTCTCCATATAATGGACTTCAATGGGAACCAAACGGTTCAAGGTCCAAATGAGAGTTTTAGTGCAGCTTCAAAGGGCTTTAAACGACACCAGACCGTTTGGTTCCCAATGAAGTCCATTATATGGAGAAAATCCTGGAATGTTTCCATCAAAAATCTTTGATGACATGGAGGTGAGTATATTATCAGCAAAAGTTTTTTTTTTTAAAAAAAGTAAACTACTACAGACAATTCTAGATCAGGTGACCTACTGTACATCAGAGTCCAAATATGCTGATCATCAATCCAAAATCTTTTTATCAGTATTAATTAAACTTTGCATACCCAAAGACACTTTCTCAGACGATAGAGTTCAGACCAGACAAGAATGAAATCTCTGTACAAAACCATGTTTTTATTTAGTTGTTTTTGGATTTTTTTTAATGACATACAACACAAGACCTGCAGAGTAAACAAAACAAAAAAAGGAAAGAAAAGTCAACAGGAAAAAAAGAAAACGATGTAATTTGATACGAGCTAAAAAGCAGTTCAAAAATATGCATAATAAAACAAAAATAAATAAAAGGCTGGTCTTTTTTTATCCCTTGTAGTTATAGGATACAGTTTGAATACAGCTTAATATGATGTACAAAATATCACACAGTGATAAATTGCTATTAAAAAATAAAAAACGCATAACAAAAAGTCCGTTTTACCTTGGCTGTGGACTGAAACTTTTTTTTTTCTCTTAAATTTTCATACAATTTTCAGTTTTTAGGCTTTTACACAATCACAAGCAATTCTTAAGCCTAGCAAAAAAGGTACTACTGTCGTCTTACACCTTATTACTAGTAATCATAGTGATAATATGTCTAGTAAAGAAAAGCATACATGTGAGAAATCGGGAAACTTACAATATGCATCGGCAGCTTGTCAAGCATACTCGTTTCTTTCCATTATTTTTTTTTTACACAGATTCATTCTCTCAGAAAGGAATGTGTTTTGTCATCATAATTTCAAGACTCGTATTGCAACGAAGGGTGCGGAAAAAGGTCTACAAAAGAGACAGCAGGACTCGTCTAAACACCCATGCAACCGACAGTCTCCGGAAGAGGACTTGCAGCAATACGTAAAATGAACCGAACTGTTTGTGTTATTCTACACGTGTAGTGTAGCATAAAGCTAACCGTTAGTGTGCGGCGCGAAGTTTCTAGGAAAAGATGAAAGCAGCAAAGATTATGAGATTCCACTGAACGAAAGTCTGTGGTCATGTGACATTCATTGACTGGGAGAACATCCCAAAATGAAACGGTGGTCTCGCCATTATAAAATCACTCCGAGACGTTTCCACACTTGCAAACTCGCAAATCCGAACCGCATTCCTTGCCAAAGATCCCATGATTTTAGATGGACGTGGTCTGGTTAAGGACTTACATGGCTCCATTATGCTAAAGCGCTCTTTATGGCCCATCAGTCTTTCTGTCGCCTCCGACTTGCCTTCTGGCCACTCATCTACGACCACGGAAAACCAGTAAAGGACAAAAATAAACCCTGAAAAGCGGAAACTGGCTAAAACATGATCTGACCTTTGATCTCCAGAGCTCAAGACCAGGCTCCCTCCAACTAAGGAACCTAGCGATTTCTTCATCTCACCTTGCATTTTGGTTCCTTGCTTAGCCAACAAAAAGCACACACTTTTATTTCCATTAAAAGAGCTATTTTACCCAGAAACACCCCCTTATCTTAGAGTACAAGACCCATCAAGTCGACTTTCACCACTGGACTTCCCCATCTTGGTAAATCAAGTGAACTCTGGGGGCATTCGTTTTCACATTGTCACTTAAAACGCCCGTTCGAGCTTCACTTTGTTAAAAAAAAAGAACTTGGGTTGAGAAACGACAATACAGCTGCACTTAAACAGTGGAACTTGTAGTTTGTTACATTTTTTTGTTATTATTGGCGACAATCATCAACCGAAGATCCTCAAGCGTGGATATAGAGTTCATCGTCTTAAAAATACCCTGACAAAACCTTAAAAGCCACTTCGGCAAAACCGGATGACGTATTCTGGCTGCATTTCTGAAATGCCAAAGAACTGTACATGATGACTCAGAGGAATGGCAGGGGTCAACCGAGATTTGATACTTTACGACCCTCGTCGTGAACAAATCCCTGATTCGGAGATCTTAGCACCAAGGTTGTGAAACAAGAGTGCAGAAATGCACAAATGTACAGAAATGAGTCACTCATCCAACTGCAGATCTTCCCCCCCCCCCAAAAAAAGTCTTCTGACCGATATCGAACACTACAATAAATACACTACTCAACAGTCACCTGACTATTATGCATAATTCCACCTGATTGGATATGAATGGAGACGGTGATTGCGAAAGGCTTGTGCTGACACCGTCACACACGCAGATACACACGTGTTTGGTTTTACGTCATGGGAATGAAATGTGTGGAGGAAGTGATTATGAAAGGCTGAAATGCTAAGGCTCTTAGCTGTGAGGCTAAAGGTAAAGCTGTGTTGTACTTCGCAGCTGAACCGAAACCAAAAAAAAACTCATCTAAAGCAGTCTTTGGAATGAAATGCGTCGATCACCTCACGTTACTAGGCGAGGACATTAATTCACAGATTAGCACTAATGCGATTTACATTGAGAAGATGCGCAGGCTTGAGTAACATCTTGTTTAGCGAGAGCCTTCGAATCCTCAACCTAAAACGAGAATCATATTAAAATCCAGGGTGTGTTGCGTGTTAAGGTGTGTGTTCGCGTGGTCCATCCGTCAACAGATTGGACATTGTTCGCAACACGCTGTGGAGATTGTTAGTAGTGTCATCTCAAACTAAAATCTGGAGCAGAGCAGCAAACTCCTTAGTATTGAAAGAGGCATAAAAGAATGATGGGTCGTGTGCCTTTTACACAGGCAGTGATGTGTAGAACATTGTTCCCCTCGGTTTGAGTGAGTGTGTGAGTGTGTGTGTGCGGATATTCGGCGTTTCACTCTTTTGGCCCAGTAGTGAGGGTGGCTCCCCTGAAAAGAGATAAAGCAAACATGAGCTCATGGAACATGTTCCCAAGTAACAAGGTGCTGCAAATGATTCTTAGCCATTTTGATTAACTTAACGACAAAAGCGGAATTAGGAAATGTACTTATTTTTCACTGTGGCTAATGCTTTTCCGAAGTTACTAGACAGCATTTTCACTGGCCACGATTTTAAAGCTACACTGTGTAACTCTTAGTTTATTCTTAGCTAAAAACACTTATTCTTTCAAAAATATATGTACTCATTAATGTATATTTACTTCGTTCAAGTAATAAAGTATTTTTATGAGTTTATAATATGACATTGAAAATACATACGGGTAAGGGGTTCTAATATCGCCCCTCCATTTTGAAAGTACATTAGCCAAAGAGGGACATACCCGTTAATTCAAGCTTCGCCTTTCGCGTTTACGTTTGAGTTAACACTCATGGACGAGGTCGAACTGGAAGTCATGTTAATCTTGGACTACATTGGCCACCGTAGGAGTTAAAACGAAATCGGAATTGAGAGGAACAGAAACTAATATTCACTGGTGGTCATATACCTTTTCACCGCTAGATGGGGGTAAAATAGGGCTGCAGCTATCGATTCTTTTTGTAATCGATTAATCTAGCACTTAATCGATCGATTAATCGAGTAATCGGATAATTTGTTTATGTGTTTTTAAGCAACCAAAACAAATAATGTATTACTAAAATGATAAGGTGTTTGCCTTTTATTTCTTTAAAAAAATAGAGGTATTTATTGCAACTCCAACATTTGGCTCCACAACTAATTATTTTAATTTTTACCCATTTAGTGTTTATAAGTGCCAGTGCCAACAATTATATAACAGTACAGTTAGAACAATTTACTGTAAAACCTGTCACATGTAGCCCATAACATGTACAACTTTGAATACAAACTTAAATAGTAAAGCCCATTTTGGCCTTCCCAGTTTTGTCTTCTAAATACAACATTACAAAAAAAAAAGGATTGCACCTTCTGCAAATTACCCACCTGGAAACACAAATAAATTAATATAAAATATCTACCCATACAGGTATACAATTTAAAAAAATAAATAAATGGGAATAAAACAATTATAAATAAGAATCAGACTTTTTCAACTGTAATCTCAAGACAAACATCAGAGAGTGTGTGTGTGTGTGTCTCACAACATTTGTTCCTCCATCACGTCCCGGTGTATAAGTTACAGTGAATGTATGCTGAAATGTTTGTTGCGTGACTACATAAAAGTTTAAGCATGATGAATTGCCGCAATTGGTTTGACTGGCGCGTGAGAGAGACATGGGTTCACGCGCTCGCTTCTCTGTCGTCGTGCGCGAGCCGCGAGCTCAACATCTCGCATGCGCGCTCCCACTACTAGATTACAGTATATTTTAACTTGCGAATTAATATGCGGCGGTAAATCTAGTCGATCGCGAGTGGCTCAACAGGTAGATCTTTAGGCAAACTCATCTTTCAAGCATTTGACTGAAGGGATTGACACTTCAGCGTGAGAAATCGGGGGTATCGCGTGAGTGAGAACTCAACTGCGCGAGTCTCACGCTGAATGCGTGAGAGTTGGCAGCCCTGGCAGGTATACTTTGCAGTAGACACATTGCATCTTGTTCTCTCCCTTTATAAACATAAAACGATCCCAAACTTTCTTCTTTCAAACATTCTCTGCCATTTATGATGTCAAATTTATTATGCGCTATGGTGTGCTTCCTGAACAACGGTCCGCGTGAAACAATCAGATCCCCGCGTGCGCATATATTGTGCGCGTCATAGGAATTTAACGAGGCTTCGAGGCAGATTTTTTGCCTCGAGGAATTTTTGTAATCGAGTAACTCGAGTAACTCGAGGAATCGTTTCAGCCCTAGGGTAAAAATCACATAGTGTGGCTTTAACTTTTTTTCTTATATAACTCATAATGCTTATAATGTGCATTTACCAGTGAGAAAAATCAAACGAAGATCTTGGCGAGCGCGTCGGCCCCAGCGCTGGCGATGAAGGGCTGCGACGGGTGGAAGGCCACGTCATGGATGGCCTCATCGTGTTTTTTCCTGTGTGCTGTGATCTCCTGCACACACGTGCGATTGTCCAGCATCCACAAGCGCACCGAGCAGTCGTGACCTGAGGGAAACATAAAAACACAAGATAAAGATTGCAGAGATGACACTATGTTGGCAACTTTCACATTTCCGTGAGAACGATCTGTTGACGTGAATGTGTTTGGAAGGCTTCAATTGGCTTGTTTTGTTCTCTGACGTCACACACTGCGTGCCTGTGTACGTTTACTTACTGCCGGAGATGAGGTAAGTGCCTTTAGGGTCTGTGGTAAGACAGGTTACAGCATCCAAGTGAGCCACCATGGAATGAATCACTTTCCCTGAAGCCACAACGAGAGGAAGGAGGACAAAAATGAGGTCATACTTGATACTCAGGCTCAACCAATGGGATAAGATTATGTTACTAGTAAAAACTAAAAATACTATGGAAGTCAATAACCCATATTCTTCAAAACATCATCTTTTGTGTTCAGCAGAAGAAAGAAAATTCATACAGGTTTGGTACAACTCGAGGGTGAGTAACTGACAAAATTTTCACTATCCCTTAAAGCAAGGTTTCCCAAAATGGAATTCATAAGGGAACTGCAAGGGGTTGATGAAAAGCTAATAATGAATTAAATGATTAAAATGTAAAATCAAGTCATTTTAACTAGGGCTGTCAAACGATTAATCACATCCAAAATAAAAGTTTGTGTTTACATAATATATGTGGGTGCACTGTGTATAATTATTTTTTATATATAAATACACACACATGCTTGTATATATTTAAGAAATATTTTCATGTATATACTGTATATAGATTTATGTATAATTTATATTATATATAAATATAAATATTTAATATATAAATAATATATTTTTCTTTAATATACATGCATGTGTGTGTATTTATATATATACAAAAAAATTATACACAGTGCACCCACATATATTATGTAAACACAAACTTTTATTTTGGATGCGATTAATCGCGATTAATCGTTTGACAGCCCTAATTTTAACACATTTTAACACTTACTTGCATTATGCAACATCAGAGTAACATGGAAATGTTTTGTTAAATTATTAAATTTTAACTTGTTTAATATTTATAAGGGGTTAGCTAGCAAAAAAATAAATAAATAAATAAAAAATTTGTGAAACTCTTCTCTATTCCTGCAAAAAGAAGCAGCTAAAAAAAAGAAAAAAAAAAAAGAAATTTATATAAACCTTACTTGATGACTTGATTAACCATCCTGACTCATCCACAAATGTCACATTTTACTTTAAGACCATTTCCTTTGCTGACACATATCCACAAAAATCAATAAAAACATCCTAATGTGGCAGTAAATAAAGCCACAGGTAGTCACGCCGCTGGGTTCACGTTCCTGCTGTCATTTCTTCACGGGCTAATCGTTCATACCAAGAATGTTATTTGCTTTTCTTCAACTGCTCTTGCTATATAAACTGGCGATTAAAGGTTGGTGTCTGGCTTCGATTGGATTGAGGTATTTTTATACCGGAGGTTATTTTTTAACTGCTTTGAGAGGTCTATTATGACTGCACCGTAGGAGAGTCAGTGGCTTTGCTGATGTATTTACAGTTCCCAAAGTGCACAGCTGGAAAATACGCAGTGGGTGTTATTATGGGCTTCAACATTGCCACAAGCTCACGACACACACACACACCTGTCTTGTTGTCCAGGTAGCGGATGGTACGATTCTCGTGGGCTGTAATGGAGACTGGTTGGGACGGATGGCTGACCACGCGGTTAATCAGCTCGCTGCCTGCGGGGGCGGTAAAGAAAAACAATATTTTATTACTGTACAACAGGCTTTGAGTCAACATGAAATTGCATTCATAACCTATTTTACTTCTGTAATGTGATGTGTGCAACTTTGATTTTCAATTTAGTTTATCATCAATTACTTAGATATAACACCTTTTCATATATATATATATATATATTAGGGCTGCAAAAATTAATTGCGATTAATCGCATCCAAAATAAAAGTTTGTGTTTACATAATATATTTGTGTGTGCTGTATATAATTATTTTGTATATATAAATACACACACACATGCATGTATATATTTAAGAAAATGTGTTATTCGTATATAAAATATTTATATTTATACAATATAGATTATATATATATATATACAGAATTTAAGTGCAAATAATTCTTAAATATATACATGCATGCATAGGTATTTATATATACAAAATAATTATATACAGCACACACAAATATATTATGTAAACACAGACTTTTATTTTCGATGCGATTAATCGCAATTAATTTTTGCACAGCCCTAATATATATATATATATATATATATATATATATATATATACATAAATAAATATTTACACATATACATACACAGTTAATTTTAATGAAAACTAAATAATGAATAAATTGCAAACAATTTAGTAAGAATTACTTGCAATAATCATTTTCATGACCTTTTCCAAAATGGCAGTCTAGTAAATTATAATATTATAAATTAAAATGTTATACAAAAATCTTATATAATAATATTAATATAACAATATATGGTAACACTAACATATTAATAATAATTAACACAGCTTGTAAAGAAGTTATTAATATTCTCAAAATCTATTAATATTATTTAATGGACCTGAACCTACATGAACTAACAATGAATATTTTAAACTGAATAATTATTAACTAAATTGATTACAAAAAAGAAGAAACAATTCAAATTAAACTAACATAAAATAATTGGACCTTTTCATACAGTGTAACCCAATACTAATAAATAAATGCATTATAATTTATAATATTCATTTATGATAAATTATTCTATCTATAATTAATAAAATTATAAAAGGTTGTAAAAATTGCTATTAAATAAATAAATAAGAATATTACAAACATTAGGGAACTCTAATACTTTGCATGACTACAAAAAAAAAAAAAAAAAAAAACCTCGATAGAAAGCAAAGATTGTAAAAGTAGTGATATTTTGCTGGATGTGAATTCCTGTATGACGTGGAGCTTACCATCCTTAGTCTGGGTCTCCAGGACCATGATGCTTTGCTCTGTGTTGAGGTCATAAAGCAGAGTCTCGCCCCCATCGAAAGACACAACAACCTGGGACGGGTCAGTGTTCACAAAGGCAACCGAGGTGGGAGTGCCGTGTTCTGAAAGACAGAGAGGGCATGAGTGAGAGGGACATACAGAAATACAGGTCTCCTCCTAACCTCATACAGGTCTCCTCCTCACCTTTCTCTTTGTTGAAAACAGACACACACGGTGAGGAATTATGGGGGTCCCAAATCCGCACAGTCCCATCTGCTGAGCAGGAGGCCAAACGCTTCAGGCTGGAGGAGTAAGCCAAACCCCACACTGCGTCCTCGTGCCCCGACAACACACTGCTCTCCACGCCTGGATCTGAACGCATTCACACACCACAATTCAGTCTAGCTCTGCAAATTAATATGTAGTCAGTGCCCTCTAGTGGACTCTTATAAAAACGCAACAGTTTTTGAGTGACACTGTGGAACTCGCAAGTTCAGTATTAGATAGACTTGCCATAGTTGTCGTAAGGATCCACATTAAGGTCTGGAATCTTCCAGCCTCGCACGGTGCCGTCCAGCCCGCCGCTGTAGCATGACTCCCCCTCCTCACCCATAGCCAGAGAAAGAACAGCACCACTAAAATCACACACAAGAAACATATTAAAAAACTTTAACAAAAAAAGTTCTGTGGCTGTACTACAATAAAGTGATCACATGGTTAAACCATGGCACTCTGATATATTGAGTGGTTCTGATTGATTTCCGGTAGCTGCCAAAACTCTCCCTAGCAACCAAACAGAGTACCCTAGCAACCATTTTGCAAGACCTATATCTCTGCATCAAAACATCGTATAGAGATGGGGTTTGGCTCTTTTTACTCACGCTAGCAAACAGGACTTGCTACAAGCTACACATGCAAGCAGTGAATAGCTACATGCTAATATTGATTAGCTAAGTGCTAAATCATGCCAAGAAAATGCAACCACACGATAGTAACCACCCAAAATACCCTAGCAACCGCCTAGAAACTCCATAACAATCACAAAAACACCCTAGCAACCACCCAGAATACCCTAGCAACCGGGTGGTGAGATTTCCCACTGCAAGCACCACTTCACTTCTTCTGGAAATGTACATTCTAGTTTACATTGTTATCTAACGTACTTCAAAATCCACTAAGTTTTATAACAGATCTTTATACTTATAGTTTAGCCTTCAAAGGTTAGTTCACCCAAAAATGAAAATTCTGTTATCATTTACTCACCCTTAGGTTGTTCCAAAGTAAGAACTTTATAAACTTTTTGACGCATCTAGTGGTAGTTGGTCAATGGAGGGACAGAAATCTCTCAGATTTCCTTTAAAATATCTTCATTTGTGTTCTGAAGATGAATGAAAGTCTTACGAGTTTGCAAAGACGTGAGGGTGAGTAATTAATGACAGAATTAGAATTTTTGGGTGAACAATCCCATTAAGCATGTTAGTCACAGGTCAAACTATTTAATTTTTAGGTGGACTTTCTCCTTTCTTACAGTCTAATTATAAACCAGTCTTACTCACCTGTGTGCTCTGAATGTATAAATGGGCTCAACGTCCAGCGCTGCATTTCTGTGAAAGCAAAAAATGAAAGACTACCATATTAGCACACAGCGACAGCGCTAAAAGCAGCATTTATGGATCAAGATTTCTAAATATACTTCGAGACACCTACACTAACACAATTATAGTGACATACTTAACATTAGAGGGCAGTGAAATAAGGATCTTTTGTGTGGTGTGTCTTAGGATGTGGTTCTTACTTTTTGGAGTGCATTGCCTTGTTGAGGTTCCACAGCTTGAGTGTCCCATCTTCTGAGGCGGACAGCAGCACGGCCTGGCTGGGGTGAAAGGTCAACGCTCGGATGGCGTCGAAGTGGCTTCGTAGTGTGAAGCGAGGGTTCCATGTTTTTTTGAACTCTTCTCGACTTTCCTGCAACTAAAATGAGACATGAAAATAAATGAAGAGTAATTCATACACACAAAAGAAAAATATAATACTGCCAATTTTACAGAAAATACCGTATTTAAAAAAAAAAACACTTATCATTATCAAAAGAAAATGTCTTGTAGTTTAAATTAAAGGCAATTTGCTGAACTCGAGAGTGCTTTTTTGACCCACTTAAGTGCATCTGTAACATGCAGCACACACTTTAATGCTTAAAAACACACTTGTGTGGGGAGGAGACATTACTTATAACACTAACATCAATGGTGAGGTCATTGTCGTTGGCAACAGTAAGGTCCGCCAGCTCTCCAAGGTTCATATCTCCTCCTCCAACCGCATCCAGAATGAAGACATCAGATGAGAAGCCAAGAGCGCCCCCTTGAGCACAGGCACATACACAACAGTTAACATGCTGAAACTGGAATATAAAAAATATAGCTGTTTATAGCAAAAGTTGAAATTTAAGCAACACTGAATATGGCTGTGATGAAAATGCATTTTTTATTTTGCCAATTAGAATGATGCCAGTATTATAATGTTATCTCTAGACACTAAAACATATTTTTATTTGAAAAAATGCTGACAAGAGTTATAAAGTCCAAATTATTAACAAACATTTGTGTTTTAATTCTTTTTGACTAGATTGAAAAATGTTTGTGTGATATGCATAATTAAGGTCTCACCACACATTTTCTTTTTTTTAATGCAAATAAATATTAATATTTGCTAATTACAATTATACACACATATAAAATTAAAATGAGTAAATCAGATAATATAACATAATATATTATAATATAATATAATATAATATAGAAAAATGTCTAATTTTTTACCTTTTTTACTTCATGCATTTAATATTTTCCTTTTTTGGCAACAATGATTGTCTGTTTGAATAATGATTATGCAGATTAAATTAAAAAAAATAATATTTAATAATAATATTAAATAATAAATATTTAATGAAAAATAAAATAATTCAAAAATCAACTGTGCGATATGCCTTTGACATAAAGAAATATTATTTTCTTATAAGAACTGCTGTAATGATAAAGTAAAAAATGATTCAATAATACAACATAATAAAATATAATGTAATATAATATAATTATTTAAATTAATAAAAAAGTAATATTGGAAACAATAAATGTTTGGTTGAGTAACGAATTACTCTATTCATCAATTTATTTATTCATTCATCTTAAATCAGAGCATATAGATTATTTTTTTTATTTATTTATTTATTTTTTATTATTATTTCCAAAGATAATCGGTTTGCGATTCAGAGAGCCGGGTGGCTGTTCTTACCCTCACTGGAGCGTGCCTGGCCCGGGATAGAAGGAGGTGGAGTGGGTTTGGGAGTAAAATCTGACATAATGCCTTGCAATTTGTTCCGCCGGTTCTCTGACCCTGAGCAGAGGAAGTAAGAGAAGTAAACAAACCAGATGACAGCAGAAAAACAAAATCATCCATTCAACATGTTTGGAAGAAGTGAAGGGAATATCAAGGGAAACAAACAAACGTAGAGTCAAGTGAAACGTGAAGACAAAATGGTGGCCCCGTCAACAGATTTTATCAACAGGAAGTTACAAACAAAAGCAAATTAACAGAAAACAATGAGCGGCCACAGCATGACGATAAAGGGTAAACCTCACATCCACTATCAAAAATACAATGCAGGAATGAGTACTACGTCTAGTAGTACATGTCTCAATTTCCCAAAAAATGAACATATGAGAACTCTATACCTAATTCACGACCGTCTCCAGATATGCGAGCTTCTCCCGCACCTTCCCCTTCCTCTCCAGAGGCCAAGAAATCAAACTCGCCCAGGGCGTCCTCAGAATCATCTTCATCATCCTCGTCCTCAGGGTCAAAATCTGTGGTCATGGGTTCTCCACCCATCTACATGCGTACAGACCAAACGCTATTAGCAACAAAACAGGATCTGTGCGTGTGGGCCTTATCTTCATGTAAACACTCTGACCTTGCTCCTGGACTTCTTGTTTTTGCGTCCATCAATGCAGTCTGTGGTCATGCCCTGGAAGTCTTCTTCTTCATCGCTGTCGTCCTCATCGTCGTCCTCGCAGCCACGAAGGAAAGGGATTTTATCCAGGACAGAGCTGTCCATCCGTTCTTTCGAACTCTCTTTCCCAGCACGCCTGAAAGGGAGAGATTTCTATACAATTACCGCAACAAACACGATTGCAGAAACTAGTCTCAAAACTGGCTTCACAAACACCATACCATATTAGAACACCCCTTATAAGTGTCTTGTCGCTCATCACTTGTATACAAAGCCAGCAAACAACAATATACAATGCTCAGTTAGGAGATATATTTATTATGGACAGGTAACAAGACACGTACAGCATTATCCTAACAATATCCTGTCTGTGGCTACCAAGCAACACACTGCAAAGTGTTGTTAAAGGAGTAGTTCACTTTTAAAAACACTTTTGCTGATAATTTTCTCCCCCCATGTCATCCAAGATGTCCATGTCTTTCTTTCTTTAGTTGAAAAGAAATTAAGGTTTTTGATGAAAACATTCCAGGATTTTTCTCCATATAATGGACTTCAATGGGAACCAAACGGTTCAAGGTCCAAATTAGAGTTTCAGTTCAAACTGTAAACTGTTCAAAGGGCTTTAAACGATTCCAGATAACGAATAAGGGTCTTATCAAGCAAAATGATCGATTATTTAAAATAAAAATCACAAAGTTTAGTTTTATAAGCTCAAATAGTCGCCTTGCTCTGTTCTGTGATGTGCGTTCGTGACTCTCCTGTTCGAACTCGTTCATCAAAATGAACGAATCTTTTCCTGAGTCAATTTGTTCATTTCGTTCGTTGAATGAACCAAATGACACGAAAAAAGATTCGTTCATTTTGATGAACGAGTTCGAACTGGAAAGTCACGATCACAGAACAGAGCAAGGGGACCATTTGAGCTTATAAAACTAAAACTTTGTAATTTTTTTTAAATGAGTGATCGTTTGCAATGAAACTGTCTTTTGGACCTTGAACCGTTTGGTTCCCATTAAAGACCATTATATGGACACAAATCCTGGAATGTTTTCATCAAAAACCTTAATTATTTTTGACTGAAGAAAAAAATGATATGGACATCTTGGATGACATGGGGGTGAGTAAATTATCAGCAAAAGTTTTTTTTAAAGTGAACAACTTCACCTGTACACAAACACTTACTGGACCTTATTTTTACACTGACTTAAATATGAGATGTGAAAATGCATGTCGTTCTAACCGTTTGATCTGCTCTTCTATCTGGCGCACTAGTAGTGATTCTCCTCCTCCGTGAGGTTCTGCTTCTGCAGGCGGTTCGTTGGGAGGAGGCCCGTTCGCCTCTGGACTATTGCGACCCAACAGCGAACGAACCCGTTTGGAGCGCATGTCCAAGATGGTGTCGGAGTATCCCACCTCCTCCAGGTACCTGCTCATTAACACACAAAGACACCACAAGCACAGCGTCAGCACAACATTTTGACAAAACACATTTGAGAATTAATGCAAACAAAACACACTGACTTGCGCAATAACTGCCGGCCCTCCTTCCAAGGCATCTGATTGGTCGGCTCAGAGTCGGAATCTGCAGGCCCATTGGGTACTGTGAGAAACAGAATGATGTCACTAAACACAAGGAAAACATAACCAACAGCATACAGGCATACAGTATTTATTCTAATGATTCTGGGTATGATTAATATGTTTAGGAAAATATGAATTAGACCATGTTTCATAGCATGTGTATGTGTTTGAAAGGTTTGCTTCTAGGTTGTTACTTGGTTCAGCTTCGGTCTCTGGTTTCTTCTCTCCAGGGCTCTGATCAGTGCCACTTTTCAGCTTCTGAAATTTGGACCTGGGATCAAAACAACGAGAATATAAATGAACAAAACACAATAGAATGTAATAAAAAAAAACTGGAACAAACAAAAACAGATTGAAATACAAAACAAAAACAACAGAACATAAAACAAAAAAGAATAAAACAAAACAGAACCAAAAAAAAAAAGAAGTAGCCCTCAAACCGTACTCACTTTATAGCCCTTAATCCTGTAATTGTGACAAATGTGGGCACAGAGGACTCAGGTGTGATCCTAATTTTTATTTATTATAAAATGTTATATTACTGTCTTTGATAAAGTTTTGTCTGTACATTTATGGTGTTTATTTTTTATTTTGTGGATATTTTTGAATTTATTTACTTCAAAAAGTACCACATTTTCTATATAAATTATGCTTATTTTAATTTTTTATTTTTTACATTTTTTTAACTACATTAAAATATCATTCCAATAAGTTCTTAGAGCTAAAACCTAAAGATGAAGTGACTTTGCTGTCACCTGGTGTCTTATTTTGGCTTATTTTAGAATGCTCGAAATTACAGTTTTTTACATTCATTTCTATGGGTGCCCATTTTTGACCCAATTACAAGATTAAGGAGTTTTTTTCACCCACTTAACATTGTAGAATTGAGTCAAAAAAAAAGTGTGTGTTCAGGAAGAAAACGTAGGAAAAGTAGCCAAGTCTTGTACCGCTCAGATCAAGGGAAGTATTTTTTAAAAATAAATCAAAACTATTTTGCCCACATTTGTCCAGAATACGGTTTACGGGTTAAACAAAAACACAAAACAACAAAAAACAGAACAAAACAAAAAAACAACAAAACATAACAAGAACAAAAAAGTGAACAAAACAAAAACACTACAGAGCATAACATAAAGCGAACTTTAAAAAAAAACAACTAACACTATTTTTAAAAAATAGAATATAACACAAAAGAAGAGTGGTTTCACATTATACCGGGAGCTGAAGAAGCTTGTCTGTGTGTGTGTGTGTGTGTGTGTGTGTGTGTGTACCTCTCCTGTTTCAGAGCGTATTCGAGCATCTTGATTCGCCTCACCAGATCCTGCTTCATGTTCTCCTGACCTTTCCTCTCACCCTGCAGAAACGCCACCTGAGCCTGAGACAGAATAAGACAGACAGACAGAGAGAAAGACAAAGATATAAATATATATATATATAGCTGCGAGCAGCGATTGCGGGCCCAAGCCGGTGGCACCGCAACCCCGGTGCCTTTAGTTACCTAAAGGCACCGGGATGGCGGTACCGCCGGCTTTGGCCCGCAATCGCTGCTCGCAGCTATATATATATATATATATATATATATATATATATATATATATATATAAAGCCGGTGGCACCGCACCCTTGGTGCTTTTAGGGTTATTCTACATGACGTGCAAAAACGTAACCCCCGCTTTGACTGTCAAAAAGAAGTGTGCTGAAGAGCTTGCAGCAGTGAAGGCTCTGCAAAAGTGCGGATCGAGGGCACATTTTAACCACAAAGTATGCATGAGCAACCTTCTGAAAGGTCAGGTGTACATCAAGGTCTACATCTGTACAGTGTTTACATTATAGTATGTAGGGATGCGCCGATCCGATACTCAGGATCGTTATCAGCTCCGATACTGCCATCTTTGCCGGATCGGGTATATTTACACCACTTTAATCAAACCACTCTTCTTTAAAACATTACGATGTGATTTTCTCCACATGTATTTTGTTACTCTTATTGAGCTATTTTGTCCGCATAAAAGATTCACTGCCAATCGTACGTGCTCACATCATTCTCTTTCTGTGAAAGCTGTATACTGCATTCACCAGTTTTCACTCTACAGCTATTGACCAGAGCACTGAAATTATTTCTCACTTAAACTACAATCAAATGGATTTTCTCACACATTTTGCATTAGTCCTCTGCATGGCATTTTATTATTTTCTGAGCAGCTTCAGAAGTGCATGCACACAGCCTAGAACACATGACACGCACACACAGTCACGAGAGAGGCGCGATCGAACTCTGTGTGTGTTTGTGTGTGAACAATGGAAACTCCATTTTGTTCATACAGGAAAATATTCAGACTAATGTCTTGTGGGAGCAACAGAATACATGTAACAGCATTATGTAATCAGGAAACAAAAATCCAGTAACTGTATATTATTACAGTGAGTTACATCAAAAAAAGTAATCAGATTGTAGTTACTTTTTGAAAAAGTATAAAGTACTTAAAGCCAATTAATATAAAGTGGGACCCTTTTTTATGAAATAATTTGTAACTGTATCGGAATACATTTTTTAAAGTAACCCTCCCAAGCCTGGTCTTGTGTGGACGTCGTGAAATTAGAAAATAGAGATCGTTCATTTAGTTCTTTAGCCTATATACATGTTTTTATATCCACATATTTTGTTCTAATGTCACAAATAATAATCTTAGGGTTTACTATAGCCTACATTTCACTCAAATATTTTTGTACTTTCGAGCAATAAACTGAAAGTAATGTGAATATTGCCATTCAGGGCTGGACTGGGACAAAAAATCAGCCCTGGACACTTCATCCAGACCGGCCCACTATGCAAACACACACACACGTGCATTAATCTATACGTGCATTAATCTGCATGTAAAATTACTGATTAGATTTTATTTACTATCAAAACCAAGAAAAAACTATTAAAATAATAAACAAAGGGAATGGAAATGATTTTATAAGGCTTTATTGTATATAACTGGTCTGAATTTATGTGCCACTTAATATTTTAATAGAATATTCTTAGGCTACATATATTTCATGAAGTGCAACATCACGGTGAGGACCTACAGAAATATATATTCTGTAGCTCCTGGCAGTGATGTTTCACCTCATGAAATATAGTTTATATAATATAGCATAAGAATATTCTGTTACAATATTATGTTCACATTTATGACACAGACAGTAGATAATATTATGTTCACATTTATGACACAGACAGTATAGGCTTCTGCCAGGCACTTTCAGGGAGACAAATTTAAAAAATATGTATTTATGTGCATATTTATATGCAAAATACTCCTTTTTTCACATCAACTATGTGCTATGGTCATTAACACTAGAACTACCGGAATTCCATAACTACTACAACGACCATAGCGGTCATTCTGACCGTTCAAACTTTAACGTTCATTTGGCTGTACTGAACGTCATTTTCGTCATGTCATATCTGCATTTGAACCTTTCTCTTTAAGTTTTCCAGTGACACTTATAATTCCTGTTGTCATGTTATAATGCCATCGCCCTTAAAACAAGCAAAATATTATATCATATTATAAAGCCAATACAAAAATATTTCCCGACAGGTGCTGCCGAGGAAAGTTTTGCGTCAAAAATATTTTTTCACCGCACTCTCCACGTGAATAGACATGCAAAAAATCTAGGAAACGTCAAAGCTTCATACAGTAGCCTACAGCCCTGTTATACAAATACAATCAATGTGAAATCTAAAAATAAATAGATATACAATGTTAAGACAGATGATAATAAAGATGTGGGCTCATTTGAACGGTGGAAACCCCCCTATTCATTCACTGACGTTACGCACACACACATAGGAAAACACCGCTTCGCGTGCAGCTTCAGTCCCTCACACTACTTTGTGACATTTGGCACATGACTCCTTGATTTAATTTTTGCAGTTTCTCCTTACTTGGCACTGCCTTCATCATCTTCGTCCCGGACCGCCTACCCGACTCTCGCACCAGTTGAGTGGCTTTTGATTTCATATTGTCGGAGCGAAATTCGCTTGCCAGTTGCGTGATGGACGCGAAACTTGCTCATTTGTGCACTTCTACAATATGTGCGTGTTGATCGCGGGAAATATAGCGGACTTATGATATTTATAATGCGTGCGGTCAAAATGACCGCCATGGCCATTCTAGGTAGAAATAGGACGCAACTGTTTTGTGTTTTGTGATTGTAATAAAATAACAGTGCCAGAATAAAATATACACATATTTAGGAAAAGTCAGAGTCCTACAGCCACATTGATTTTATTTTAACAAATAAGTTATTACACTGTAAATTTTAAAAACGGTCAAAATGACCGCCTTGGGAGTTCTGGTGTTAAATGGCTATCCTTTTCACTTAAGTCCAGCAAATAATTCATTTATTTTAACACATTTGGTGGCATCTGCCTCAAGTTATTGTCGTTGTTATGAAATACAGTCGTATGTTTGCATAGAATTCATTTTGAACACTATAATATTACATGCTTTCAAAATCTGAGGTAAATTATCCGTTATGGCTTGTGGCACAGTGACCTATTTTTAACTAAAAATAAATAATGTGTACTCATAACCAGTGTAATTTCTTCATTCTGTCAGCCGCGACATCGCAGAAATAGGAACCGTTTCTAAATTAGAAAAAACTTCGCATGTCGCCGTCGCGTCTGGTTAGGACAAAAACTCTGATTTACATGGAAAAGATACCTTTTATCGCGTGTCGCGGCGTCGTGTGTAGTTAGGACATATTGTACTGTAACGGTAGTCGATACGCGTTCTTCTGATCATTAAAAAGAATGAGGTTATATTGACAGATGAATAGGCTACGCTCAGTTTATCAAATACGCTCAGTTTATTAAATGTCTCTTGCAAACTATGAAGAGACAATGATGAATCAATACACACTGACATGGCGATGCTGGACTGATTCTTTATTTACACCATCATACAGTAATTTTGTCGGTTGTTTATTACAGATATTAGCATGCATTTTATTGATCATCAGCTAATTTCATCAATAGACAACAATAAGAGAGAGTGGCAACAGCCCTTGTAAGAGTCAAGAGATCATTTCTTTCTTTACTTGAAGATGATTGTGTAGATGATTAAGCGTCTCTGACTTACTTTCACTTTTATTTGCGATGTTTGCACGTTGGTTTGACGCTCAGCTGCTGCTCATCTGCGGTGGTGATGCGTGTCGCTGTAGCGCCGACATGTCTGACTATAACAGCCTGTAAACGCTCTCACTCGTTTATTTTTTAGCATTTTTGGGAGGAGTAAAATATACATGTGTGATATCAACAACCAGATTGCGTTTACACGTAAAGATCCGAACACAATGCGAGCCAGACTACCTCCAGATGGTCAGGCAAATCGATCACAATCCGATCACAACGTAATACCTTGCATTGATATTTCTTTTTTATTATCCGGATAACTTATCTGGATACAGATCGCATTTTAATACCAGGTGTAGGGGTCTCAGAGACGAGACCGGCGAGAAACTTCACGAGACCTGCGGAATGCCTCCACAGGGCGGGGAGATACTATACTGCCTATGGGAGCGGCCGCTTCTCCGCTCTTGATTCCGATTGGCCAGTGTCAGACAGTCAGACCTGTCAGTCTCGCAGCTGGACAAAGTTTATGGACCAAGTTAATTTAATTAATAAACTAATTATATAAAACTATTGTCAATGCACTACAATTTAACTGGTTATATTATGCATTCACTTATAAAAATTAAAATAAAAACTTATTTAAAACATACCAGGCTTAAGAAATGTATTAAGAAATTACACAGCAGAAAAAAACACACAGCACTGAAATGGTTAAGTTAAGCCCCTCCCCCTACTAACACACACACAGAGAGAGACAGAGATGTAGGCTCAAAGGGAGCATGACCAGATTCAAACAAACATATCTTACTTTCTGTGGGTCCTAGTTAAAGAGTGTCAATTAGAAAGTTGTCCGGCTCGAGGAGTACAATATACATACTGATTTTTGTAACTGTAGATAAAACTAACAACCCAACTTTTGTCAAAAGGTGGCGCTACTGAGCCCTCACCACGCCCGTTTCTGAAACTTTGCACATGTCTACTGGCTAATAAATGTGATGTGTCTGAGGAGTTTCATGCAATTTGAAGCATGCTAAGGGTCTCAAAAGCATCCTAAAAGAATGGTAAAGTTTGATGCGTCACCACGGCAACAGTTTCAAAGATATTAAGAATCCATTCACAGGTCTACATCTGCCGTATGTTTACATTATACAGATGAAGTTTGAAGCAAATCGGGTTAAAATAAGAGGGTGATTTCAAAGCATTTTGAAAGTGACACACTTCCTGCTGCCAGTTGGTGGCGCTATAACTTTGACACACAATAGTCACATCCATGTGATCGTCCTCTTACGGCGAACACACTCCTGAAGTTTCATCAAGATCAGTTAATGTATGCTGAAGTTAGGACACACTTCCTGTTTCACGTTTCTCACCATAATTTTGTTTCCTCGCCACAGCCAAACCGTTCGAGATATCAAAAATCCCCTCGCAATTTTTGATCGTCTATGTCTTGACTTCAGGCTGACCGAGTTTCGTTCCATGCGGATGAATGCTCTAGGAGGAGTACATTAAATTCCATTGCAAGCATTTAAAAAAAAAACGTAAATATCTGACTTCCTGTTGGGCTGGGGTAAAAAGTAAAAGCGCGATGAATATATGAAACGATGAGATCGACATGTGTACCGAGTTTCATATTATTACATGCAAGCGTGTTTGATTTATGGACAAAGTGTTCAGACCCTGTTCCAGGGGGCGCTGACGAGCCGCCCTGCCACGCCCGGGTACCAGCTTCAGCCCGGCTCTGATGGCCGCGGGTTCTGACCCGTGTGCAAAGTTTCAAGAGTTTTTGAGCATGTTAAGGGCCCCAAAAGTGCCCGGATAGTCGTTAGAAAAAAAAAAAAAAAAAAAAAAAAAAAAAAAAAAAAAAAAAAAAATAATCCTAAGGAAAACAATAGGGCCTTCGCCCTTTCAGGGCTTGGGCCCTAAATATGGTGCAGCTTCAAACCAGATAAATCAGAGAGAAAAATGAAAGGTTATATGCTAAAGCACCATGTTTGTAGTACCACCACCAATGACATTCTGAGGGCAACGGTTAACTAAAGGCCTGCAACTCCACAAGCTTTATTTTAATTGGCTGCTGTCCGAGCACCGACCAGAGTCATGAAAGACAAATATGTTGACGGAAAAGCGACTATAAATGGGGGAGAAACCAACAACCTTTCATTTCCCAGTCAGCTGTGGTTTAGAAGAGAGAGAACGAGGCCTCAATCGCCCCCTGGAGTCCACCGTAAAACCCACATCAATTAGAGATGCCAAGTTACCAACAAAGTCAGCTGTGTTCAGGCCAGAGAATTTAGGTTTTCTTAAATAGAGCATCCTTTAACCAGTTTTGCATGCGTCTCTATTACAAATGACAAAAAGTGCTAGTTAAGGCTTTCAGGTAAATAAATAAATGTCTAATAGTGATTTGCGTTGGTCAGAGGCGCACAGGTTTGCACAGTCATATTCTTGTGTTCACAGAAATCAGTCACACACCCCCACACCATCAGTGCACCTCACACACACAGAACTGTATAGGCGTTTGGACTCTACCACATACTAAATTATTTAATTATATATTACCTTTAAAGGGCTAGTTCACCCAAAAATGAAAAGTCGGTCATTAATTACTCGCTCTCAAGTTCTTCCAAACCTATAAGTCTTTTGTTCATCTTTTATTTTTATTTTTTATTAGTATTTTATTGAGTTTTAAGCACCACTGTTACATTATAAACAACATTGTAGTCAATATTACAATTGACATCTTAACATACCCCATAGTGATGCTACATTTTTAGATAACAATAAAACAAAATATAATTAAATAAAAAATAAATAAAAATAAAATAAGATAACAAAAATAACTAAGTAAAGTTAAAAAAAAGAACAAAGGGGAAAAGAAAAATTAATTACAAACAAAATCACATGAGTCAAGTGTATAGTTTTACAATAAACACCAGGCTCTCATCTAGTTGCAATATATTGAACATATTTTCCCCATTTCGCCAAGATTTTTTTTGCAATAAAGAAAGTAAAGACATCATTAAACTAATCCATTTGACTCCAGTGGTTTAACCTCAATTTTACGAAGCGAGTGCTTTGTTTGAAGCACATCTTGACTTGTGTTTAAAGGGATACTCCACTTTTTTTTGGAAATTGGCTCATTTTACAACTCCCCCAGAGTTAAACAGTTAAGTTTTACCATTTTCGAATCCATTGAGCTGATTTTCTGATATTTGGAAGAATTTCAGTAACCACACAGTTTCTGGTCTCATTGACTTCCATAGTAGGTAAAAAATATACTATGGAAGTCAATGAGACCAGAAACTGTCTGGTTACTGATATTCTTCTAAATATCAGAAAATCGGCTGAATGGATTCGAAAATGGTAAAACCCAACTGTTTAACTCTGGAGGAGTTGTAAAATAAGCCTATTTCCAAAAAAAGTGGAGTATCCCTTTAAGCTCAATGTAAGAAACTACAAAATGCTTTGGCCTTTGCCCCTAAAATCATGATTTTTTGCCAAAAACAGGGACAATTCCAGCCTGATCTCTATTAAAAGCTTTTTTTTTAATATCTTTATGTAGGCCGTGTCAAGCCATATATAACATTTGTTCAAAATCACTCCCTGTCTCCAAGGCTGACTTGCAGGAAAAGTGAAGCATGACAAGTTGGCACAGGTCTTCATGGAGACCGACTCACTGCAGTTGCCATGGTGTGGGTGAGCGTGGGGAAACCTGTTATGGCAGGTCTTTGGAGCACTTTGACATTTTCACAAAGGCAAGTAATTGCCCATGTTTTCGGCCTTTGAAACTGGGATACTTGTCACACAATGGCTGTGCATCTGACATAATTGTCAATCAAGGAAATAGACTGCTTTGGGAATTACACATCGCAATCTACCTATCAAAACATAATTAGTCTCATCACTGGCAGAAAAGGAAATAGCATGCATATGATGATCGGAATAGTCAGAGACACTTCCAGCAACCAAGCTCAGTTCTGTGGTGTTGTGCTGCAAAAAACAAAACACAATGTTTTTGGTCACTGAAGGTTTAGGAAGGGGCTAGTATTACCACACAGACACATTTATGTGGCGGACCGCCCCTCTTGTGACTTCCTGTGGGTGGGAACAGGTCAAGGGCACATACACACTCGCTCTCCACATTAGTATCCCTTTGAGACTCACTCCAACAAATAGAGCAGCAGACTTTTTCTGGGACGAGTCTTTTTAAGAGTAGATGAACCCATTTGAACTCTTTTATTAAGTGTTTTTTTTACCACTTCTGTGGGCGAACCTTTGGCTTTCAGTTAAATACAAAAAAGGCGATATTATATTGACATTAAGGGAGTTGACAGAGGTGAAGATACCTGCTATAAAGAATCACATCACAAATATTGTGATTGTGACAGCAATATTGCTTGACAAATATTTATCGAAGTATTACCGGTAGGCTAATTATAAAATAGCCTTGGTAGTTCTAGTACTGGATGCTGATTGGTTACTACAGCACTGCAGTCATGCTACACTCTCAGAAAAAAGGTACAAAAGCTGTCACTGGGGCTGTTCCTTTACAAAAGGTACACTTTTGTCCATTTTAGGTACTAATATGTACATTTTATGTGCTAATATATACATGTTATGTGCTAATATGTAATTTTTTGGTGCTAATGTACATTTCAGGTGCTAATATGTATATTTCAGGTACTAATGTGTACATTTTAGGTGCTATTATGTACATTTTAGGGGCTAATGTACATTTCAGGTGCTAATATGTATATTTCAGGTACTAATGTGTAAATTTTAGGTGCTATTATGTACAGTTTAGGTGGTAACGTACATTTCAGGTGCTAATATGTACATTTTAGGTGCTAATATGTACATTTTAGGTGCTGATATGTACATTTTAGGTGCTAATATGTACATTTTAGGTGCTGATATGTACATTTTAGGTGCTGATATGTACATTTTAGGTGCTAATATGTACATTTTAGGTACTAATATGTACCATTAAAGTACCAATATGCACCCTTAAGGTACAAAAGTGTACCTTTTGAAAAGGTACAGCCCCAGTGACAGCTTTTGTACCTTTTTTTCTGAGAGTGTATAGAGCTGCATGACATTGCAATTGTCTTGTTTGCTTTCTTTCTACATGGATAAAACGTGAGCTGCCATTATTAAAGGGGTTAATATCATATTGTGTTGGCTACAGTGAAAAAAAACAAAGATGAATAGAGGACAAAATCCAAAAGTGAATCATAAAAGTAAGACTGTTAGGGTTGGGCAATAAACAATATCGTATTGAGAACATTTACATTGATGATTGTCGAACCCTAAGAAGGACTGTGTCCGAACAACACCGAACAACTGCAGCAAAGTGACAGCAAACCTCATCATTCATCCTGAAGACCACGTTTCCACAAAACAGACCACAGAAGCCAACAAAGCCCACACCAATGAAAGAGACCCACTTTTGAGAGACCTGATTTTTGTCTGTACTGACAGCACTCCAAAAATGTATAAAAAAAATGAGAAAAAAAATGTACAAAACAATGTTAAAATTGACCGGAGTTCTCCTTTAATAAAGAGATTTTTCCCGAGGTGTTTACAGTATTTTGTATACATACATTTGACATTGTTGCAGCACCTCTCTTCCCAGTCTGTCAGTATTGCTGTTTATTTCCGGTCTCTATGAAGCTCTAACTTCCTTCCAATGTGCTCTGATTGGTTGACTAGACCAGTGTGTTATGATTGGCCAACTACTTCGAAGACGTTTCAGAAATTTCAAAACACTTACAGCTATGAGTTTCAAAACACAATAAAAACTCAACCAGGCCTCATCCCCTTTATTTTGTGTATATGCCTAGGGCGGGAATTATTTAAATGAAGAACACTGTGAGTGACGTGTTCGTTCCTGGAAGAAAACTCAAGACTACAAAGGAAGCGTTTCAGGGAGTTCAGAATGCACTGATTTAGAGATTTCCTCCTTTTTGAGTGACTTTGTGCGTCATAAGTAACTCTGCAAACCTTTTTCATGCCCAAACAGCAACATTACACAAAAGAAATGTAAAAAATATTTAATCTTTAATATTAATATTACTCTTTAATATTACTACTTCGGTTTAGTTCATTTTTTTTGTATTAGTTTTTATTTAATTTCAGTAAGTGATTTCTAATTTTTCTAACATTTCTCATTTTCGTTTCGTTTAGAATGTATCTAATATTTCTATTTTACAGTTTTAGTTAACAATGATAACCCTGGCTTCTAGAGAGGACGCCATACCTGAACGATCATGTCCTGCCTGTCACAAAGGAAACACAATAGAACAGTTGTCCCACATAAAAAACATCAGGGAACATGATGTCCCACGGCAGGGCAAACTAGCTACTGTCACACTACAACTGTCCCTTACTACACTTTTTATAGGCCAAGTCGAAAAAAATGCGTGTGGGACATGGAAAACCTAGCAGTTGGTCCCTGAAGCCTGTGCACATTTCCATAGGCATGTCCAGAAGAGGCCTGGCGGATGAACACACACTAGTCTTCAATGAGAGCCACAGGGCCTGTCCTATTATAGCACACACTCACAACTCCTTATGTAATCTACTACAGGCACTGTTTGAATGGGGTCAGTTAATCGCTAAGCTTTTTCTCAGGCCAAGATCTGCTGCAAACTAGGCCAGGGAAGTCCGATTCTAAAAAAAATAAAAAAAAATAAAAAGACTGTTTAAGCAAATTTTATTGGAAGCTAATCCCTAATCCTAGGTTGAATCCTATGTTTTATTTTCCTCCTCTCTAATATGTTCTTGATGCGAGTACAAGCTTTTCTATTCGATTTTATGTTTCCGGTTCCATATAAAATAACTTGAGCCATACATCTTTCACATATTGTAATGTAATACATGTAAGTAACAGCATTAAATTACAAAATTGATTAAATTACAAAATTGCTTTGACATCTTCTGTGCTAGACACACAGATCGGCTCTCTTGGGACTGAAAAAAAGCACTTGCTTTAATTCTCCAGCTGGGCAGCATTACGTCATGTCTTGGACTGAAGCTACACAATTTACAAAAGAAGTAGCAGTCAATAGGTCATGTGACATCAATGTTAACTAATAGAACATTTATTTGGAATTTAAATTTCAAAGAAATGTCAGCCAGGAGCTCCAGAACAGCCTTTATTCTATTACCTTGCACTTAATGCCACAGATGAGAAAGATGTATGACAATAAAAATAAAAATCATGTTAATAGTGCAGGATATTAGGTGTATTCTATTGTACAGCATATAGCCTATTTTATCGAGAATAAAACATGCATCAGTTTGCTATTTTATTCCAACCGTTAATTCTGCTCGGAGGCTTCCATAAATATTTAGTTAATACGAAGAGTTACGCTTCAACTAAGTTTTTGCAATGCAATAGTTGAAACTTGGCACTATTTTAAGTCAAAACTATGGTAAGTTGTAGCTGGTGCAACAGGCTCCAGTTCTTAGGTAATCGAACTAATATCACGATCAGTATATTCCAATTTCTATAAAGCTTTTTCCACTATGGAATAAAACAAATAAAAAAGGTAATTGGGAGTTTTTATCTTACAATAGTGACTTATTCCTTGAAATGTTTATGGGGATTAGTCAGAATTGCAACTTATAAACTCAGGGTTGTGTGAAATAAAGCCAGAATTGTGAAATAAGATAAAATAGGAATTCTGAGTAAAAAAAAAAATCTGAATTAGGAGATATAGGCTAAACTCACAGTTGCAAGAAAAAAAATCTGAATTGTAGGCCTACTTATAAACTTGAGATTGAGAGAAAGTCAGAATATGATATAAACTCGGAATTCTGAGGCCAAAAGTCTAAATAATGAGATAATAATGAGAAACTGGCATTGGTAGTTAGTTATAAACTCGGATTGTGAGAAATGTCAGAATTGTGAGAGAAAAAAATCACAATTTCGAGAGAAAGGTTCACTCACTGAACCGCAATGTACTCAATAGTCAGGTTCGACCGTTCGACTATGAAATGGAGCCAACTAATAATATTACTGCCTTTTTTATAGCAAATTCAACTAATTGAACGACCAGTCTAGTCCAATTCCCGCACGAATGACTACGCTGAGCCTTTTTTTTAATAAAACAAAAGCATTGAAGCAAAGCATACAGCATCGAATCAGTTCGAGTATCGAATGACTCTTTTGTGCCGGTTCTTTTTAAAGAATCAAAACACATACCAACGAGTTGGTTTCAGTTCTTGAAATCTTTGAACTCACTTACTAAACAACACATTGGTCAAAACTGTTACTGTGTTATATCATAACGTAAAATTAAAATTAGAATAAATTAGAATAGTAAGTTAATTGGTTGGTCATCATAGGACAAAGTGTACTAGCTGCACAAACGTTAATTTCTTTGAGCTATTTTTTGATGACATTACATTACTTATATTGCACAGTTTTATATTAAATAAATACGACAAATCTCATAATTGGACAACAGACTGTGGCAGCAGTATACATAAAGAATTCTTCTTTGCTCATTTCTCATCAAGTAACTTACAACAGCACTACGGAACTAGAATCGTTTAGATGAATCGGAACCAGAATCGACTCTCCTTTCCTTAGGTGGGTATGGCTATTCAACAAAAGGACAACATTTCTTAGTTAAATCTGCCACTGTTTCAATGAATAACATCAGGGGAATACTTAAATCCCAAAACTACGCCTGATCAACAATAAGCAGGCGATCGTGACTTCTGCGTCTTATCTTTAATGTGAAAAAAATGTGCTCTTCCTCAAGGAATATCCGTCTGCAAGAGACCAAAACAAGCGATTAATGAAACGCTGTTTTACCCTCAGCTCGTCTCGTTCGGCCTCCCAGCGATATTTCTCGGCTTGAAAGCGGCCCCATTCGAACTGGATGAAATGTAAGATCCCGGGCAAAGAGAGGCCAGCTTCCCCGTCCTGCGGATCTCGCGGTTGGGAAGATCCAGCCATCGGCCCGGACACGGCGGCGGCTGCTGCGGTGGGAGCCGGACCGAGCACAGCCTTCGGCCCGTTAGGATTGCGCCCCGCTCCGCTTCCTGCGGGGCTCTGGTTCGTTCCTCCAGCCACCCCGCCGGATCTTTCCGCCTCCATCAGAGCGTTCGAGCTGTCGCCGGAGCCAGGAGGTGGAAATACAGACGAATATGCCACCCCGTTGTTTGAAGTCTCCACCGAAGCCCTCTCCCGTTTTCCTGCCCGATACAGATAGACGAGCGAGTACTCATACACACGGAAAAATGCCAAATAGTGATCCACTCCAGCCACTGAATGGCTGCACACGCTCCTCCTTATTGGTCATTAAACAGGCTTCCGCAAGGGGGCGTTTTGCGGCTCAAAAAATAAATAAATGAAAATATACACAACTGCACGATTTATGCTGATGATGACCGTTAAAGGTTAAAACGCGTCATCACAGTCTGTGAATGTCCAGGAGTTTTGTAGGAGCCGCTATACTCGTTTAAATCTAGTGAGTAGAAATATTTGTAGCTGACCAACAAGTAAAATCACCTCAGCAATCCATACATGTTTTTAAAAGTCAAAAGTCCAGTCATCACCAAGACTGTGATTGGCCCATCCTGACGAGCGGTGAGAAAAGTAAAAGCTATCACGTGGTAATGTCGACTCCATATTTAAAGATATTTATTTTTTCTTCAAGATATTTTATGTTCTACATTTTCAATTACGAAACTGCATATTATAATTTCTCATTATAATATATAAATTTGAATTTATTTAATCTTTTTTTTGTTTTATTAAATCGTATGCCAAATTTGAAGAGAAAAAAAACAATTGTAATTAACAAAAAAATCTTGTTTACAGATAACACAAATAAATAAAAAAAATACACTGAAAACTTAAACATTTTTTTAAAACCTATATCACCGCTAAGCCCCGCCCATTTGAGAACTGAAGTTCCATGTTATTTGTATTCTACCCGCTCGTTTCCTTTCTACGGGATTGATCGGGGCGACCCAGTAGTATGAGCTTCCTGCTACATTGTGATCTTCCCTCAGACTTCCTTTGCTCGTTTCCGAATTAGTATGGGGAAGAATAGCAAGAATACCGTGCAGACAATCTGCTGATGAGGAAAATGTTGAATCAAACCGTAAAATGTTAGTTCTCACAATCGTGATTTCTACTTTTGCATGCCAACGGGGATATGTGTATGCTTTAAAGATCAGAGGTTGCATAGATCTACATGAATCGATGATTGTAGGCTTGATTATGTTTAATTTCGCATGCGTGTTCTATATTTGTATAGACCTGTCTCAAGTGATCGAATAAGAGTTTCTCAAATACATGAATGTAGGTTAGCTAGAGTGCTTCTCTAATTGGGACAGCAGATTTGAACATCTCTATTTCTAGGTCATCTTTGTTGGTTAGACTCTGTAATGATGACTAATGGGCTTTTTGTTATACAAACTTGATATGGATGTCTCAAACAATAACTTTGTACTCTGTCTTTGAAATGCTCAAAGTGAAATTGTCTATTAAAATGTTCTCTTTTTTTGTCTCTTCTTATAGCATTTATTTAATGAACTGTGGAGAACTAAAGGCAATGGAGTTGAATATGGAATCTATCCATCAGTCTTTATTTCAGCTGAAACAAGCTGAACACAAAGGAATCAGCCGAAACTGATCTGGTCACTGAAGATGCTTCATCAAATATTTACCTCAAACACTTTCCACTTGGCTTGCTTTTTGACCAAACCAGAATGTTAATGTTCAAGATTTCAGGAATTTGGATGAGTTATGTTGGTCAAGTTTGTCAGTCCTCTCTCTACCTGAGATTTCACTTACTGTATGTATCATAAAAGCACAACAATAAGAGCCATTATGCGTATCAGTTTTTTCCATGCTCTGTTAACTGGAGCAATAATTTTGAACTTGCTCATCCTATATTATGTCTCCCGGGCCCAGCAGCAGATGATGGAGAAACGTCGGGAACAAGGTAAGGGCTTAAAGAAAGCCTCTCTTCCTGTGCCAGGACTGGGTAATCTGGTCGGTGGAAGTATAGTTGGAGGCGCCAAATTGGGAGGCCTTGAGAGCAACATGCGTGGCCCTCGCATCACAATCCTTGTCCGTGAATTTGAAGACTTTGAGAACTATGTTGCCGATGTTGCTCGCTCTTTTTTGCGCCAGAGACCAGAGTTGCCCTTCCTCGCTGTAGCCGAAAGTCCGCCCTACCCTCCTTTGGCTCTTCCCGAAGGGGCCCGGCTCCTGGTGTTGTCGCCGAGCCCTGACCAGCCTCCACAAACTCACCGTCCCGAGTTCAATGTGCAGACGGAATTTGCTTTATTAGTTCCAGACGGTGTGGAGCTGGACCACGGCCGACAAATTGAGCGTCTCATTCGGGAGCTGGAAGGAGAAGGTGGCGGGCCGGTCCGACTGGTTGCTGCGCCGGTGTTGACCCGCTCGGCAGTGCAATGCCTGCACCTTCGGGTGAATCTGCGGGAATGGACCGCCACCTACACCCCTGCTGCCTCAGGGAGCAGCGGTAGCGTCTGCACAGCCCTCCAGGGAGACGCCGTGGTTCTTATCCGTACCGAGGACCTCTTCAATCTCTCCGTTCCTTTAGGTCGTCCCCTGATGTCTTCCCTGTTTGTTCAAACATCTCTGCGGGGATGGAAGGTCAAGCTCCTGGAGGGACCTTCGTTCTCCGCCAGTCATCGGCCGCTGTTTACCTCTGCGCACAACCAGTGGAAGGCGGATAGTCGCCTGAAAGATGCAACCAATCACCTCTTGCGCAGCTTTGGCCTGAAGCGGGTGATCTTGCCCGATGGACGAGATCAGTGGTTCGGCTGCAGTAAAGAGACGCCGCGATGTTTCGGCACAGTGCGTGACGACACACCGGAATACCTTTACGTGGAGCGCTGGACTCCACCCTGCTGCTTGCGCGCCCTCCGAGAGACCACTAAATATGTTGTCAATATCTTGGAGAGTTCTGGTGTGCGTTACTGGCTGGAAGGTGGTTCTTTGTTGGGAGCTGCCCGACACAAGGACATAATCCCATGGGACTACGACGTGGACTTGGGCATCTACATGGAGGACGTGCCGAATTGCGACTACCTAAAGAACCTGGACTCCGGCTCACTGGTGGACGCTAACGGCTATGTGTGGGAGCGAGCTGTCGAGGGTGACTTCTACCGCGTCCAGTATAGTGAAGCAAACCATTTGCATGTAGACTTGTGGCCCTTCTACCCCCGTAATGGAGTTATGACCAGGGACACTTGGACAGAGCACAAACAAGACGTGGAGTTCCCAGAACATTTCCTGCAACCCCTGGTGCCAATGCCATTTGCTGGCATCACCGCTTATGGTCCAAACAACCACCGTGCCTTCTTGGAACTCAAGTTTGGGGAAGGGGTTATTGAGAACCCCCAGTACCCCAACCCGGCCAAGAAAAGGCTGGACAGGAGTCGCGCGTTAGGGTCATAGCAAGCAGTAACACATTTGCGCAATACTGCATTTCTGACATTTGGACATCTTTGTAGAGTATAACTACCAGGCTAAATGTCTTGGTCTGTGTCTGAACACTTGAATATTAGTGTTTCTTGCCAATTTTTATTTATTATATGTGTGTGTTGTAGTCTAAATATACTGTGTAACGATGGTAATAAAAGTTCTGAAAGTCTAAGTATGGCGTTTTTACACTGCTGAATCCCAGGAATGTCAAAACGGCGTAAAGGTCATAGCTTCATAATATGTGATATTAATATGTCAATTTCTATAGTAATTAAACATAACAAAAGTTAATATTTTTTAAACTGATTGTGAGAGAAACACAACTTTTAAAAAGCCTGCATCATTCTAGAAAAACTGATTTATGTTTTGTAGATCCACGAGTGAACCATTAGAACCCAGCCAGCTCATTCACTGTAAAAAAAAAAAATATCTTCAAGATTTGTTATCACAACATTTTTTCTTTTGTCAAATCAACTTAAATAATTTATTTAGTTGAGATAACTTATTATTTTGAGTTTCTGATGATTAAATTAATCTCCCTCGTCGTATTAACTCATTTTTTCCTGTTCAATCAACTTAAAATCAAGGCAACCAGGTTACTTACTTTTTAAGTTAAACCAACAATATTTTTTTACAGTCTTTAAACCTTGAAATAACACCACTGCTTTTCCGATGTTATTGTCATTATTATACCACTATGAACTATGTAGAGTGTAGGATGTTTTCATTGACATACATGTTGAAAAAGACTGGAATCCATGACTTTTTGGTAAATCTGAAAAGAAGCTACTGTTTCATGCACCTATTCACTTTATTGATACTTGCACCAGATAGTTTAGAATGATATTGGTCTTGTTTTTCATGCGTATGATTTGTTTGTTTCATTTTCCATTTACATTAACTTTTGATGTTTAAATTTTAGTTTTGATTGTGAGACTGTTTGACTGATTTTTTAACGAATTGAACCGTTTTCTATTCTTTCGTATTTTGATGTTGATTTGTTGGTAACACTTCCTTTTACAGTACAGTTCTTGCAGGGTACTTACAGTGTACTTACCTAGAAAGTACTGGCTAATATAAAATAAGTTCACATGGGTAACTGGACTGTAAAAGGAAGCGTTACCGATTTGTTTTGGCACCTTTGTTTCACAAATGTGCTTCTTAATGTTCTGTATTGTACATTACTTGCATAATGACAATGAAATATTTAAATGTAAATGATAAGGTAATTTCAAACAAACAATAACATAACTTTACCACTTGCTGTGTCTTAACATGTAAATGCATTTCAAATGTCTGGAAATTTCAATAAATCACATGGAATTACTTTTGAGTTTTTAATTGGGTGTTCTTTGATGTTGCAGGACAAGTGAATACAGTTTCTGCAAAACATTAAATAAACCACAAGGTGGCGCAGTAGGCCATGAAGTCTTCAAACATCCTGAACTTGCTGCATTACAATATTAATATGGGTAAAAATCTTTAAAGCCTTCCAAAACCGGTTGCTTTTGTTTACAGCAGGGCGGTGTTAAAAATTAAAATTCTTTCATTCTAAATCAACCTAAAATATTGTCAGAAGCGAAGGAGTCCTAAACGCGTTAATTTTGCAATAATGGTCGGCTGACTGTACATTATCTTTCCAACTAAAGGGCTTCTTGCCAAATAAATAAATGCACTGACATGATGAGTCATTAAATTTCAATGTGAGTTGAAATTAGGTGTGAAGAAAGACTGGAATGATATGAAGCACCGATACAATGGAAATCAGCAGCTAGTGTTCCAGATAGCTGTATGATAAACATAATATAGACAATAAGAGATATGATAACCAAACAAACACGTGGTTATCCTTTAGTTAGTAGCAAAATCATCTGGCAGCCAACATACCTAATTTTAGTGATTTCCCCAGTCAACATTTCATGGTGGGTATTTGAGCCCCAAATATGTTTTTCATGATTTATCAATGTTTTTCACCTTGGCTGCATTAGCCCCAGTTTGGGCCCCAAAGGGGTTTATCTATGTGTTCCATGTCAGCCCGGTCTGAATTGGCTTTATGCATAGCTGCACTACTTCAGGAACTGGAACTTAGGAACTTAAGCCAGTTCCTTCTTTCCTGTCTGCCATTATTGGCCAAATTGCCTGACCTCAGTAGTCATGACAACAATAATCAGACACACCTAAATTAATCAAGTTTGGACAATAATGGCAGACAGGAAACAAGGAGCTGGCTTAAGTTCAGGAAGTAGTGCAGCTATGCATAAAGCCAATTAGCCCCATATGGGCCCTAAATGGGTTCATCTATGTGTTTCACGCCAGCACGTTCTGAATTAGCCCCAGTTTGGGCCCTAAATGGGTTCATCTATGTGTTCCATGTCAGCCCAGTCTGAATTAGCCCCAGTTTGGGCCCCAAAGGGGTTTATCTATAAATTTTATGTCGGCCCGGTCTGAATTAGCCCCAGTTTGGGCGACAAAGGGGTTTATCTGTGCGTTTCATGTTGGCCTGGTCTGAATTAGCCCCAGTTTGGGCCTTAAATGGGTTCATCTATGTGTTTCATGCCAGCCCGGTCTGAATTAGCCCCAGTTTGGGCCCTAAATGGGTTCATCTGTGTTTCATGCCAGCCCGGTCCGAATTAGCCCCAGTTTGGGCGACAAAGGGGTTTATCTATGAGTTTCATGTTGGCCTGGTCTGAATTAGCCCCAGTTTGGGCCTTAAATGGGTTCATCTATGTGTTTCATGCCAGCCCGGTCTAAATTAGCCCCAGTTTGGGCCCGACTTGAATTTCAAAGCCAGTCAGAATAGCTTTATTATATAGCCTTATTATATAGTCTGAATTAGCCCCCAAACAAATTGGGGCCCATATCTCAAACCCTTACCACGCCTACATTGGCCACACCATGAAATGTTGGCTTGGAACTCATAAGAAAGACTACACGGAATTACTTTAAAAAAAGAAAGTCTTTATTCTTCAGCGAGTGTGGAGTACATTCACTGGTTCTCTTAACAGTACTCTTTGGCTCCGCTGACATTATCATGATCACGCAACCACATATGATACAACCAGCTGTTAAACCCACACATATCAGCATCAACAGGGCAGCTACACTACAGCCACCTGGAATGAGAAGCCTATACAGGACTGCACATACTACAGGCCTTTAATGGAGTGAAGTTAGTCACGCAGAACACGTGAATCGAAATAACACATCCATGATTTAAATAAATCTCGAGCACTAATGGACAGAACAGAAATGATAGACTGACAGATAATGATGCAGACTAGAAGTACCGAACACTATTAAAATGATGGCAAGTAATGTTCATCTTGGTTCGGATTTACCACAGATCAAATGGGAGTCGAAGTGATTTCTACAGAAACGTGCTATTATGTTGACTTTCTTTTCGTCATTGTGACAAACATTTGGTCAACATACAGTACACTGGCGAATGCCTTGCACCGTCGCCTGGTACTTTTCTCTCTGCTGGTGTGTTTAGGTTGTACATTTATAAAACATTCCCATAAAAAAGGAAAATAAGAATAAAGCTATTCATTTCAACTATTAGTTACAGTTAAACATTCAGTAAATTGTATTAACAGAATAATCTGCCTGATTCCTCCTCCACATGATTCCCTACCTTTAGAAAATGGCAGGCGTTTCATACTTGTGCTCATCTCCAATAACATGCATAGAAAAAAAACAAAAAAACAAAACAAAAAAAAACAAAAAAAACCTAACCAGACCTCATAGGTTCGTTTTTTAAAAGGAAACAAAATTGCATACTTCATATTAGAGCCAGACCGATATATCGGCAGACCGATATATCGGCAGACCGATATTATCGGCCGATATTAGGAATTTTCCAAACTATCGGTATCGGCAGTTATAATGGCCGATAAATGAATATTTCAAAAATAAAATAAAAACGGACGAAACACGCTTGAACCATGTCATGAGTGTTTGAGTTGTATGGTTTGTCCACCAGAGGGCACTCTACACCGTTCCTGTTGGCAACACTCGTCGGGTTGGTCACGATACATACATTGCTTGAATAACAATTAAAAGAACATCCCCATCAGTTCTCTTAACTCAAATGAGCATAACAAAATTTGTGATTATCACGTCCAGTTTAAAATAAATAAATAAAATATCGGCCGATATATCGGAATATCGGATTCTAAAACCCAAAAATATTTGTATCGGCCTTCAAAATCCTTTATCGGTCGGGCTCTACTTCATCTCTGTGTTTTTTTGTTTTGTTTTTTTACAAAAAAAAAAATTATATGCAAACTTTTTTCATACACAAATTCTTTAAGCAAACAAAAAAAGAAAAACAGAGAAACTCCAGAGTTTTTGAAACATCTAACGTTCCATGTTCCTACACCACATGAAGCATTATTCTAGCTTTAAAAAAATAAAAAAAATAACTAAAAATCCAAAAATCTCACTTCCAGTCTGGATTCATGTTCTAATCTATGGCTTTTTTTCTGAAACGGAATCAAAACAGAACCTTTATACCTCTTTACCACAGATGGTTGCTTATCAACCAGCACTCTCTCACCAACAGAATCCACCGCCTTGTGTGAACAGCCTTGGAGCTTTAAGACAAAACAGAAAGTCTGATCAACTTTACCCCCAAGAGGAAGCAGCAAAACATATCTATGAAAGCCCTTAACTGTCAGACTTCCTATACCTTTCTTTTGGCTCCTCTAACTGCACGAGTTCAGTGAAGATGTCAGCACCTGTTAGATGGGCCAACATCTGAGGAGCCTGAGGTGTTTTAAAGGGAATCAGCACGTACGAGGAATTTCAGAGCGGCATAATGGAACAGCATGCCACCTGAAACTTATTATTTGGTGTGTTGATAAGACAGTAACGGCTGCAGAGGTTCTGAAGGTACTTTGGCTTTTAAGAGATATTTCGCATGAAATCTACGTTTTAAATTATGAGCATAAAATCAGAACTAACAGGGCATGTATAATAATAATAAAATTATTTTAAAAGGCCTGACTTTTTATATATATAGGAGTAAAGAAAACATAAAAATAAGAAAAAAAAAAAGTCTGACCAGCATCTAATAAATAATAGTTCAAGCATTTTTCCATCTAAATGTGCATAAGTTTTGGCAGACTCTTTTCATAAAGAGCTGAGCTTAGAGAAGGGCCAAAAACATCCTGTCTTAATCGAAACCTGGCATCTCTCCCATGGTCACCGCGTAGATGCAGAGACTGATTTAGCGAGATCAGGCAGGTAGGGAAGGAAAGTTTCTTCAAATACTGTGCAAATCTACATGGCGGACTCATGGTCACAGGGTTTAGGTCCAGCGACCTCTTCCAGTTCAAAGTTTCCCTGTTTCTCAATGAGCGGAGAGCTTTCTGGCTTGGAGGCGGGGTCTTCTTCCTCCACTCGCACCTTACTTAGCTCCGCCCCCTCTTTTTTACTGGTGCGATCCACGAAAAACTGCAGAAGACCTGCTCCGTAGGCGTCACCTTCCACATTGATGACGGTGCAAGTGCGATCGCTAAATGAAGGGGGAAAAAAGGCAATTATCCTCATGGTTTCAAAAATATTATTTCTAATGTCTTTTAATGCAAACAATTCTTGTTCTCCTCCCCATCAGCTTTCCCACACCAACTTTCTCTTTAAATAAAGGTGCTCTGATTGATCGGGCGCCAATAATTAATTATCAGCCGATAATAGCTTTATATATTTTGATCTGTGGTCTCTATAAAGGCTGATCGGATGATGCAAAACTTGCGAGACGATTTGTCTATGCACAGCTAAAATTATTAATAATAGTTTCACTTCAGTCTGGCAGTACTACCAGATGTCTGAAAAGGACAATAAATTTGCAATGGAGTAACGATGTAATCTGTCAAAAGTTTGCCAAATTGTATTTTATAGTTTGTCAATTTCAGAATGCATTTCTTAAAATGAAAATTTGAATCTAAAATGACTCCAAGATGTTTAAATTCAGTTACTATGTCAATTGATTCATTTTTAATCAAAATATCCACAGCTTGAATCTGCCCCTTATTTTTACTAAATAACATACCCTTGTCTGACAAATATTTAAGGTAAGACAAGATTTTTCAAGTTCTCTGCTGCTAGCTGAGGATTTTTTGCACGTGTGTACAAAACAGTGTCATCGGCATATAATTGTATGTCAACTCCATTACAATGTTGTGGAAGATCATGAATATAAAGACTAAAAAGTAAAGGACCTAATACAGATCCTTGAGGCACTCCCATTTACTTTGGTGTTCGGTATCAGCCAACACAGCTTCCACTGATTGTTAAAGGGATACTCCACTTTTTTTTGGAAATAGGCTCATTTTACCACTCCCCCAGAGTTAAACATTTTGAGTTTAACCGTTTTCGAATCTATTCAGCCAATTTTCTGATATTTAGAAGAATATCAGTAACCAGACAGTTTCTGGTCTCATTGACTTCCATAGTATATTTTTTTTCCTGCTATGGAAGTCAATGAGAACAGAAACCGCCTGGTTACTGATATTTTTCTAAATATCAGAAAATCGGCTGAATGCATTCAAAAACGGTAAAACTTCAACTCTGGGGGAGTGGTAAAATGAGCCTATTTCCAAAAAAAGTGGAGTATCCCTTTAACTGAGAGCGCCCTTATCTTTACCCCACAAAAACATCTAAACCCGGTACTCACACAAGCCAGTCCACAGCCAAGATGAGTGACAGATCGCTGGTGGGCAGCCCCACTGATTCTAAAATAATGGCCAGCGTCAGCACTCCTCCAGCAGGGATCCCAGCAGCTCCCACACTCGACGCCGTCGCAGTCACGCTATAAAGGAAATAAGAGTTAGTCTACAATGCCAACATCTGCCAAACAAGTACTAGAAGACATCCAATGAACTCACAGGATGGTGATGACCTGGACGAAGTTCAGCGGGATTCCGTTAAGCTGAGCGATGAACACCGCGGCTACACACTGGAATAAGGCGGCTCCGTCCATGTTGACGGTGGCTCCGATGGGCAGGATGAAGCGGCTGATGTGCTTGGACACACCGTTGTTCTCCTCCACGCATTTCATCATTAGGGGCAACGTGGCGGAGCTGATCAGAAAAGCTGATGGTTATTTTCTGCTTAATTACTCATTTAATAAATCTAAATCAAAACAAGGTGAGTAATCAAAATTAAATGTGGTGTAATAAAACATATCTAATACTCTAATAGGCTGGGAATCTGATCACAGGAGACAGCTGAGGTGCATGATTCTTCCATTTGTGTTTGGATCCAAGACGGATGTAAATACCAGGGTTTTTTTATACAGACCTAAACTTAATTTAAAATAGAGGTTCCAAAAGAAAGCTTTAGAAGTGACACCATATATTTTTAATTTTAAATTGTATTGACAGCACATACTCTCTCCATAACTGCGTTTATCTGCTATCAATGGCTGAGGCCTCTGTTAATAGCCCTAAAATGACGCTTTGGAATTAGCAACGGAGGCTTGGGGTGAGATGCATCAGAGTATTTTAAGGACAAACACTTGAGAAATGTCTTGAAATACATCATCTTAATGGTTTGAGGTGTGGTTACTAGTATAAGAGAAATAATCGACTCTGTGCCATTGAATTTTTCGAAAAATCATCCACACCCTAGGTGTAACTTGGTAATATTACCTCCTCGGGTGTGCATTATTTTTCAAATAATTCAATGGCATGGAGTCAATTATTCTTTACTTATTGCCATATCAGCTTCACAGGCTTTTACATAGCAGATGGGCAATAGCTTGAACATTGAATAAACTATCCAATAAATTACCATTTTAATAAAACTCAATTCAGATAACAGACAAATCTGTTGTATATCCAAGTCTTTAAACGCATTTCTAAGCTTGTCCTGATAAAAGCCGTCATCTCATGACCTTAAAAATTGGCCAAACCAAAAACATAGACTTTATAGACCAGTTAATCTTTAAAAGGCAACAAATGAAAATCCATCATACTACTAGAAGTAGTTAGTATCGGTAATCTGGTAATTTTGAAAAGCAGGTTGAGACTGGATTAAGATTTTTGTACTGTAAAGGAATATTATTATATTTAATAACAATATAATAATTGCATGATAATGTAAATTTGTTGCATTTCGCAGATAGTTTAAGCTTGGATTTAGATTTTTAGATTTTTTAGATTAGATTTTTTTAGATAAGGGAATACTAATATTTTTATGTTTTAAAACTATTACAATTGACACTTTAGTCACTTTATAAATGTAATGAAATTTCTCAATGTAAAAAATATTACATTATGAGCTTAAGATTTTTATTACATTTTGAGAAAAGTTTTACATTATGATTTTTTTACAATAATAATGTAAAGCCTATTAGATTATGTGCAGTTATTAAATTAGGACTCCATCACACTAACCAGAGTGGCAGACACACTGGCGGTGTGAATGCAGCCAGGAAAATTATCCTAAGGGAACATTTAGTTCTAAGGAGCCTGCCCTGATGGTCTTTTCCAACACCCGAGTTCCTTTAACTAGTTGGTACAAAAGCCCAAGAAGAGTAAGTAGCTGCTGTTCATTTACCTAGAGGAGGTTCCAAAAGCAGTAGCCAAAGCGGTGACCAATCCCAGCAAAAAAGTGTAGGGGTTCTTCCGTGTAATCACAAAGTAAATGAGCGGGAGGATGAGGAGACCGTGGATGGCGTGGCCAATGACGCAGCATGCAATGTACTTCCCGAGGCTGGCGAACAACATGCCAACATCCTCCATTTCCACAATCTTAGCAGCAACCAGGAACATGATACCCAGTGGTGCATACCTTCAGATAGAAGACATCGAGAAGATATGGTTTGACAGAGGCAAAGAGATGAATGGATAGGACAGTGCAATCCACAAACTGGGAACAAACATCAACCACAAAAAAAAAGTATACGATGTTGCCTCACCACATGATCCAGGAGACCAACACCATGGTGGCCTCGTTGAAAGAGTTGAAGAACTTAATAAGGATCTCTCCTTCCTCTCCAAGTTTCCTCAAGGCCACCCCAAATACCATAGCAAACACGATGAGACCCAGGATGTTCATGCCATCCACATCTGTGCCAACTGGAACCTAAACAAAAAGACACAAATGACTGAATTCAACAAAAAAAAAGAAGAAAAAAAAAAGTTTAAATGACATTCAACCACTAACGTCTTAATACATTTCTAGAATATCTAGATTTTAATCTAGTATAATCTTATTATATTTATATTTTATTTATAAAAGAAAAATATGAGTTATAGAGCAGATTTTTTTTAAACATGAAGTATTTTTATATTAGATATATTTTTATAAACATATAAAGTTACAAGACAATCCTACAGTAAATCTGGGACTTGGTACCTTTTCCAAGGAGTAGATGGTCGAGTTGCTTTCATTCTTTACAATCCTGTAACCCGTGGCATACTGTGAAGAAGAAACGTTCAATAAATCACACATCACGTAAAACACATCTGCTTTTTTCATGTTGAAGCAAATCTTGTTAAACCTACCGACTGAAAGGCAGCTGATACCAGGTTAGACGGGAAGATATTTCTGAAAAGATGGAGAAAGGTAGAAATTATATAACTGACATCCTTTAAATGAAACAGCCAATTAAATCAAACAAAGCCTAACTAGTTACTGTCAGAAGTTGACATTTTGAGAGGTGGCTTTTTGTGCACACAGAGCATGAATTGTATTGGTGCACAGTGAGCGCAAAACCTGCGGCAATTGGGAATGAGAAGCGTGAGTGAGAGTCAATTCGCCATTGGAGAGAAGTGCATTGGTGTATCGATACTGCAGAAAAGTAGTAATCTTGAAATATCGATATTTTTGACAACCCCACTATCAAATGGAGTGGATTTTGAATTAAGGCTATGCATTCGGCTGTATGTATAAGCCAAATATTCACATCAAAACTGGCGTATACTTTGGACATTAGCAAACACTATTCAGAACAAGGTAGTGAGAGAACAAATATCCAATTCAAGCCACAGTTTCAGCCCACCAGCAATACAAATCCTCACAGACCTGACCGGCCAATCTCTGAGCGCGCTGATGCTGAAATAACTTGGAGAATTTAGTCTGATTATAGTCCTCCACTAATCCCAATTCCACACATTACCTCTTACCCCTATAACCCCGTTCCCGCTAATGGAGAAGAACTAGATGAGCACTAGGACCTGCCTGGAGATGCGGATTAATGACAAACACAGACATTCAGGAACATTCCGGCATCTCTGGCCGTATCATGGTGTGTGTGCGTGCGTGCGTACAAAAAAAGAGGAAGTCTTCTATCGTATAGAACAATGATGACTGGTTTGAGGTTAAAGGAGTAGTTCACTTTTGCTGATAATTGCAAAACTTTTGCTGATATCTTGGACACCCCCATGTCATCCAAGATATCCATGTCATTCTTTCTTCAGTCGAAAAGAAATTAAGGTTTTTGATGACAAAGTTCCAGGATTTTTCTCCATATAATGGAATTCAATGGGAACCAAACGGTTCAAGGTCCAAAAGATAGTTTCAGTGCAAACTGTTCAAAGGGCTTTAAACGATTTCAGACGATGAATAAGGGTCTTATCAAGCGAAATGATTGGTCATTTGAAAAAACAAAACAAAAACAAATTTATGTTTTATAAGCTTAAATGATCGCCTTGCTCTGTTAGGATGTGATGCGCATTCGTGACTCTCCTATTTGAACTCGTTCATCAAAATGAACAAATCTTTTATTCGAGAGAACTCGTTCATTTTATTCATTGAATGAACCAAATAACACGAAAAACAGATTCGTTCATTTTGATAAACAAGTTCGCGAACGCACATCGCAGTACAGAGCAAGGTGACCATTTGAGCTTATAAAACTTAAACTTTGCTATTTTCTTTCCCTTGATAAGAGCCTTATTCATTATCTGGAGTCATTAAAAGCCCTTTAAACAGTTTGCAGTTTGCACTGAAACTGTCTTTTGGACCTTGAACCATTTGGTTCCCATTGAAGTCCATTATATGGAGAAAAATTCCTGGAATGTTTTCATCAAAAACCTTAATTTCTTTTCGACTGAAAAATGAATGACATGGACATCTTGGGTGACATGGGGGTGAGTAAATTGTCAGCAAAAGTTTTTTTAAAAAGTGAACTACTCCTTTAACATGCCAGTTTTTTGTTACATTTCCAAAAAAGGCAAGAAAAAAGTTTCATTATAGACTAAATTCTGAATACATCTGGAATCTGTTGCCCACAGGGACCTTAATAAAGCGTAGTCATTCTCACGAACATCTACAGAAGCCTGGAAGGTGTGAGGAAACAAGCGTTATCATAAATTAGTACAGCTGAAGCATGATGAGACTGGAAAACAGAGAGAAAAACAACTTGTAACTGTAGGCTGTATCCCCCATAGAAGGTCGTTCCCACCACAAATTTCCCTTGTCTGAACATTCGAAAGAAAGTTAGGACTTAAGATAAATACAAAACTTTTTATGAAACCCAGAACATCAAGAGGAACCTGCATAGCAACACTGGTAAGACCAGTTTACGCCATGAAAACATTTGATTATGACACACACAAACGTTGTCACAGGTTTCCCAAGCTTTTTAGGCATTACTTACAACTACTACCAATAACCACGCAATGACAAATTTTTCAACAATTTAAATGACAATAAGGCATGGCGGAAGTTTCTATAAAAGGCGTGTAAAAAGGAAGACACGTCAAACAGGACCTTGTTGAAACGTGGCACTCAACACACCTTGACAAAAAAAAATTGATAAAAGATTTATCTCAAGTCAAGTGTTTGCTTACATATTAAAAGTATCTATTAACAGTAACTATACTCTGACTTTGCCCAGACTAAAAAAAAACCTTCTGTTTACACAAAAAAGGCCAGGTTGTGCGGGGGGTGGATTTCACATACACTGTACGTAAAGCACACACTAAGAGATTAAACAAACAAATCACCCAGAAATTAATCATTTACTGACCATCATTACATTCCATGACGCATTTGACTTGCTTTCTTCAGTCGAACCAAAAGTTCAAGCTGCTGTTTTCCATACCTTGAAAGTGAATGGTGATCATAGCTGTCAAGCTAGATTTCCAGTGAGATCACTTCAATTTCAGTCTGTTTGGCACATAAACCAAACAATATGGCTTGAAAAGAAGTAGCCAAAGTCCTTTTAGGCAAGTCATGCCACTTGGACACCATCTTGGCAACGCCTCCGGGCAGCTATTTCGGACTAACAAGACCAGGCTCCTATCTAAATGAATGGGCAGAGAGTCAGAACAGCACTTTCACTGGTCACCGGGACATAAAAACTGCTTGTATAGAAACAGCAGTAAAAAAACGTTACAGGTTTTCCTATATAGTTGTATTGAGGAAGTGACATGTTTCTATACAAATTGTCTCTGATGTAGCCTAGCCACCAAATTATCAACATGACATCATGACTTTTGCGTAAACATACACGCCACTTTCGAGTCAAGTGGCGTGCTATCTCTACGCATTTTGAGCTATCCGCGTGTATGCGTGTATGTCAACGCCATTAACGTTCGCGTCATTCCGCGTGTCCGTACACGCCGTCAAATGTCCAGTCATAAATGCCATTAACCCCAGTGACGGTTAAGTTTAGGGATGGGGTTGAGGTAAGTCATATATTTATATAACGTTAAGTCAACGGTGTTGAAAAGCGTCTTGATAGCACGGCAAAAATGGAAATACGAATTGGCGTGTCATACACACGCTACTTCATGAGATCAGTCTGAAATTATGGTGGTTTGTGGCCCTTTTCCGATGGAAAAGAGCAGGGTGAACATTTTTCAAAACTTCTTTTGTGTTCCACACAGAAAGAAGGTCACAGGTTTGCAACAGCAAGACTCACTTAACCTTTAAGATAAACTATATCTTTTGCGTAATACGGTGAAATGAGTTCTTGTTCCAAGTGTTGTTGTTGTTAGGGTCTTGCCTAAGACAAGCTGATAAGGGAACACAACTACAGATAACAGCTGAAACAACTAACAAAAAACGGATGCTAGAATGTGCTGCTAGTAAACTTTCAATAGAAAGACAGCGTGCATGTAAAAGTGTGAACACCATGGTGGTCCTTGTGCTTGTATGGCAGGATTTATTAATAATAATAATAACTTTTATTTATATAGTGCCTTTAAAAGTAGTTTCTCAAAGCACTTTACATTAAAATAAATAAATAAATACAATAATAATGGAATTAGAAAGATACACAACAGTCTAGGCAATAAAAACAAACAAGCAATAAAATAAAAGGCAAATATAATAACACAATCACATGAAAGCCACCCCAAAAAAGTACGTTTTAAGGGAGGATTTAAAAACTCTAAGGGATTCTGCATTCCTAATCTCAGAGGGCAGGGAATTCCACAATTTTGGAGCTAGAGAAAAAAAAGCCCGATCACCCATAGTTTTTAGCCGTGTTGTTTGGACGGTTAAAAGACCAGCTTCAGAAGATCGCAAAGCACGTGTATTATTCACAGTGAAACTCCCAGAGAGAAGACCCTTTGAGGGATGACATGAGCTACATCAGCTGCCTAATTTAACCCTACTTCTGTGGTCCATGTTTGCACGTGTGTGTGTGTGTGTGTGTGGCCCTCATGTGGCAAGCATACGCCACCTCATTTACTTTCCTTGGAGACACAGGAGCAACATATGTTTCAGTTTGGCTTTAAATTAGGAATCCAAATATAAGTAGACAAAAGCCTTTTTCTTTTGAATGATAACTTATGTATTCTGAGGAATTGGTACGAAACAAGAAAATGCATGATGAGGAAGCACATGAGGATTAAGTCTTGGTTATGTTTAAAAAAAAAAAAACAAAAAAGAGTGAAAAAAGAAATCAAACTTTAGATTTAGAAGTTATTAAACTGCATTAAGCTAAAGTAGCCTCAATGCTGTTATAAAACAGGCTTTGGCTTTTTAGCTCCTTCGGTCATGTGAGCATGAATAAATGACTGTTAGCAATCGAAACCCGGCCTTAACGATTATCAACCATTATTCTTCTCCCATTCCCAGTCTTGAAACTGGAATCAAATGGCAATGAGATGAAGAGAAAGAACCACTGCCCGGATGTTTAAAACAATATTTTATACCTCATTTGAATGGTTTTCATCTATTAATAAAAAAATGGGACCTGAATGGGGACCTAAAACAGATTAGGTATTGAGCTGAAATGACTGTGTGATATTTATAAATAAATAAAAGCAAAAGGTATACAGTACAACATTAAATATCTCACTTTGCGGCCCACTGACTCTGCCAAAAACAGGAAAACCCTGTTTCTCTTGGGTCAGGTCACCCTAATGTGTGTCACTGTAAATATTTACATTTTGTAAATATTCTAATGAATAAGTCTGGTGAAACCTATAGAAGATGTATAAACGGTTTACAAAAATGTATTTTTGTTGTTGTTGTTGTTTTTGTAGGTAAACAAGAACACAGTGTCCTTTTCACAACACTGTCCAACACATGATGAAATTTGACCTGTTTACAAGACAGCAGGGCCAACCCAAAAAACCCACAGTCAGTTTTAGGCGTGTCTTATGGAATGCAAGAGATGTTTGCCTCTTTTCAAAGAATAAACATTTTTCATTAGAACGTCTATCTATTAATTTTAATAACTACGTGCCAATAGGTCCATGTACCGCTGAAGAAAAAAAATATAATTTGAGCATTTATTTATATAATGAGTTGGCAAAACCACAACAAGAAAAGGGAAGGGTAAAGTGACACATCTATAAACAGTGACCATCAACCTGCATCCTCTTCAGAGCGGATTATCCGCCAACACGAGACACGCACGCACGCACGCACGCGCGCGCAGCTGATGCAACTCTAGTGTCCGTTTACAGCACAGAACAACGTCACCTAACCCACGCTAAACAATGTCACTGAATGAATTTACGATAGTCGATGAAAAAATAAGTGGTGTTAATAATAAAAAAAGGTTAATTTTAAAAACATAACATACTTATGGCGGCTCCTGAACAGTAATTACTTTTCCCTCTAACACATGTCGCCAGTCGGTGACTTCGACGCTGTGAATCGGAGCGGTCACCGACTGGCGACATGATGTATGGTGGATACATGTCTCCAGTCTGTTACATGTCGCCAGTTGGTGACTGCTCCGATTCACTTTATGTTGGCAATGACCGTGTTTTTTTTTTGTTTTTTTTTTTTTTTTACATATTTTGTACAATGGTTTTTCTCTAGTGACACAGTCACAATGTTTCAACCCTTTCTTGTTGTTGGCATATGTGCGTAATGTGTTCTTTCCTCTTCCTGTTTGGCAAAGCTCCGATGGCACATGAAGCCAGGGAATAATTTCAGCGAATCGGTTCTTTAACAGTTGGCTTTTTTCCTTGAATGAAAAAAATGTTTTTAATGGCAACTTTGTTTAATGCGTGTTGATAAAACGCCTGTATTACGATTGTGTTCATTCCTACTCAGACGGTTCAAACATGTAAAAAAAAATTGAAAAGATCCGACTCAAAAGAAGGCTGCCTTTACGTCATAATTCATGAGTTTAAAGCTAATTAAACAACATAAAACAGAGTGGGTTTAATTTTGAATCAAAAACGCGAAATGTGTGAACACGTGGCGTATGTAAATATGCGGAAAAAATTACAACGCTTGACGTCAGTTTGTTGACTCACCTTATTAAGTCTAAAAACGAATCGATGACTTCTTTGGCTTCGGGAACACCGCTGTCATCCAGTGAGTTGATGGACAGTTTTTTCCCGTCATTGGCACCAGGCTTTATAATGAACGCCATAATAACGCCGACAGTAGACGCGAGCAGAGTGGTCACCAAAAAGAAGAGCATCGCCCAGCCGCCCAACTTGCCCAGGGCTTTGGGGTCAATGCTGGCAGCCCCGGACACCAGACTACAGACCACCAGAGGAATAATGATCATTTTGAGCAGGCGGATGAGCAGCTCGCCGGGGAACCCGAAGTAAATGATCTGAGTGCGGCTCATCCCGGCGCTGCGCACGCCGAGTCCGATGAACACGCCGATGATGACCGCTGACACCGTCAGGATGACCAGCAGATTGGCCATGGCGATCCGTTTCAGCTTCTGGCCGGTGGTCTCCGGCGCGCTCGTCTTGCGGTCACTCAAGCCATTGGAGACGCCGGTCGGGTCGGATATGTGCGCTTCACCGTTGGACGTCTTTACATCGTCTATGGAGATCTTTTCTTCCGTCATTGTGCTGTCTGAAGGTCTCCTGGTGTCCGGAGAGTGAATGTTAAAGCGCTAAGAGTCTTTGGTGTGAGCTGATTGTCTCCTCATGTACTACTGGCAGCGTGGAACAGTGAATAAGCGTAAAAGAGACGCGCGTTGGAGGAAGTTCCAAGACAGCGTCATATTGGGCGGGGCCTCATTCATAGATGCACCAGGTTTTGTTGATGAATAGGCCTATATCATATAAAAGTTTATAAAATGGGCTATACAAGTGGCCTTAAGTGTATGAATGCCATTAAATAACTATAGTATCAAACAAATATCAATGTCAAACCAAGTGGTATTTAAAAAAATAATAATAATCAATACAAAAATTTTAAAAAGCAGTTTGATTGGTTTACAGTTATAAAACAGAATATATAATGGAAAGACTATAAGAGTACTACAAACAAAAACAAAAATGCATACATTTTCTAAAAGTTAGTTTTGTTAGTAGTAAAAAACATTCTAATAAAAGTTCTGATATTATTTAATTGCATTTTTTTAAAGGAAGCTCTCTCTGAGTACATGTATATCATTTGCTTGTAGAAGTCATGGATTTCATATTTAATGACATTCAGACATTTTTAGTGTGGCTTAAGTTTATTATGCGTTTCAAACTCATCAATTTATTATGTTTAGTTGGTGTTTCATTTGAACATTGTGGGGTATTTCTGTCATATCCATAACATAAAGCAAATAAGGTAATAGAAAATTTGTCAAAAAATGACATAAAAAGTTTTCACATTGAACGTGTACCACTATAAAAATTAATACGAGAAATTGTAACACCCGGGGTATATTTAAAGGTCAACAATGTACTAAAAATGGAAAAGTATTTCCTTCACGTTTGTATCTGCGAAAACGAATAAAATCCTGTATTCTGCTGCCTGGCCAGTAGATGGCGATGTCACTTTTTAAAGAAACACTACACGTAATACGCATGAGCCTGACGTCACCGTTTTCACAAATTCACGTTTTTATAGTATACACAGAGGCTATAATGATACAATTTTCAAAAACTTTCACTTTGAAATCCATTGTTGTCATTTAAATTAACGTTTAGTTAAAAATGGTGTCGTGCAAACGACCCCTCAGTATGGAATCTGAAGGAACAAAAGTTCCACCTTGTTTATAGTTTTTCTTTTACTCTAAACTTCCACAACTGCAACAGTATAAAAAAATACAGTTTTAAGTGTGATTTGAGGTAAAGAAGGAATTTAAGATACTATTTTTGTCTGATTGTTTGACGATTGAATTACACACGACACACTTTGCGATATTCCAACACAATTTCACAGGAAACCGCAACAATTTAACAAGGTAGCCATTTCTGAATTTGCATGATGTGAATCGTAAAAAAACATGATTTAACCAAGTAACTTGCCCCACTAGCTGAAAACTAGAATACATTTACTATTATCTGGTAGTAGTATCCCATTCCAAATTCAGCCTTTAAGTCATCCTGACAAAAAAAAAAAAAAAACCCTACCACCACTGCATTGCCAAGAAATATATTTGCAGAGCAGAAAAAACATCTCATTTTTAGCAGAAACCTGGTCTTCGTTCATGTCCTCATCCAGCAAGTAATCAAATATGCTGAAGACTGATGTCTCCATATGGAGCCAGAGTCATTCCAGTCAGATTATCCTTAATAAACAAAACCCCTCATTTTCTTTAAACAGGTTCTTTTGTCCGGTGCAGTGCTTTATGGGAAGAGCTTGTATGTTAATAAGAAAAGTCTACACTCTATAAACAGTGCTGGCGCACTCATCGGGGTCCCTTTTTGAAACCTAAGGGTCTGCTTATATAAGGTTCATCTTCTCTGTATTAGACTGTGTGAACTTCACAGAAGCACGACATTCCATAGATATTGAGAGAGAGATTTGAGTGCCTGGGATCTGGACGGCGAGAGAGCATGATGTGCGGATGGGTCGAGGCAGGGGGCCTCCGTTCTCAAAACAGCGTTCGCTCACACACTGGGTCTCTACACTGTGCGTGTCACAGACGCCACGACCTTGATGCCCTTGAATAAACTCCACTAACCTGTCTGGCTCCATATAGTGTCCTTCTTCACTGACACTGCAGTTCTAAAGCTGTGGAAGGCTTTTTATATCATTGCCATCTTATTTTATTGTAGGCTATGTTGCCGAGTCATTTTACAACTGCAGCGTCATTTTCATCTGATTTGCTGATATTCATATTTAAACATAGATATATGAATATACTCTCAACTAAAGGATTATTAGGAACACCTGTTCAATTTCTCATTAATGCAATTATCTAATCAACCAATCACATGGCAGTTGCTTCAATATATTTAGGGGTGTGGTCCTGGTCAAGACAATCTCCTGAACTCCAAACTAAATGTCAGAATGGGAAAGAAAGGTGATTTAAGCAATTTTGAGCGTGGCGTGGTTGTTGGTGCCAGACGGGCCAGTCTAAGTATTTCACAATCTGCTCAGTTACTGGGATTTTCAAGCACAACCAGTTCTAGGGTTTACAAAGAATGGTGTGAAAAGGGAAAAACATCCAGTATGCAGCAGTCCTGTGGGCAAAAATGCCTTGTTGATGACAGAGATCAGAGGAGAATGGGCCGACTGATTCAAGCTGATAGAAGAGCAACTTTGACTGAAATAACCACTCGTTACAACCGAGGTATGCAGCGAAACACGCACAACCTTGAGGCGGATGGGCTACAACAGCAGAAGACCCCACTGGATACCACTCATCTCCACTACAAATAGGAAAAAGAGGCCACAATTTACAAGAGCTCACCAAAATTGGACAGTTGAAGGCTTGGAAAATATTGCCTGGTCTCATGAGTCTCGATTTCTGTTGAGACATTCAGATAGTAGAGTCATAAACAGAATGAGAACATGGATCCATCATGCCTTGTTACCACTGTGCAGGCTGCTGGTGGTGGTGTAATGGTGTGGGGGATGTTTTCTTGGCACACTTTAGGACCCTTAGTGCCAATTGGGCATTGTTTAAATGCCACGGCCTACCTGAGCATTGTTTCTGACCATGTCCATCCCTTTATGGCCACCATGTACCCATCCTCTGATGGCTACTTCCAGCAGGATAATGCACCATGTCACAAAGCTCGAATCATTTCAAATTGGTTTCTTGAACATGACAATGAGTTCACTGTACTAAAATGGCCCCCACAGTCACCAGATCTCAACCCAATAGGGCATTATTGGGATGTGGTGGAATGGGAGCTTCATGCCCTGGATGTGCATCCCACAAATCTCCATCAACTGCAAGATACTATCCTATCAATATGGGCCAACATTTCTAAAGAATGCTTTCAGCACCTTGTTGAATCAATGCCACATAGAATTAAGGCGGTTCTGAAGGCAAAAGGGGGTCAAACACAGTATTGCTACGGTGTTCCTAATAATCCTTTAGGTGAGTGTATAAAACGTGATTGGTGAAAACACAAAGTATTATGTGCTAGTGCATGTCATTTGGCTGTACTTTAGCGCTCTTACAGTTGGTTCAGTGCTGGCAAAACAAAAGAAACGGGGTAAACCAACCTGAGAGTCACATGACCTTTTACAAAGACGAAGAAAAGCTCGATACAATGCTGCAGCTTTTCATGTCATGGGAAAGCAAGTCCAGGCACAGAGTTCGTGAATTAAAGCACCTGAATGGCATCAGCGGAGAAACCTAATATAGTTTATCTCGAAAACCTGGCACTCTTCTTCATCCTCCTCCGCCACTGCATTGAACACAGAGGCGACATTGTTCAGAAAAGTACAAGATAGCAAGAAAAACAGGCATAGACTAACGAGAAGAGGGTTACAGAAGGTTGTACAAGAACATGTGCGGCAACATGTTTCCCTAGACAGCGTGTGTTGAATGTAGTCGTCAGGTTGATGAGTTCAAGATTCCCAAACGACACATGCTTAAAATAGAAAGTTTCTCTGAACTGGTTGTTCTACAGTATGTAGTATGTGAACATTCTTTGTATAAAGCATTTTAAATTAATAATTGTACATGGAAATCTATGCATCTGTGTATAGGCTATTCTTGTAGCTGAAGGCACACACTGTAAAATGCTGAGTCACCCTTACTGAGCTGAATCACTGGTGTCTGATCTATTATTTCAAATCGTCGGCACTGAAATGATGGAATGCAGCTTATTACAGAATAATGGTCAATTGTAAGCTCAGTTTGGATGTTTTTCAACACATTCAAGCAAATGTGCTTGTCAGGTCATGCTACAGATCCATCCAACGATGCCTTTGTTTCTTGGAGGCTGTCCAGTGAGCTAAAACAGACGTGCTGAGATACATATAACTAAAACAGCCGAGTCATGATATGTAAGCGAGATGAGTTAATGTGCTAATCACAAAGCCGAGATTTGCCGTATGGGATATATACTTTTATAATTTATTTAGACAATTTAATCAAATCCAAACCTAATAAATGATTCATTTGTGAATGAATCATTTAGACCAGTATTGTGAAGTGGATCAATGATTCATTGAAAAGATCCAACACAAAAGAGTATAATTGCTCTCAGTCCATTATATGGAGAAAAATCCTGGAATGTTTTCATCAAAAACTTTCATTTCTTTTCGACTGAAGAAAGACTGACATGGACATCTTGGATGACATGGGGGTGAGTAAATTATCAGTAAAAGGTTTTTTTTTAAAAAAAGTGAACTACTCCTTTAACTTTTGTATTGTATTGAGATACATCAGAAACAGAATTTTCCTTTAAATTTTAATGATAAAATTTAAATTTTTGAATTTAAAATTTTCAAGTTTAAAATTTTGCACACATAAAACTACAGTATTATTATATGTTCATTTGAATGCAAAAGAGTGAACGGTACATTATTCAAAATCTTTACAGGAAAAATAAAGAAAGAGTCAAACAGGTTTGAAATGCGTACGCTTCTTTTTGGAGTGTACTAATCCTATAATGACTCTCAACAGGTTCATACACGCCACTGTGCAATCCATGAATGTAAGGCTGGTTGATTTTTGATTTAGGGCAGCTTCACTTGGCAAATGCCCCACATGAGTGGTTCTACAGTCCCCTAAATCTGGTTTAATCTTGCCTGAGCCGCACTGGCACAGCACGCCCACTTAATGGCCGACACATTTACACACTGTAACCCAACTCCCTCCCTCCCCAGTCTGCCTGAGTATGTTCTTCACATCTACATTACACATATGTGTCTAAAATTAAAACTGTGAGTTTGATGAAATGCTTCTATTGCATAATCCACAGCTAAAGTAAAGGAAAATTTAATTCTGTCATAATTTAGTTTATAAATGTTGATCTAGGACTGTCAAGTCAACTAGAGCATACTAAGCGTGGTAGCTTTGTGCGAGGAAAAGACCTAAAGGGGAAAAAATAGACCATATAAGGTTTGTTTCATGTTGTTTTGATTTTCTGTCCTCTCCTGTAGGGTTTTAATGGCTATCACATGTCTCCAGACCTTTATAGACAATCTGCTAAAGTCTCTGTTTAGGAGGGTTTGTTTTTCCAGTTTTTGCCTGGTTCGTGGTTCTTTAGAAAAGCTGACATATGCAATCTTAACATGATGGCTCTTTTATTAATAAATACCGTAGATACAATTACATCCTTGTTGTTGTTGTACATTATTCTGCTAGTTTTGTATTAGTGACCAAAGAATAAAGTCCACTTTAAATAAGAAACATTGTCACTTTTATATCTGCTTGTGTGAAACATATCTGCTTGTGTGTTTTATAAAACATAGATGTGTCCTGTCAGAAAATGATGCATCAGGGAAATTGCAAATAGGTCAAATAGGACAGAGATGCATTTTAGCACGAGACAAAGCGTGAAGCATGTGTGATCTATCTATCTATCTAAAATTTAATTATTCACATATTCGTATTCTGTGACATCTTATATATATTATGTTTTGTGTACATTCTGGAACTTTTTTTACTGTATGTAGAAAACAAAAAGGTTCTATGTTCAAAGTCGTATGGAATGCGACAACTTTAAAGCTTACTATCTCTAAAGCGCTCAGAATGCAAACAGAACCATATAATTCCACGGTGGCGAAATGGCTAAAATACTACAGCCTTTCGATACGAACTCAATAACCTCTGATAAGTTTTGTTGATTCGTAAGACCTGCCGTTTTCCCACACTGTCTCACTCTATACTGCTGATGAAAATAGCTTTTGGCTATAACAGTATGTTTTACAACCCCACTTATCTGCCTATTTCCCCCGCTTTCTCAGTTTTACTGCTGGCTGTGAGGATAAATGACCAGATGAAGGACATATATTTCTCGCTTTAGCCACCACAGTCGGGACGAACGGTTCTAAGAAGGAAAGGTTGTAGCTATATTTCCACTTGAGCCTGGTTGGGCACGGCACGATTCCAAACCATTCTCGGCCTTGAATGCCAACCGTGCTGAAACGTGCTGGTAGAATGGGTGTAATGATGTCCCATTTACCTCTCGTATCGTCTAAACTGGTGTCGTGTGTTCCCAATGCAATGGCTACTGCATTTGTATTACAGTCCAAAGCGGTCTGTTACAACCCATCCGTTCTCTGGAGGGTCACAACAACCCAAAATGGCTCACATGTCTGTTCTGATAGGCACAGCAAGGAAAAGACCATGTTAAATTCAAATAATAACATGCAACGTGTGATATAAGCGTGCACAGTAGACTGGCTTTATCAACCTTTTAAAGGAAGGAGAAAATGCTTTCTATGTCTATTCCAAAGAAGCAATGTAGTATTTTGGTTCACATTTACTAGCTAACATGAGTAATAACACTTATAGGATAACCTATTTTGGTTCTGTGTTCATTTACCACTTCATGCAAAATAGCAAAACCCATTGAAAACCACTGCATTTGTGCATGTGCATGAAAAAGCATGGCCACCATCTAAATGATAGTCAATATCAAGCACAGGAAATAATCCATAACACATCATTTATATACTACGATTAATCCTTTTCTTAGAGTAAATATTATACACACACTCATGCAAAATATTGAATTCTACAAATATAGGGTGACTAAGTTGCACAAACATAAAATTCCCTGCATTCTCAACAAGGAGGAATGTCACTGGTATGGTAAATGGTAAAAACTATGACACTTAAGTCACATTTAGGATAAATTCCATTGCACTACATATGAAATGGCACGTGCAAACAACGTTTCTCAGAACTAATGTCAGCACATTCACGATGTTCCACTATGCAGTGGCATTCATAATTTTTAAGTGTGTATATTAAATGACCAAATTCTTTTTGGGGTCCACTATTGATGCAATATGCACATGATACACAATTGTCTCTTTTACACAGAGAGATATCCAGGCTCCAAGTGTCTTTTAATTACCCCAGAGAGATGCCAAACCAGTGTCAGAAAGTTAACAAATGCCAGAAAGCACATTCAGTTTGAAACACAGTTGAAGGAACACAATCTTGCAGGAACATACCGTTTTTGCTCTGTGTTAATGGTTGGAAAAAACAGCCATATGATTGGCTGAGAAAAATACACCCACATTTTCATGCCTAAGCATTCCTACGACCTCCCTCAGTAATATCATATTTCAGCATAGTTGTATAGAATGTAGTTTTTGGCTTTTCATTTCTGGAGAAAGAAAAATAGGATATGGAAGAAAAATCACAGGCAGAGTATAAAGGAAAGCTATTCATGAAAACACTCCAGCTGGAATCCACAAATGAAAATGAACAATTCAAATCCTGTGTCCGATGACTTGGAGAAAGATAGTGCATTAATCTGACTAAGTTATAATTATGTGGCTTCCTTTAAAGCACTATAAATAAATGAGTACCTGGTCATGGCTATTATAAAGCAAGAATGCATGTTATTCGACCAGTTAACAATTCATATATTGACCACAACAATAGGTTATATTTAAATTAAATGAATAGTTCACCCAAGTTTTTTTCTCCAGCATTTACTCAAGTTATTTAAAAAAAAAATTCACGCTGCTTTTTTTTCTCCATACGTTAATAACAGACAGTCACACGTTTTGTTTCAATGGTCTACACACATACAGTATATGCAATGTACAATTAGTTAATTTTGAGTTAAATCACCTTGAACCATTTTATGATGCAAGATAAAACTATTTTTTGTTTGTTTTTGATGTCATCTTATATCTATTGCAAATAACAAAACTTTCAGTGTGGAAAACTTAAGCGAATAACCGCTTCAGATAGCGTTGACAACATGAAGTCACGTGTACAGTGACCGATTCAGCTGACCAGCTGCATGACATAAAACATTTCAATGACGCACACATAGCATGCATAAAAAGAAACACACATTGCTCTCTTTCTTTCTGTCATGTGCACTTCTAAACTCAGCCATCAATCACAGTATCCAATATCTGCCTCTCACCTCATGGTACAGAAGTTTGCGCAAACTGTTGTCATGAGACAGTGATGACAATAACCTGCAAGTAACATGACCATCTCTCATAAGGGGTAGGACTGAGTCTCGTGTGTTTGTCTATTTTAACTTCTGAGATTTTTGTCATTAACAGTCCCTGAATTAGAACAAATAGTGAGGTTTTGCATGTGTTTCAGCAGGTGTTGCATGATTTTTTTTTTTTTTTGCCTGAAAGTTAATGAAATGTTAAAGGGTTAGTTCACAATTCTGTCAGTATTTCTTCACCCTCATGTTGTTCCAAACCTCTGTGTGTATATTTGTTCTGCTGAACACAAAGCAAGATATTTGGAAGAATGTTTTAATCAAACAGATCTCATTCCCCATTGACTACAGTAGGAAAAAATACATACTATGGTAGTCAATGGGGAATGAGATCTGTTTGATTAAAACATTCTTCCAAATATCTTCCTTTGTGTTCAGCAGAACAAATAAACACATACAGTAGAGGTATGGAACAATATGAGGGTGAGTAAATACTGACAGAATTTAAATTTTTGGGTAAACTAACCCTTTAAAGTTAAATGTTAACAACTGAACAGTGTCTCAATGACACAATCTGACTAAAACTTCATCCACACTTTCTTAATGGTAGGATCATAAGGAAGGCAATGCAAAGAGTTTTTTCTCACAACTTGGCACTTCAAAAAGTTGTGTAATCCTCAGAGGATTACTTTGAGGATACTTTAGCTCTATCGTTTTGTTGCTGGAGTAATCATGACACGTGCGAATCGATGGGTGGGAGTAAAGAGGCAATGATGTAGAAGTAGGCGTTGATTTTTTACAGTAGAGGCAGTTTATCATTCTATGATTCAATCCAATACGAGTCATTTTCTGAGCTTGGTTTCAATAAAAGCTGTGTTTGGACAAACAAGGAAGTTTGGAGTTATGAAATACACAGGATTTTTTTCTTATATGTCAAAAGATCAAGGAAAAATGTATCATGAACCCTTTAACATTTTTAGCATGAAAGTTAAATGTTAGCCTGAAATGTTAGCATTTTTACACACATCCTGCTTCAGACAGCTAATAATAACGGCATTACTCAGGAGATCTTCTATGAGTGAATTCCAAAGCTCAGACTCATGGGAAACATTCCACTAGATCCCATAATTCCATTCCTTTCCACGTTTATAGATTCTTGAACATTCATTGTCTTTCCCTCCCCTCATTTCATCTCCAAAGATATGCATTACTGCTCACGTCTTCTCACTCTGCCTAGACCTATGAAATGCGAGATCAATAAAGTGTCATTGTTCGGCCTTTTGCTTGATCCTACAGCCTGTATTTCTAGCAGTGGCAGAATTCTCACAGTCTCTAATGGTTGTCCAAGTCTTAAACGTTCAACTAACCAAATAAACGGAATGGTTAAGTTTGTCCATTTTAAATATATTTGATAGAAAACTCAAATCAGTCTATAGGCACTGTAATACCTGCTGTTGTGAACTGCTTTCATGCACACCCTTGCAGAGTCCGGTTGCCATAACTACCGGATGTCACCATAGTGACCTGTTTCCAAGGACCTCAGTTGCCCTTATATTCCCGAAGTCACCCTAGTGCGTGTCAATATACTGCTAGACAGTGTTTGGAATAAAAGTAAAGTAAACTGCACTTATTATATGGGGGGAAAAAAACAATTCACCAAACAACCTGAAGTTAGACATTAATCTAAGGCATGCTACAAAAAACTACATATTTACACAGAATTACTTATTAATTCATGTTCCTCATTACTTTTATCCAGTCCATTATTTATTTACACTGACTATACCAAGCATATTGGCAATTTAAAATAGCACTGCTATGCCTACTATTTCTATAGTATACAACATGTACACTTTGATTTGTGACATTTACATCTTTAATGGGTGTCTTATGTATATTTACACACACACATCTTAAAAATTCAAACCTCCGGCAGACAAATCAAGTAATTTGTTAAGAAAACGGCTAAAAGAAAAAAAAAATATTTTAAAATATATATTTTACTTCAAAAGAAATAATGTAGAACATGATGTTCCATAACTGTATAAATATATATTTGTACACTGCTTTTTAAAAGTGTAATTACTTGCCCCAAGCATTGAAGTTTCAGAATTATTTCAAAAACAATCATATAATTATATGTATTATATAAATTATAAATAATTACAGGGGTTGGGCAATGAATAGGAAACACTAGCCAATACATGTCAGAGTTCAAAAGAGGACGATTTGTTGGTGCATGTCTCGCTTGCTAAACTTTGACCAGGACAGCAAGTACCCGGTGTATCGAGAGCTAAGATATCCACTGTAATGTTGGCACACCACCACGAAGAACGGATGTATCCAACATGAGAAAGAAACTAAAGAAAGACACAAGAGGAAGCTGTCTGAAAGGGATGTCCAGGTAGTAACTCAGATTGTATGGAACAAATAAAATTAAAAATACAGCTGCCAAACTCACTGCAGAATTAAATGTACACCAAAACTGTTCATCAGGAGCTCCACAGGGTCAACATTCAAGCTGCTATAGCCGAACCTTTGGTCACTCGTGCCAGTGCCAAATGTCAGTTTCATTGGTGCCAAATCTTGGGCTATGGACAACATGAAACATGTATGTTCTCTATTGAGTCTACCTTCACTGTCTCTCACACTTCTTTTGGAGAATCCCAAAAGAGTCTTAACAACTGGACTGTGGCTGTCAAAAGTGAAGCAGGGGTGGATCAGTGATGGTTTAGGCTTGTTGTGAACTTTTTCTTCAAAAGTGTATGAAAATTTAGAAGCGAAGAACAGGAGAATCGGAAGTATCTTTTTAAGCAGGGTTCTTTGTTGCTGTTGCATGTCTGCTCCGTCAAAAAATCTTAGCCAAGTCTGACTAAAGGCAAAATACTTTGTGTTCATATACATTAAAAGGGGGAGGGGTTACATACACTCTTAGAAGAAAAGGTTCTATATAGAACCTTAGAAGGTTCTATCAGCGCTACGTATTTGGAACCCCTAAAAGGTTTTATACACTCTTAAAGGGTTCCTCTGGGTTCTATATATAGAACTCTGGGGTTCCATACTTGGCCAATAGAACCTTTTACCAAAAAAAAAAGGTTCTATATAGAACCATTTTGGGGTTCCATATATGAAGCGGGGGATGGAACCATTTCTGGTTCTAAATAGAACCATTTCTTCTATAGAGGAGTAGAAACTCAAACAAAGCATCTAAATGAGGCATAGGATTCACCTCATTACCAGAAATTCCCCCGCCCTGATCTCATCAGCATAACAGTATGAGGTATAGATGGTAATACAATCAGCCTGATTGCATCACCCATACCTTCACATTATCATAGAGCTTAATGGGGAGGGGTTACATCAAGGGGGAGACACTGAGCATGACTATTTAGATTGAGCCAGGGGCTCCCAGAGCCATTAAAGACAAAGAGTCTCAGTAATCTTCTCATTTATACCTCAAATGCTAATTTCAGTCTACTAGACTTTCTAAGTTTATATACTATTGTACTGGAACCTAAATTAAACATTTACATAAATTTGTAATCAGGCTGCAACATCATGGCGTTCTCCACTGTGCTTGATAGGTGCATCACTTTCAAGGACTACCGAACCATTGGAGGACCATGTGCACCTAATGATTCAAATCAGCATGATAAGGCACCATACACACAGCAAGACTTGAAGACTTGAAGACTTGATGTCCAACAACTGCCATGGCATGCAAAGTCACACGATCTAAATATGTTTGAGCCACTTTGGGATAATTTGGAGGAGCAAGTCTGGAAATGTTTTCCTCCACCGGCATCACATAGTTCATGTCCACTGTTCTAGAAGAGGAATGGCTCACAATCTATTTGGCCACTGTGAAGGACTTGTGAAGGTCATTCCCAAAACGAAATGATTCTGTATTGGCCTGTAAAAGGAGGCCCTACACAAGGGATGGGCAACTTCACTCCTGGAGGGCCACTTTCCTACAGAGTTTAGCTCCAACCCTGAAAAAATCACCTGCCTGGAACTTTCTACTAATCCTGAAGACATACCTTTCAGGTGTGTTTGATTAGGGTTGAAGCTAAACTCTGTAGGACAATGGCCCTCCAGGACTGAAATTGCGCATCCCTGCCCTACACCTTAATAATACATCACTGTGGTCTAAAACCTGATGTTTCAGTTTCATTGTCCAACTCCTGTAGTCAAATGAATGAAAAACATGAACTTAAATCACCTCCAAACGCTTGAAATTAACGAAGAACATGGACAAAAAGGGACAGTTTATATTAATCAACATTTAAATAGATGTAAATGTACCCAAGTGAGCCCAAAGGCTAATTTTCATGTCATAAGGCACTAATATGTTAGACACTACAATCTAATGTGTTACTAATTTCCCCAAGCTGTTTGTCTAGTTCTGTGGCCTGATTTCTGCCTACTTGATCTTTAAGGTCATGGGAACGGTATGAAATAGCCTACCATGTGTATTAGCGTACAGTAATGTCTATAATGCAGCGACTAAAACGGCTAATACTGCAGCTAATAAAGTCAAAAGCTAATAAAAACGTTAACTCAGGAAGACGCTCCAATTTCATTTGTTGTATATCTTTTGTATCCCTGGGGATATGCTGTTACGTTCCCAAGAAATCCACAGGTGGTCAAGCGTTGACCTTGTTAGACTACGGAGACAATCGTCTGGCTTTCGCAAAACCTGCCAAGTCATTATTGAGTTTGTAAAACGAGTGAAATATCTGCATGAGCATCAGTGAAAAAATGTAGCCTCCTACTGCTTTGATTAAATTCCCAAAGAATGGTTCGATTACTGACCTTTCCGTTGACGGACGTTCACGTCTTTGATGCTGCCGGACTCTGGGTCTTCTAAACTTTGTAGCATCTGTAAATGATTTGGCACATGATCTTAAATGTTACCTAGGAAACATTGCCAGCAAACTCTCTGCTAATGATGGATTGATGACAGGCTGATCTTCTGTTTACTGTTTGCCATTGTTGTTCTAATCTGACTATAGATCAAGATCTTTATGTGGCTCATGGAAATCACAGCACTAAGATTAGTTGTAATGAAAGGACATGTGCTAGCTAGGCTAACTAGCACATGCAGGGAAACAATAACAAAGATGCAATGTAGTAAAGTGTGATGGTCTCTCACTCTCTCTCTCTCTTGGGCCTGGAAGCACATGGCATCTTAATCTCTTTATTCAAGGCGCCGGGTCGGATGTGACTGCCACTGTTCTACTGCAGCACGTGCCCCAGTTTACAGCACTAATCCTGCTCTAATACTACCACAGCTGATGTACTGTAAAGGCTTGTAGCTTCACACTGTCTGTCTCACACTCATACTATTGGTTATTCAATCAGAACTCCATCGGAGGCGGCCATTCATCATAAAGTCAATTACAGCATGTCACACTAAGTGATCAAAATCTGCTAATTTTTGTCAGTTATTGAAAATTTGTCAATGACGAATAAGTGTCCACAACTTTTTACTTTTTGTAGTTATGCTGATTTTATGTGGTTTTAAAACGACTTTAAAATGTAAGTTTATTGGCTCTGTCATTTGTTGTAACCAATTTTCATTAGACTTAGAATACAAGACATAATGATTTTTTTAAATATGTAACGGGACAATAGAGAGGTAAGGGTGGATCCAAGTATAGCAATATTATAATCAGGGCAATCCAATTCATCATCACCCATGCAAAGGTCGAAAACCATTTTAATAACAGATACACAAAAGAAACAAAACAAGAACATGTGTAACAAACCTCAAAAATGCAGCGTGACGTACAACAATGATGACTCCGTGACATGAACTTAGACAGGGTATTAACACACAGACACTAACAATGTATGTGATATGGAACAGTTGAGTGCACTGATGGCAACAAACAAAGGATTATGGGAATTGCGGTTCCAGAGTGAATGGTGACAGGAAGGGAAAGAGGCCTCTAGTGGACACCAGAGGGAAACACAAACACTGTGACAATATAGATAAGAGTGAAAGGTTTTGTAGCAATTATTAGCATTGCCTTCTCATAAAAATATCAAATTATTTGATATTTCAAGAGACTTGACCTCACAGTTATAGGGCAAAAAACAAAGAAACAAAAAATCATATCATTGAGAAAACATTCATATCCTTTTCTGTTTTTTTAAATTATTATTAATTTTAATAATAATTTTTTTTTTTTTTTGGTTGAGGATTTAAATTCCTTTACAGGACTTTTGTGTCACCCTGACATTTGACATTATACCTCCTCCACACACACAAAAAATCAAAATGAATTTTAATGCAAATATTAAAAATAAAAAAATAAAAAATAAAAAAAAACATTAAAAAAGTTCTAACCTCCCCAAATCTAAATTTTCTAGAGACTAGTCACATTGAAATTTTTTAAATGGCCCAAGAGAAATTCTGCAGAAAATGTTGAGTTGGGAGGAATATTTACAGTGTATGTATGAATTACATTTTTATTGTATTTTTAAATACAATAATATAATTGTTTGTATAGATACCCCCCCCCCCCCCCCAAAAAAAAAAAAAAGGTGAAATGTATCCTACAGAATATGGCTTACGAGCCATGTAAAGCCAAAAATGGGCCAAAAATGAACAATGTCATGTTCTTTCTATTATACAGAATAGGAAAACGGGTATTGACTAGATGGTTTTATTTGAAAGCTGTAGGAAGAGAGGAACAGAGGAATGTTAGCATGTAGGATGGGTTATTGTCAGGGGGTCATAGCGGGGGTCAGTTTGTCTAGGCCTCCGATGTGAGAGTCCCTGAAGGGAAGGTGCTTAACTGCTCCGTCCCACGGGAACATGTACTCAGAGAACCTCTCATAAAAACCCACAGAGAATATGAAACTGAACAAAATATCACTGTCTAAGCCCTCGTCCTGTTTAAACACAATTCTCTGTGGTTTATATGCTCCGAGAATAAAGATCCCCAGTCTAAAAGAATGAGAAAAGACTAAATCTAGGTTCACAGTTCACAGATTGCAAGGTTTGCCATGGTCCCATTAGACCTTGCTTGCAACAGCCATTTCTTCAAATGAAATAAAAGCTTACAAATCGCAAATATTTTGTTATATTATAGTAAAAGTTTTACCAATGCCATCTATTACAAGTGCAATCTGCTGCATTTCAAAATAATCCTAAGTCCTGTGATGCGAATGAACGATCATTTCGCTTGATAAGACCCTTATATTCATCGTCTGAAATCGTTTAAAGCCCTTTGAACAGTTTGCAGTTTGCACTGAAACTGTCTTTTGGACCTTGAACCGTTTGGTTAACAGTAAAGTCCATTATATGGAGAAAATCCTGGAATGTTTTCATCAAAAACCTTAATTTCATGGATATGGATATCTTGGATGACATGGGGGTGAGTAAATTATCAGCAAAAGCTTTTTTTTTTTTAAGTGAACTACTCCTTTAAAGTGTCCACTGCTCGCACTATTACCAATGATCTTCCACTCTTCCACTTCAGACTAATGCAGCTTGAGGATATTTGGAAAATGATTGGGCTTTAGATCAACTTTGAGTCTTATTCGCTATTCAATCCAAGTAGACACGGAGGATGAAATGATGTTGAGAGCCAGACTTCTGGATTAGGACTTTTAAATAAATTTACATAATTAATCTTACCAAAATATTTTAATGGATTTAATGGTTTTAGCCAGATTTCCAAGAATTTGAGAGAGCCTTAATCCAAATACAACAAGCCGTGAGTGCTTTCCTCTTTCAGTCAAAAGTTCACCCAAGAATAACTATTCTGTCTTCATTTACTCACCGACATATCTTTTTTGTAACCTGTCTAATTCACTTTCTTCTGCAGAATATAAAAAATAAATAAATAAACCGTTTTAGCGATCACTGACTTCAATTGCTTGGACAATAAAACAAAAATTAAGCCATTTCTCAAAATACCTTTTGTGTCGTACAGTCATCCAGTTTTGGAAAAACATTTAGGTGAATAAATGATGACAGATTTGTGTTTTTTTAGGGGGAAATAAGAAATGAAACAGGGATGTGTTAGTCTTTGGCAAACAAAGAAGTTCTTTATTGTAAATCCACATCACTGAAAAGACTAGCCTTATAGGATAATCCATAAATAAGAACCGACAAAACATGACTGCAAACTAAGGGTGCGTTTACACAACTATGCACCTTGGTTTTTTCACATACATACGACAGCATTCATTGTCAAAAAGATCCTCGTTCACACAGATCTATGAAAACGATTAAAGCGCTGCATTCTGCTGCCAGGCCAGTAGGTGGTGATGTCACTTTGTGAAGAAACACTACGCGCCTATAGACTGAACACGTAATACGCATGCGCATGATGCCACCGTTTTCACAAATCCACGTTTTTCTCCTTTACACAGAGACGATAACTATATTGTTTTCAAAAACCTGCACTTTGAAGCACATTTTCAAAAGTTTCAGGCCCCCAAAATGCCGTTGTCGTGAAAATCAACGGCCAAAATGCATACGTTTTTCCATTTTTAGTTGAAACGGTGTCGTGGAAACGGCCTCCAAGGGCAAGACAGGTAGAAACTAACAAGCAAAGTTGTTAGTTTAGAAACTAACACTTGACGAAGTTGAACACAGCCCATGACCGTGACAGGATAAGATGCTGGATTCATTACTACAAATGTCTTTAATGCCACCTAATATATTTCTGAATTGCATGCTTCAGATACAATTAATATATAAATACATTTTTAATTGCCATTCATGACTATCAGCTTATGAATAATTGAATATGTAAAGCTCCCATTTACAATAATGACATATTTAGACTTTAATGTAGTTAAAAAAGTTATAAGTACCTTTATATGACATTGCCTGGAGTTATTTAATTGAGATTAAAGACTGGCATTGCATTGTTATTGATCTCATTTCCGAATGTCCTTCTCGCAACAAATACCCATGAAATTGATTCTTTTTGAGGTGCTGTTGACATTTCGCAGTATGAATGGAATCTGCTGTAGGGCATTTAAGAAACAATGCATTTCCTCAATAAAAGGAGCAATCCAGTCCAGTAAAACCAGAAGCATTAACAGCATTCTAAAAAAATGACGTCTGAAATCGCAAGAACAGAGAGTCGACAGTACTGTGGTTCGGTGCATTGCTCAATGAGACAGTATTGCCTGAGGGCTTTAAACCTTCAAACCTTTTTAGTTTAGCAAAAATACACAAGCATATTTAAAGTGCCCCTTTTATGGCAACATTTTTTAAAGGTTCCTATTTTTGTTTTGGGAATCCCAAACAACAGGTTTACATACATGCAAGGATAAAAAACACTTTTGTTGTCTTATAATAGCATTTATTCATTTTTCCAAACCGCTCCTTTACGTGATGCTAATGTTAATTTTCTTGATTGGTTATATATATATATATGCTGTTTACAAAGAAGCCTGCTTTAAGCCATCAATAGAAAAATACTTTTTTCTTTGCCCCCAGATCAAGTTAGATGGCCTAATTGCAGGAGCTAACAGAGTCATGCTAACCAGCCAAACCTTGACCCCTTGATCAGTCATGACATGTCAGCATATAAGGCTTTTTCGTGACACAAACAGGGTAAAATCATTACCCAGGTCAGTGCTGCATTTTCATTAACAGGGGCGAGTAAATGCAAGGAAGTTCTCAGACTTTAAATGTGTTTCGTAGTTCCTTTTCAATAGCCGTCAATGAAGAAAGAGGCCCTAGATAGTGTACAGTAGTTACTACCTCTCAGTTTTAAGTCAAGTCAGCATCTAAGGCTGTTCATGGCAAGTTCAAGGTAAAATCAGTCAAAAAAGGTAAACAAATTAAAAACTAAATAAAAAAAATTACATATTAAAGGATACAACTTCTATAGTTTTTTAGGTGGACTTGTGATTGAAAATGTGAAGTTTTCCTGTTGATATATTGTTCTAACTTTTCATTCAACCGCAATAATCATTCTCTGCATCACTCTGCCCTCTGCTGTACGACACAGTCATTGCACATGAAGATTTGACTTAAAAACTAATCAGTCCCTATATTGCTTCTTTTACCTATTTTAGTCTAATAGAACAATAATAGGACGATGCATTCAAACTTGTTGATTGACTTCATCTTCAAGATTTCAAATCGGGTGCAAATATGAATTGAAGTGTACATTTTAGGTCCTGTAGCTAATTTGTCACGGTTTCTTTTCACCATGTTTAAAAAACAGAAATTAGAACCTTAAAAAAAACTTAATTATATTGGTAAGAGTGTATAAAAATAAGGTGTAAATGCATGTATAGCAGAATTAAAGCAACAATACTCCATTTTACTGCATTTCAACCATGAGCATAATTGTTTTATCGATGGAGATAAAAATATCAATGGAGACAAAAATACAAAAGTATCAAAAACTGTTATCTACACAAAGATATAGTTAAAACCCCAAACGTATATAAACAAGAGCTCCAGTCTGTCGAGTAAACTTAACTTACCTCTTCTGAAAACGGTTGACATGATGCGAACGGACTTTTTCGAAGACACAAAACCATTTCTATAAAGTAAATATTCAACAGAAGCGTATCAGTTACACGTAAGAAAGGTGTCAGGAACGTTTGTATTGTATTTGTGTGATTTTTTTTTTTTACTAAACTTACCTGAAAGCAGTGAAAACAACAGCGAGAAACGCTGCTGTTATCAGTTGATGACGTTTCCTCGTTTCCATCTGCTCTCGCCGCTCTCGCGCTGCTCGCCCCAGAAGAAGACTTTTTTATGGTTAGTTCACCCAAAGTTAATATAATAATAAAAAGTAATTAATTACTCACCCTCGTGTTGAGATTATAAAACTAAACCCATTTGAATTGAGCTGTTTAGTCCAAATTTTCTGGAGACTGGATCTTTGTAACACGTCATCCTAAACGAAAAATTGTGCACACAGCCACACAACACACTCAGTCTCATAAAATTTGAAACATTCTTTAAAAAAAAGTGCTAGATTTTAATATTACTATAAGGTATTAAATGGGAGATTGCTTTTTATATGTATTGCAATGGTGTTTACATTTAAGATAATACCTGACTAAATATTCCATAGAAAAATATTTACCATTTAAGATATGACCTTCCAGCTTACCTTGACAATCTGAGAGGTTGATGTTTAAATGCAAATATACAAAAATTGTGTCTTAATTTGTTAAATATTCATGCTCTTATTCAACATAATACACTATACACCAATCTTATAAAATCCAGTCAACACCACTTTAATAACTATTATTAGAAGCAGTATACCAAAAAGGCAGATGGAATTTATTTAAATTTAGTAATACTATATAAAGCTAAGCAAATATATAGAATTGTATGTCTTGGGTTATGAAAGGCAGAAATGAAGATGAGAAACTTTCTTTACAAACAAGAAAATAATTTATAGCAAGAAAAACAGCAAATATTTACAAAAAAATGTACAGTTCCCTTAATTTTTGACATTAAAAAATTGCAATACACTGCAGAAAACGTACTGTGACGAAAATATTTCTGCAAATCTGTTCTCTTACAGGTCATGGTTTTTAACGTCAATGAGATACAGTTTATGGCGGATCCATTATTCATAATAAAAACGATCATAATCATCAATTCTTTGGCTTGTTTTTGGTTTTATACAAATCCAACGACTAAAACAAGGACGTAAAATACACAAAAGTACAGTACAAAAATATTTTGCCCAATGGAGAATAAACATGCACACAACCGCTGAATAAAGGACCAAACAAACCAGCATTACAATCCCTCAGAATGGAGATTTTTCCCAAATCCAATGCTTGGTCTTTTTTCCCCCCACCTAAAAGCTTGACAACAGTCTCATAAAAGTCTGAAGAGTGGCACCAGACTGTGATCAATCATTGGTATCGGCCGCTAAAAGTCATTTTTAGTGCAAGTAGACATCAGCATTGCAACAGCACTGGACTGTTACAGACTTGTACAATGACCAAAAAGCACCTGGCTTGATTTGCAGCATATTGAGAAATCGATTTGACGCGCCTTAAGTCAGCTAAATAAATATGTGAAAACTTATATAAAGAGTACATTTAATATTGAATTATCTTGTGAAGCTGTGTAATTGTCAGTTTGCTTTAAAAAAAAAAAATTGTATCGGTGCATCCCTTCAATTCAACATAAAAAACGCACACCACAAAGGGAATTATGGGTAAAAATGCAATATGTATGAGTTTTTTCTCAAGAGACCCTGCTATAATGCATGATAGCAACATGCTACAAAAATAAATAGGTACAAATCAACCAATCAGACAGAGCCCTACACACATATTAAAATCAGTAATGCAATTCAAGTGATAATTAGTCTTCGTCATGTTGTAAATGCTGCTCAAAGGTGCTTTAGACCTACTGTAACACATCTTGAATGTCAATAGCAGCTTTGTGTTGGGACGTTTCGGTTGTCGTAGGTCACATACATCGGTTTAGCGAGTATCTGAAGTGCTTTCTCAAGGGTCACTGCTCTCTCCTGCATTCCTCAGGAAAGCCTCTTTCTCAGGTGTGTCCGGTTCGTCTGGTTTGACGGGGTCTTCTGCGTCGTTACAGGCCAACGCTGCCTCTGTGCTGTGCCAGATCCCATAGCCAAAATAAATAACAAAACCTAGAGAGAAACAAAGTTATTAAAGCACAGCAGAAGACTTGTTTTCAATCTATGGTTAAAGTTAATTGTGATTATTTCTAACAACTGTACCCATTTATTTTCTTGTATCTTGTTTTTATTATTCAAGCCTGAGCAGTTCACTTTTAGACTTACCTATGCCCATCCAGATGGTGAAACGCAACCAGGTGCCTCTGTCCAGCTGCATCATCAGGTACACGTTAACAAACATGCTGAGGACAGGGAGGAAAGGCAGCAGAGGAACCTGGATACACACATACACCCAGTGGTCTTTACAAACACCACAAGAAGAGAGTATAAAAGACACTGTGTGAACATGCAGGTGTGCATTTACCTTAAAAGACAACTTAGTTTTGCTCTCAGGCTGCCTCCATATTAACATGGTGATGATGAAGCAAACCACAGCCAGAACGGCAAGAACCGCAAGAGCCCAGACCTGAAATCCCCCCTGAACCGCCACGACACAGAACACACACACCAGGACACCTGCAGCAAAAGAAAGGTTATCAGTCTAATTATTTGAAAATCACCAGAATGCAAGCCTACTGAAGTAAATATGTCAGGTATGCATCTGTGTGTCTGACCTAATATACTCGTGCAGATGTTGACGGTGAAGCCAGAGAAACGAGAGGGCTCCTCGTTTTGGGGGCACAGAAGGTTTCTGAGGTTGCAGAGATCTTGAGATCCAGGTAGGAAACCAGCACTGCTCTCGTTGATGGAATCAGCCTCCGTTTCCTCCTGACAACTGGCTATCTGATAATGGACGTTCACACTGGGCTGCTCTGGTTGGTACCTGAGAGAGCGAGAGATATTATTGAGTCTATACCTTAATATGAATCAGGGTTATTATTGTTAACTAAAATTAAAACCATAAAAATCAACATTACTTGAAAATGAATAAACAATATGTATATAATAGGGCTGTCAAACGATTAATCGCATCCAAAATAAAAGTTTGTGCTTACATAATATATTTGGGTGCACTGTGTATAATTATTTTGTATATAAAAATACACACACATGCATGTATATTTAAGAAAAAATATGATATATTAAATATTATATAAAATATGTAAATTTATATATAATATAAATTCTATATAAATCTATATATAGTATATACATGAAAATATTTCTTAAATATATACAAGCATGTGTGTGTATTTATATATATATGAAATAATTATACACAGTGCACCCAGATATATTTTGTAAGCACAAACTTTTTATATATATTATATTGATATATATTATTATATAATATGTGTGTATATATATAAACAAACAAACACTTATTTTATGTCAGCTAGTTGTAATGAACTAAAAACTAAAACTATATAGACAAACAACAAAAGTACTAAAAGTTAAAATGACAATGAAAACAGATAAAAGAGAAATTAAATGCGATTCAAAATCTTAAAAACGGTAAAAGCATATCAATGATACTATACATTATGATAATGAATACATTTATATCATGGCTGTAACTTCAACATTAACCTAGTGTGATTAACAATAATGCAAAAAAAAAAAAAAGATCTGATCCCTAAAAATGGAGTGAAAAAACAGTGTGTGCAATGACAGACTGCAGACATCTACATTTTGTGCTTCCATTGTTTATCCACCTTTTTCCTAATAAGCTTACTGCTTGTATACTTATATTTATATTCAGTGATTATCATGTCGGTAATATTGCTGCGGTAATAATCGATGGGTCATTGTCTGTTCTAGTAATATTTTTACTAACTAATGTTCGATGGTTGAAGGGTGAGTAGAATAATGTCATCTCATTGTAGCCAGTTGAAAAAAAAATGCTTATTGAGATCATAGAGCGAACCTTTCACTGATTATGTACAGTTCAACGACAGTCACTCCCATAATTCAAGACGTACCTCAAAACTAAGACACAGGCCGCAACTAGTGTGTAAGCCAGAAGAGTGCCAATGGACATGAGATCAACCAAATCTTTCAGATCAAACAGGAAGGCCATCACCGCTGTGAAGGGAAGAGGAGTGTTTATTGCAGAATGATTCAGCAGTTGTATTAACTCCAATAATTATAAGAAGTGTATGCACAATAATCCTATTTTGTTAACATTCGCAGCAGTATGAATATTAATACACTACCGTTCAATGGTTTGGGGTCAGTAAAAAACTCTTCTGCTCAACAAAACTGCATGTATTTGATCAAAAATAGAGTAAAAACAGTGATTTTGTGAAATATTCAATCTGTTTTCTATTTGAATGTATTCTTACTGAGCCCAAACTTTTGAATGGTTCTGTTTTTGTATCAGTGTTATTATTTATAATGTATTGTACATATATTCATGTGACATATACAATTGAATAACCAACAAGTTAATACAAATAGATAATCTCTTAAAATGATTAAGAAATGGTTAATGAGTTGTGATATTTAAAGAGACTTCAACAAACTGAAAATGAACAACACTATTTACTCATTTATATTCTGTGTCCTGCATAATAACATTTCACATTGCATTTCCTCTTCAGTATTGTCACATTTCCTGTTAACAGTCTGTCCCTTAATTAAAAAAAGCACATCTTAAACTAATAGTAATAGATAATAATTATGAATTAGTCTTAATGATTGTATTTGTTTCATGTTTAACATGCAATTAAAAGGTTTAAGGTGCCTCTTAGTCCTAAATGCCTGAAACTGCGGATTAAAATGTAGACAAACCAAGGTTTTCAAACAACTTATGATTTCATGTTATGGTTGGCTCATGTCATGTGCAATGCACTTGCACACTCTTTTCAGGCGGAAAAAACCCCCAACTCATTCCCTTGTGAAAAAATATTAACTTAAAGGCATAGTCCATTCAAATATGAAAAAAGGGTTTTGGTTTCTAAAAATCCATTGTATTTTTTCTGTTACAAACATTCTTCAAAATATCACTTCACTTTAAATGTATAAAGTTTATTTACTGTTTAATGTCAATGCTGCAATTCTCTGAACATGAAGGCTTGAATAAAGCCTATTTTTAGCACAAAGAGGTTATCAGTTCTCTGGCATGGCTGGAGTTTAGTGGATGAGACGGACATATTTAGTCATGGTGCAGTTTGGGAGATTGTCTGCTGCATAACGGAGATCTGTAAAGAAGCGAGTCTAGTTAGTGGTTTGAATGAGCGTCCTCACCTGCCACTATGCCTGAAGTTATAGTGGCCATTATGGGCGTTTTGGATTTTTCATTGATGTTGGCCAAGAACTTGAAGAGCAGCCCATCTTCAGCCATGGCCCATATTACACGGGGCATTGGGAACATGGAGCCCAACAGACTAGTTCAGGGGAGAGAAACAGAGCCATGCAATGCAGTTAGCTTGTGCATTTAACATCTACTGAAGCTAATTATCTTTAACAAGAAAAGACACAAAAACCACTGGGTTTGCATTTAAAAGGTCATAAAACTCCAAACCACATTTTTTGAGATCATACACACTACTAGTCTGGGTTGCAAAAGTACACACACACAAATACTGATAGCAAGGGGTCTTGTGTTGGATAACGTTTGTTTAGCTCCTACCTGGTGGATAAAGCACAAAGTGACCCAACAGCTACTGCGTACGTCGCTCCTTCCCAGCCCACATATTTGAAAGCCACGGGCAGAGGGCTGTTCTTATCCAGCATATAGTACGGCATCATCAACGTCAGGGCGGCAGATACGCCGAAGTAAGCGACAAAACAGATGAGAAGTGATGCTACGATGCCAATGGGTATCGCCCTCTGAGGATTCTTCACCTCCTCGCCTGAAATGCAGAGAAGCACAAAAGAAAAGGGCTTTATTTCAACGGTCAGCAACAATCTGAAAATCCGTCTTCGAAAGCAGACTCGAAATAGTTTTTTGTCATGCAAAATTAAAAAAGTACCTGTTGTAGCAATACAATCAAAGCCAACAAAAGCATAGAAACAGGTCGCGGCACCAGACAGGACTCCAGAGAAGCCGAACGGCATGAAACCACCGACACCCAGAGTCTCTGGCAGCGGCTCGGATGAACTGAAAATACACACAAGGACTAAGCTATAGCATCTCCCTCAAATAAAGTTTAAACTTTCATTTAAATTAAATGCAAATTTAAATGACTGTAAAACAATTATTTTATTTTAATAATATGCAGATTCGATCGTCTGGTTAAATGACAGACATAAAACTTGGCTACCTATTCAGTATATTTTTATTTTTTTAAATCGGTGCTACCTAATTAGAAAAAAGAAAAAGGCTGATGTCTTCAACACCCATAATGCACTGTGCATGTTGCCATCCAAGGCCCCTCCCACCAGTCTCCTATAGATACTAGTGGTCGACCGATATATCGCCACGATAAAAACGCAACATTTGGTTTTTCAAGTTTTTCTGACTGGCTGATGTGTTGGAAGCGGGACTCTTATTTTGATTCTGTCGATCCGACTGTTCTTTTCGATAATCCATTACTTTTAGACTTTTACATTACAATCTAGTATAAAAAAATCTGGACTTTCAGGAATATATAATACAGATTTTTTTTTCTTTTGATTTTGATCTGGGGGGAAAAAAAAAAAAAAAAAACAGTCTTGCCCTGAAACAAAATTCATGTTCCACAAAATATACTGTGATTGTATAGAGGTATTAAACGAATAAAAAACAGTTCATTACTTCGAGGAGGAAGTGTCGTTGAGGACCTGTTTAGGATCCAGGTTCCAGTTGTTGAGGGTTCCTTTGATGAGGCCCGACACCACCACAAACATTAGCACCAGAACATTGACGCAGGTGAACACCTTATTGACCATGGCGGACTCCTTCACCCCAAACGCCAACAAACCTGCAGTACATCCACAAGACATTCAACATAAGCTGATATAAACTGGTATATTTGTAAAATGTGACTCTCAATGTCTTGCCTGTTAGCGTGAGGATGATGATCACTGCGAACATGTCAGGATACTCTGCTAGCACTCCCGGGGCGTTCATATTCATGTGTAGCTTGCAGAAGTCCTCTATATGTTTCCCAATAAGCTCATCAAAAGTCGCACTCCAAGCTCGAGCAACACTGGATGTTCCTGAAAGAGGGAACATTATATTTGTGGTTAGGTGATGTGGGTTTTAACTAGGGCTGCACGATAAATCGAAATAAAATCAACATTGTGTTATGGCTTAGTGCGATTGTCAAATAGTTAGATAAATATATGCACTACTGGTTTCAATTTATACGCCTGATATCCTGAACTGCTTAGATAAAAACAGTGCTGAGCTTCACTGAAAGTGGCAGCGTATATTTTTATTTACAAATCAAAAGAAAAGCTTGATAGGTTACTGTTTGAAAAATTAAGATGTACTAGTGTTGTAATTATACAGTAAATTTATAAAATTTAAAAAAAAAATTAAAAATATAAAAAAAAATATTTTTATTATTAAATATTTTATTATTAAACCTAATATTTTATTTTGATTTTTCCTAAATACTTCAGTCCTGAAAATAATTTATAAAGTAATTTTCAGCTTTTTATTTTATGAACTCCCTGACAAAAATCACCCCACTCCTTTTAGAATGATTCATTCTTAAAAAAATATAGATATTAAAAGTCATCTGGTGAAAATTCCTGTATTTTTTATATTGCAGAAAAGTAAAATATTGCAAAGTTAGTTTTCCATATAGTTACAACTAGGGCTGTCAAATGATTACTCATGATTAATCACATCCAAAATAAAAGTTTTTGTTTACATAATATTTGTGGGTGCACTGTGTATAATTATATATATATATATATATATATATATATATATATATATATATATATATATATAAATACACACACATGCTTGTATATATTTAAGAAATATTTTCATGTATATACTGTATATAGATTTATTAATCATTCATATTATATATAAATATTTTATATATAAATTAATATATTATAATTTTTTTTTCTTAAATATACATGAATGTTTGTGTATTTATATACATATACAAAATAATCATGCACAGTGTACCCACATATACCATGTAAACAAAAACTTTTATTTTGGATGTGATTAATCGTGATTAATCATTTGACAGCCCTAGTTATAACTGAATGATTTTAAGTAGCAGGTATGGACCCTGGGCTATCTGAAGGACTCTCACCTATGATATAAGAGAGGATGAGGTTCCAGCCCGTGATGAAGGCCCACAGCTCTCCCACCGTCACATAGCTGTACAGATACGCCGAGCCCGTCCTGGGCACACGTGCTCCGAACTCAGCGTAACACAGTCCTGCCATGACAGAGGCCAACGCTGCAATCAGAAAGGACAGGACGATCGCGGGACCGGCGTTTTCCCGCGCCACGGCCCCGGCCAGCACATAGACGCCAGCGCCCAACGTGCTGCCCACTCCGAGTGCCACCAGGTCAAAGGTGTTGAGGCATCGGGAAAGCCGAGACTCTTCTGTGCTGCAGTCGACCACCTTCACCCGCAGAAGCTGCTTTCCAAATACTTTTAGGTGGGCAAGGACCATGTTGATTTCTCTAAACACTCAGACACACACAAGCACACACACACACACACACGCGCAAACACAGAGAGAAGCTCTTCACTGTAGTGCCAATGACCTGGAAAAACAAAAGAAAGAGTAAGAGCGATTATTATTCTGATACAGTTCAAGGTTTTTAACATCCAACATTTTCAAATGTTCAAGTGTGCACAATTGTTCTGATAGTTACAAATTATTTTTATTTTAAAATATAATTCTAGTAACTAGAATTTAGCAATTATACTTTTTATTGCACCATTTATTTTTGTGTTATGGCCAATCAATAACCAAAAATTGTTATAATGCTCCACTATTTTTAAATAAATAATAATAAATGCTAAGTAAATGTAGGCATCACAACACACTAATAAACAGTATTACGATGGAAATTAATTTTAACATTGGCTAAAGATTACATATTATTTGAATATTATAAATGAATATAAATAAATATAAATGAATATAAAAAATTTAAATGAATATAATAAATGAATATTATATTATTCATTTATTATTTATTATAGACGAAAGCAATGGTAATGTAAAAGTTAATTTAAGCCACCAATATTATTATAATATTACATTACATATTAAAATATTACAGTTTTATATATATTGTTTTGTATATATATATATATATATATATAGCACACATAAAACACATTTATGTAAAACATTCATATAGCCATTCATATGCAGATTACAGCTCTCAATTTAATAAATTAAAAATCAGTCACTAAATTATTCCACGCTTTAACTGTAACAAATCAAAATAATTTTTTACAAACAATTCTAAGATAAACTGTTGCATTCAATTCCATGCGACAATTCGAAATCATTTGTTTGACCTTTTCATCCGTTATGCCCTCCTCCCCCTCAAATTACCTTTAATTCAGTTTACAATAACTTTCCTAAATATCTTTATTTTTATAGCTATTGCAACATGACATCATGACTTTTGCGTAAAAATACACGCCACTTTCAAGTCAAGTGGCGTGTTATCTATACACATTTTGAGCTATCCGCGTGTATGTATATATCTACGCCATTAATGTCGGAGTGATACCACGTGTATGTACACGCCGTTAAATCTCCGAGCGAAACGAAGCAAAATGTACATTTACATCTGGGGAGCGATATTGTTTTTCCTAGGATGGAAGGGGAAGACTCATAAATAATATTAACCCCAGTGACGGGTAGGTTTAGGGATGGGGTTGGGGTAGGTCATATATTTCTATATACAGTAATAACGTTAAGTCAACGGTGTTCATAAACACGCTGAAAAGCGATTATGCGTCTTGATAGCACGCCAAAAATGGAAATACGAATTGGCGTGTCACACACATGCGATTTCATGCGATCAGTCCGGCTATTGGCACCATAAAACATTCAAATGAAGTGGGATAAGAGTCTTATTAAATGATGCAACCAGCACGATCCTGACATCAGCTTCCCTGGGAGAGTCACAAGAGTGATGATATGTGAGCCTCGTACTACAACCTGCATGATTCTCTTACTCATCATTACTGTAATAGCTAGAAGCCAAAAGCAGACTGGAGTTGAGCCGAGGTATCTCTTGAACTTTACAGTAGGATTATTTATAAACACAAGTGTGGCACTAACGTCAGAGATCATATTCAATCAAGCCACATGTAATAAATAAATATACTGTACACCAATAAACAGATGAACGTGAGTGTATTCCCTTTTCCAGTTTCTCCAGCTCATGTAACAAGACACCCTATTTAATCAACTCCAACAGAGATACATTTTTGATATTTTGGTCGAAAAATATCAAATAAAATATATAATATCTTATAAAATATCAATATCTTATATTGGCATATAAGATAATTTGATATTGTATATATATCTTAAAGGCCTAAAACCAACTCATTCATTTTTTTTCTTTGATTTAAAGGTGAAATGTCATGTTCTTGACTGGTTGCATTAGATTTATCCATTGGTAATCAAGGCTAAAACACAAACACTAATACACAATATTCCCTTCATGTTTGATTACAGAAAGAAAAGACATCCTAAGATAATTTAGTCTGAAATAACCATATTAAATTCGAGTCTCCCTAAAGGCCACTGTTGAAACGCTAAAGCATTTCAAATAAATCACTGCCGCTGAATCAATTAGTGAGCAAAACCAATAACAGGTTTCATGGGAAACTCGAATAAGATAAACAGTAAGACAACAAATCCACCGAGACCGTTAAGCAGAACGCACTGAAGTTTCAAATCCTTTTCTTACCAACTCAAAATATCAGAGTGAGGAAATCCCCAGAAAATGAATAAAGTCCTGTGATTCTCTTCTGAGCTCCGGCACCTCCTCCAGGTATCAAACACAATGAGGATTTGTAAAGTAACCTTTGATGGAGCCTTTGTCCTCTATCAACTCATTATAAATACAAGCAAGGGTTCAAACCGTGTCCGCTTGTAGCACGAGTGACATGCCTTGGTGGCAACTACCTCATTCAAAGCTCTGGCCATAAATAGCGCAGTGTGAGGTCACGTGAAGACCAGCAGCTGCGGTGGTCACAGACGCCCCTCTTTCACTCCATCAGATCTCGACTCTGGTTTCTGTCCGTCACTGCCTACCGTCATAAAACAATTTTGCATAACATTAAATCTGTTCTAGATGTTTCCAACTTTACATGACATTAAATATATATTTAGTCATGTCACTTCATTCCCGTATGACTGTTGTGTAAAGAAAAGAAGGGCGTTTTGAAAATGTTCATGCTGCTCTCTCCCATACAATGATAGCTCATAATGGCCAAGCCTGTCAAGCTACAAAATGTTAATCTCGAAACGTTTGGACTTTAATCTCGAAACGTTTGGAATTTGATCTTGAAACGTCTGGACTTTGATCTCGAAACGTCTGGACTTTAATCTCGAAACGTGTGGACTTTAATCTCGAAACGTTTGGACTTTAATCTCGAAACATGTGGACTTTAATCTTGAAACGTGTGGACTTTAATCTCGAAACGTTTGGACTTTAATCTCGAAACATGTGGACTTTAATCTTGAAACGTGTGGACTTTAATCTCGAAACGTTTGGACTTTAATCTCGAAACGTTTGGACTTTAATCTCGAAACGTTTGGACTTTAATCTCGAAACGTTTGGACTTTAATCTCGAAACGTTTGGACTTTAATCTCGAAACGTGTGGACTTTAATCTCGACACGTTTGGACTTTAATCTCGAAACGTTTGGACTTTAATCTCGAAACGTTTGGACTTTAATCTCGACACGTTTGGACTTTAATCTCGAAACATTTGGACTTTAATCTCGACACGTTTGGACTTTAATCTCGAAACGTTTGGACTTTAATCTCGAAACGTTTGGACTTTAATCTCGAAACGTTTGGACTTTAATCTCGAAACGTTTGGACTTTAATCTCGAAACATTTGGACTTTAATCTCGAAACGTTTTGACTTTAATCTCAAAACGTTTCGGCTTTAATCTCGACACGTTACATTTAATCTCGAAACATTACATTCACGAGTACCACAGTCTCTGAACAAACAACATATGTCAGTCAGTTTAAAGGGATAGTTCACTTCAAAATGAACATTCTGACATTATATACTGAGTATATTTGAGTAAATGATGACAGAATTTTCATTTTGAAGTGAACTATCTCTTTAACACACAAAGAATAAAGGCATAAGTTACTTTTTGTCCATTGTTCTTTGAATGTTCAGTCTACAATGTATCATTGTCTTTAGTGTATCAGAAAGAATAATTCCTCATGTCATCGCCATCATGGTTTCCATGTGTTAGGAGTCAAACTCCAGCTCTGACAGCATCATGAGGAAAATGAAACAGTACTTTTAATGCTACTGTGGTGAAAAAGATTTGGTTTCAAAGCGAAATGTAAAAGTGTCTATTTTTTGGCAATATTCAGCTTGGAATGACAAAATTAATTACAATAAATATATAAATTTGTTGTTTTGTCTTATTTTACATCCTTTAAGTCACCTTGGCTCTTCTGAACATATTCTCAATGGATGCCAGTCGATATACTGGGGCTGTTTATTTGGAGAGAGAGAGTAATAAAACAAAGCCTGCTTCTTATACAACCTAACGCTGCTGAGTGGCAACAGATTGCACAAGGTATACTGGAAAATCTGCCATTCATAGCCTTGAAGAGTGATGACGAGCACATCCATATCCACTTTGCACGGCCATAGCATCGCAGGCACGGAAACTCGTGCTTCTGTCAAGCGGCGTAAATCCAGCAAGTGGGCTGGTAGGGGGCCTTGCCCCATTTTCCACCAATCACAGAGCACCAACAGAAACGGGAGGCATCTGAACACATCAGCTGGTCACATTGTGTTCACACGTAAAGTTGTGTTTACACTCTTCATTAAGGTCACAATGCCCAGGTCAGATGACATTGACTTTCTGTTGAGATGATCTCATTAGATCAGAGCCATACTGAGGAATCTGAATCTGTACTTGGGAATATATAAATATGAATAAACTAAATTCAATTGGGGTGTAACAATATATCATCGCAATACAAAAATGCAACAATTACGTACCATGGATAGTGACAATACTGTATGTATCGTGGATAGTCCCCCCGAAAATAAAAATCATTTTTTTAGAGTTTTAGTGTAAGTACTACATTGAACTACAGTATATAATATTGATTATAACGTATAATAATGCAATGGGGGAATATTTGTGGGTCCTGATAATGCCAAATGTCTGATGTTACCAGAAAAAAATGGCTGATATTATTTTAAATAGGCTCTGTCTAGTCAGTGAAAGCGTGCAAGCATATTTATCTACAATAACTCAGTAATTTCAGCTTCAGAATCATGAATATTGTTATTCTGGTGTCACCACTGTCCTTGGGTTACAGCACCGAGTCCAAGCCTATTCATTTAGACCCACACTGTAATATCAAATTTGGCATTTTAATCAACAGTACATTTTGTGTTAACCTTTTACCATATGTCTTGGGAGTATCGCAATAATGTAGTATCGTGATATGTATCGAATCGTGACATAAGGGAGGGTATCGTTACACCCCATCAAGTCTCTTCAGAAAATTTGGACTAAAATTGCTTGATTCATATTTTATCAGGAATTATTTTTAAAATAAAAATCTTTTGTAACATTATAAAAGTCTTTACTATCACATTTGCACAATTTAATAAATCAATACTGAATTATCCCGCTAATTCCATCGTTTCTTGCTAGTGTTCACAAATGAAAGCTCTTATTTTTGTTTGCACCACAAAATTTGAATATATGGATAAAGATTGTGTGGTAAGATTACGTTTAGTTGAATGAATTTGAATTAAAAAAGCGTGTGAATTACAAAGTGAAGATGTGAATTTAATAACTTGTGACATGGACAATATACTGTATGTGCTCCTGAATGTTTGGTGTATAAGAGATGTGGCCGCATCATGTGATATAATAAAGGTACTGCATTAATATACAACGTGTTAAACTGATGTGAACTACCTATGAATTCAATATTTTTATTACACAGATACACACCCTTATGGATATCAAGCCCAATCAAACATAGCATATTATCCAGGATACACTCTAGATACACCCAGTCCAAGAATAGTGTTTTAACTGTCTTGATGCTGACCTTCAATTTTTCTCTTGAAATCTGAGGAGAAATGAAACCACAGACATCCTCAAAACAAAAGACTCATGATGGGTGATTTACTGAAGTAACCAAAAAAGATTTCTAGAACTGAACACCTGTCACTCCATATACACGCCAAATTTATATATTCAGATATGACCGTTTCACTGTCCAAACAAAAACTTGGTCAAGACAGTTTAACTTGACGTGCCCGGAAAAGCAAACACATAGTCCTCCACCCTTCAACTCTAGCGAGACACCTTCTCTGTGCATGTTTTCTGAACGATACTTGTGTCAACATGATGAACATGACCACAAATTAATCTAATTGACAAGCTTGAAATCAAACCTAACCTGTAACGGTCACACACACACACATCATTGTGCATTTTCCCAATGGGCAATGCTCATACACACACACCCAAATCAGTTCAAATAAATGTTCACATAAAGCTTTTGCATAGAAAAACTTGTTATAATCACGGAGTAAATTGAAACAGTTTGGAATATTTTAGCACTGATAAACGTTTCACTGAGCATTTAAAGGCATTGGGCCTCATTAATCGGAAACGGGCTCAGAAATCATTTTACGAGAGGGTTCACGTGTGATCTATGACACATTTGTATAGCGCACAAACCCGTTGTACAAATTATCGTACATTGATAAATGTGACGGCTAAAAAAACCCCGTCATTTAGCGTAAATAGACATTCACGGTTAAGAAGCCTCACCCCTAGAGTTTACAAATTTGAGGAACGTAACCCGACCGAGAAGAAGTATTCTCACAAAAGAGAAACTGATCTTACTCCAAAAACGCCCGTTAACCTCACAATTGCAAACAATTACATTAATTTATACCCTGGTAAATAAAACACAACACTTTCAAACATTTTATAAACACTAGCCATTTTCCCCTCACACACTTTAAAATGTATTCAGAACAAGAATAAAAAATAATTAACTAAATATTCAACTATAAACTATAACACAAACACCGACGTGTTTGTTTCATAAATGAGGCCCATTGTGTGGCCCATTTATGCAGAATGTTTGAAAAAAAAAAAAAAAAGAGAACTTCACCTTCCTTTTGACCTTATTTCTGATACAGATATGAGGAGCCATTTACACCATTACTGCAGTTAGAAAGGCAATACTTCAATAACTTCTTATCAAGCATTAATACAATGCACTCTAAAGAGTACATTAAAACATGAATAGGCTTAAATATGGAAATACTGCTCACTCACTGCTTGAATATAGTCATATTAAACAATGGCATGCTAAGCATGAGAAATATCACATTTTTACAATGTCATCAAAGGCACTGCTAATCACACTAAAGCGTTCTGGTCAATAAATAGTTTTGTATTTTGCATGGGAATCTGGAATAATGTTGTTATATTGTATATTCAATTCACACATACGAACATGGATGACATTATGGATACTGTCTATGGGGGAATGAACTAAACTAATGAACTATCTTCATTTTCAATAGACGTATGAAACAAAACGTAAACAACGTTTACCACACACGGCTCTTTTGTATTCTTCCCATCTGCACGACTCAAGAGAACAGCCTTTTCTTCTCAAAAAATAAAAATAAATATTGCAAGACGACGAGTAGGAACTAGGAAACAAATTTCCCGCATTTTAAAACGTCATAATAAAGCGCGGTCGCTCGCCCCAAACAAACAAAACATGCGGATTGTCGGGGGCGCGCACGTGGCTTCTTTGTGTCAGAAGTTTAATCCGTTTAAACGTTTTGTTCTAGTTTGGGAAGAATTTATTTGTCTTTCTACGAATTTAAAAAAAATCCCATTTTTAAATGTCGATAGATTGTCACACGTGCCTTTGAATTATTCAAAGAATGCATTGAACATAAAATCCGGGCGGGAACTCGATTAGCTAACTTACAAATCTGTGATGGAGAACTGCACCAACCAGTTTAAAACCTCGTAAAAAATGAAAATGGCACGCTCTTTTCGCTGAAGAATGCACTTAATGTCACAAACCGCCTTGCGGGCTAGCGTTCCTTGAGTTTTGTTAATGCCAGATCACAATGAATGATAGCGCGCGCTCTATAAAAGCAGATGCACGCATTCCATACATTTTCACACACGCTAACCCCTACGATTTTTAATTCTGCATTATACAGAAAGTTCAATCTCGTCATCTTGCAAAGTGAAGTGTTGCGTCAGCCCTAAATGGAGAACACACCATGTGCATCACAGACATGCCGCAAGGTTAACGATTTCAAATTTTCAAGCAAAAAATCGTTCAAACTATCAAAAAGTAACCCAAGCAACACGTAGATGAGGATACATAAGCACATCAAAAACAGTTTACATGCACGTGCTTCATTCTTACCTATAGTATCTGGACACCCAAAGCAATTCACTCCGCGACCTCGGAACTGACACCTTCGAGACGGCGAAAAATAAACATCAAGCATGTACAACTATTTACAATTAAATACTATTCCGTTAACCTTGGGTATAAACCATAGACGGTAAAAAAAACGTATAAACCCCAACCGTGAGGTATCATTGGCCCAGTATCTCTAACATCCTTCCGTAGTGAAGCCAACACCCAAACACAAGACGTGTACATTATGATTTGCATAGTGACGTTTAGCGATCGAGCCCCTTTGTGTTCACACAGCTTCTGCTCATGCAAGTTTAGTTGAAAGGTTAAAAGCCCTATGCTGTATCATATTAGATTCGCACTTCTTTTGTTTTCATTTTTTGGCTGAACTATCCCTTCAAAACATGAGCATCAAATGATACAAGCTTTTGAGGAACGTTTATTTGTTCATCTCTTAATTATCATTGTATTGCATTGCATTAAATGGCTTGCCCCTATAACAAAAACTAGAGTTTTGATAAACAAAAAGAACTAGGCATTTAAATACTAAGACATTATTAGGAGATAAAGAGTGACTGATATTTTAAGATTCAATTTATCTAAGTAATCTACTCTTATAAAGATCTCAATGATTTACATGATCAGAATTTCATCATATTTTATTGGCCAATTGCATCAAATTGCATATTTTTGCTCATTTTGGGTCTGAATAAATGAGTCTAAAAAATGTACAGCCAAATTGCACACACATTGGTGTCGTGTTTAATATAAAATTAAAATGTGTTTAATATTAAGTAAACTAAGATTTATTATTTCACTATAAAAAATATTTTCATGATTTGTCATCACGACATTGTTTCTTTTGTCAAATCAACTTAGATAATTTATGTAGTTCAGATAACTTCATATTTTGAGTTTCTGGGGGATTAAATTAATCTCCTTTGTTGTATTAACTCAATTTTTCCATTTCAATGAACTTAAAATTTTAAGGCAACCAGGTTACTATTTTTTAAGTTAAACCAACAATATTTTTTTACAGTGTTGATGTGGACTAGTTATTTAGCCAAAACAATTTTATAGGTTGTTCAACCACATAAAACACACAGGTGATTGCCTTTATTTCAGAACAATTTGCAATATATTTGACAGACTAAATATAGAGGCTAAAGTCCTTCAATTGACAAACATTACATTTGCAATACAACTGCCCCGTACTCAAACCCATTTTAGACCTGTGTTTCCTTTAGCTAACCATGCATATAATCCCCCATTTCTGTTGCTTGATGGTATTTTATTGATTTTCGCCAGAGAAACCCAGTCATTTCAATAGGAATCCACATGATCGAGGTGAAACATTTCCCTTGGCAACCGGTTCATGCTGTTCAGATGCTTTTAAAAGTATTTAATACAAGTAAAGCAAGTAACTTGGCAATAAATCACAACTATGTTAGAGCTGTATACATTTTCACAGCAACTCTCTTGCTGCTCCTTTGTTCTAGCAAATTTGTTCAAAGAAACCTTTGATGATATTTTGATATACAGAGTTTGACATTGGAAAAAGTCTCCCCAAAATATGCAGCTTATCCAAACTCAAACATCTGTAGGCTGACTCACAAATAACACAGGGATCCTTTGTTGTGAGCAACTGTGGACTATGAAGCCTGCATGAGAGAGATTTAGTGCGTTCAGAGAAATAAACCACTTTCAACACACACAATCTGAAAACATTCAGACAAGTGGAGCTGAAGAACAGAATCACTAAAGTCAATGTGTGCAGAGACTCTTTCTTTCGGCTACATCGATATAGGCGCTTGAAACTTTTACTCACACCATTCCTTTAAAACCAACATTCGCCATGTTCTGGAACTCATGTACAACCTGATTTTTATCACTTAAAGTATGTTGTAATTCTCGTGAGTGTGTTCAATCAGGTAAAACTGGTTAAGTCTAATAACAGAAAGTGTATTAGGGCAGTCCAATAATTTGTAATGTATTTCATACATAAAAAGTGCAATTGTTAACCAGTTTCAGGTCTTTGAAGATTCAAAGTGCCACTTCCAATATTCTTTAAAATATATTTAGTGCTCAACAGAAGAAACTCATACAGGTTTGGAAAGACATGAGGGTGAGTAAATGACAAATGTTCTCATTTTTGGGGGAACTATCCCTTTAAAATGTGACTAATGATACAAGCTTTTGAGGAACATTTATATGTTGTAAGTGTGTCCCAGGTAAAAACTGGTTAAGTGTAAAGACAGAGAGCATTACTTTACTTGTTATATCACAAATGTAATCTGATTACATAATGCATGTTACTTATTGCACCATTACACTATGCATAACAAGGTTATACTACATGTCATTTTAAAATGTTTTTGTGTGTTTTACAGATTGTGGAATTGACCCCAAGGCAGTGTCACATCTTCAGAGACTGATGTATTTAAAATAATATATTGCATCCTGTTATTGAATTAAACCAGTTCAAATGACATTAAACATTTTGAAACAATATTTGTGAAGAAAGAAACATTTACTAACTATACAAAAGCACAATAGCAAGTTTGAAGCGTGGATTGCATTGTGAAAGGATTATAAAGGACTTTTATAAACATTTATTTGGATTGTGGAAGTAGTACATTTTGTAAAAATGTATTTTCTTTTTTGAAAATGTACCAATTAGGCTACTTTGGAAAACTGGACCAAATTAATTAAAACCATAAACATTGAATTTGAGTAAAACTGTGTCATGAGGTAAAGGTAAAAAGCTGTCTCTGGGGCGGGAACTTTTCAAAAGGTATCATTTATACATAAAGAGTGCATATTAGTACCTTAAATGTACCAAAATATTAGCTAACGGTACATATAAAACCTTTTTAAAATGGTCTGGTTCCAGTGACAGCTTTTATATCATTTATTTCTGAGAATGCACCCCAAGAGGTCAGAATAATCATAACATAATTAATAACACTTTCACACCCCTGCATTTTATTATAAACACTGTCATCCATTAAGCGTTATTAATATGAGCATACTTAAATATGGTATAAAACGACGCTTTCAAGCTAAATTAAACTGGTCGTAAGAAACATACAACACAACACACCTTTTTATTGGTTTTAGGGGCCAATCATAAATTATTTATTTATTTATTTATTTTATTTTTTGTGAACTGTCCCTTTAAAAATGTGAGACACAGGGCAGTTTAATTAAAAATATTATATAAAGATTTAAATAAAACACAAATACAGTCTAAAATATCTTTTACCACCAGTAATGCAGATACTACCACTAGATGGAAGCATTATTACACAAACTCAAGAGTTCAACGCCAGCGAACAGTGAAAGAATTGTGCTTTATTGACTTCCCTTTATGAATATGAGGACAAACCACAGCCAGTGTCCGTCACAGAACCTTTGAGAATGGCCTTCTACATCTGAACAACACAAAACCAAGCAAGCAGGTATCCAGAAACGCAACGATTATTGCACATAAGGAGTTTACTTTAAAGAGTTGTATTATTAGTGTCTTCTTTCTGTCTCTAAAATAGGAGAATCATCAGAGCAGGACTGGGGCTCAAATAAATTACAGTAATATGTGAAATATTATTACAATTTAATATAATGGTTTTCTATTTTAATACACTTTAAAATAGAATTTATTTCTGTGATGCAAAGCTGAATTTTCAGCATCACTCCTCCAGTCTTCAGGGTCACGTGATCAGAAATCATTCTTTATGTTGTCGATGTTATATTTTTTGGAACCCGTGATCGAATTTCGGGATACGCTGATGAATAAAAAGTTAAAAAGAACAGCATTTATTCAAAATAAAAAAATCTTTTCTAATAATATAAATCACTCTTTATCAATTTAACACATCCTTGGTGAATAAAAGTATTCATGTATTTCCAGAAAAGAAAGAAAGAAAAAAAAATGAAAAAAGAAAGAAAGAAAGAAAAAAAATGAAAAGAATGAAAAAATTAGCTGTTCATCATGTTATGAAAATATTAACTCTTACAATTAAAATATTAATTGTAATAAATACAATAAATCAGCATATTTCCAATGGCATCCGCTGTAAAGCTGCGTAATGCTCCTCAAATTTTTTTTTTTGTCTAATGAAATGTTTTGGAAAGATATTTTTGCATCATATTTTTGCGGTATCAGACCAATCCAAAAAAAACACAGTAAGTATACAGTACACAGTAAGATGCATGTGTATCCCTCAAAGATGGCGCTGCTGTGAATAAGGTCTATAGCCTTTTCATTGCTTGGCTTTTTGATCTTTGTTTCTCATGTCCGCCATGTTGTCGATCGGCTCATCGGGAAAAGTTCAGGTGTTCCCGATGGCCAGCCAAACTACTTCACAGCCAATCACAGGCCTGGATCTCCATCCCCGCCTAACGCTATTGTTAATGCAGCTCTCGGAAACAGGAGCTCCGACAAAACCCGAGTGAAATCACATTACTACTGCCATTTTCTGGCTCATCAGTGACATAATGCAAGTTTATCCGACTCACAGGGGGAAATGGAAGAAGATGCAGAGCGCATCTCTCCGTACTACATTAAAGGCCAAACATACATCACACCAGCGTCAATGAAAGCGGATGATTTACACGGAGCATCAGTAAGCGGAGACGGGAGAGCAGATGAAGAAACGGAGGAAGAATAATGCGCATAAAAAGAAGCCATTGTCCACATGCGACCTTGTGTGGGAATGTGAGGTCGCCGCTTCCTTCAGCCACTCTTCAGTTCCACACAGTCACGGAGGTGATTAATGACGGAGACTTGATTAGCTCAAAAGACGAGCGAAACAAAAGCGGTCCCAGCGCTCCAGTTGACTCCCCCCGTTTAGATTAACACATTCAATTCAAGAACTCTAATGAAAATGCCATTGGTCAGGATGAAAGGTACGATTAAGGACAACGTCCTCCTTCAAATTCACAATGGTCCTTGTGGAAGAGGCAGATATTTATGCAAAGTGGCCCTCTCGAAGCTTTTAGCAAAACAGAGAGGGATTTTAAGCCCTTTTGCTGTTACATAAAGGTAAACGAGGTGTTCAGAACTCGTTTGGAATAGGAATGTTTTCTTGCGCTCAGCCAACATAAAACTGACCGTATGGCTGAGCAGTTAAAATGGGGCTCTTTGAAACAGAAAGTGATCAAATAGCTTTTCTGCTGGTATTGTACACTGATTATATGGAAACCAGGTCCTACCTCGGAGTAAAAAAAATCTTAAAATTGCATCTTTTTTTGTAATTGAGACGTGATTATATTTCCTACGCTATCTCACGACCAATTCGTACGATTAAAAAGTGTCTAATTCGTACTAATTCGTACGACCTCACTCGTATGAATTCGTACGATTTGTCTAAACCCACGTGACGGTTAGGTTTAGGGGCGGGGTAAGGGGTAGGTCATTCGTACGAATTCATACGAATTGGCCAATACGTAAAATATGTACGATTTAGCAAAATCGTACGAGTGAGGTCGTATGAATTGTTACGAATTAGCCACTTTTTAATCATTCGTCGAAATCGTACGATTTGGTCGTGAGATCGGGTTGATATTTCACATTTGTGACTTTCTCACATTTGTGTTTTTATTCTCACATTGTGACTTTGAATTTACGATGCTCCCCATTTTCCTCGTCTCGTGAGACACAAGTGCTAATAAATACTCTCACCTAAAGGATTATTAGAAACATCTGTTCAATCAGAGCAGTCTCATCCCAAGACGTCATGTAACTGACGTTTTGGGACGTCTTTTGACCATACGTCAATATTCGCCTTTTTAGGGCCCCCTTAAACGTCGGTAGATGAGGTTATGCGATCCTAACTCTACCCCAGACCTAAACCTAACCCTAAACCTAACCGACGTTAAAGGTAAAGCGTCAGTTGTATGACGGCCCGGGATCGCCATCTACCGACCTTTAAGGGGGCCCTAAAAAGGCGGATATTGACGTATGGTCAAAAGACGTCCCAAGACGTCAGTTATATGACTTTTTGGGATGAGACTGTGTTAGTTCAATTTCTCATTAATGCATTTATCTAATCAACCAATCACATGGCAGTTGCTTCAATGCATTTAGGGGTGTGGTTCTGGTCAAGACAATCTCCTGAACTCCAAACTGAATGTCAGAATGGGAATGAAAGGTGATTTAAGCAATTTTGAGCGTGGCATGGTTTGAGTATTTCACAATCTGCTCAGTTACTGGGATTTTCAGTGTAACTTTGTCAGTGAAAACATGTGAAAACAATGTAACTTAGTAGATTTGACTTGTAATGCATTACCATCAACACTGCTTGTGGCTCTGTTTCTCATGTTTGTGATTTGATATCTTTTAGTGACTGTAAATCACACTATTGTGATCTTATTTGTGACTTACCATCACAAAAAGAGTTAATTTTTCACAAATATGATTTTTTTCCCCCTTATGTACTGTGATCTCACAATGTGACTAGCCTATGTCTCACATTTGGAACTTGATTTCTCGCATTGGCGCTTTCTAACTTAATACCTCACAACTGCTAATTTATTTTTCATAATTGGGGACTTTATATCTCATAAAATAGGTCAACGCCACTTGATGAACTGAACCAATATTGAACTGACTTCAGCTGAATGTGAATAACTTCATCTCAAAATTACATTTGATTCTTGAGCCAAAAACGGGTTTCCGTAGTTTACCGAAAAACTATTACTCAAAATAAACACGCACTGGCGAGTTACATAACACTTTAATAGAGTAAGCAATGAATAAGTATATTGATGCGTGAGGATGTGGTTTGTTGTCTGTTTTCGAGCACTTTAGAGACTTGATCCGTTAATCTCAGTGATAAAGATGTCACTGTCACTAGACAAAGCCTTTTTAAACATCTCTATATACAATCACTGCATTAAGCCTGACAAGTGCAAATTTGCCTGTGATCAATGACTCTGAAAGCACATCCAGACTAACACGCAAACATATACCTTAGAAGCACTAGTTGCTCATTTTACAACTCCCCAAGAGTTAAACAGTTGAGTTTCACCATTTTCGAACGTATTCAGCCGATTTTCTGATATTTAGAAGAATATCAGTAACCAGACAGTTTCTGGTCCCATTGACTTCCATAGGAAAAAAATATACTATGGAAGCCAATGAGACCAGAAACTGTCTGGTTACTGATATTCTTCTAAATACCAGAAAATCGGCTGAATACGTTCGAAAATGGTGAAACCCAACTGTTTAACTCTGGGGGAGTTGTAAAATGAGCCTATATCCAAAAAAGTGGAGTATCCCTTTAAGTGAGACTGACTTTGTCGTTAGTTCAATGTTTGAGTGGTCATTCTTAAGCTTGTTTTTGTGGTAATGCTCATTTAAATGCTAAAAATTGAGAATCGAATTTGATTTTACTTCCGAAACTCTGTTGAGCTCTTTAAGAGCAAGAAACCAGCAGTCCTTCTTTGTTTCTAGAAGTGCTTTATTTCAGTTAATATGGCTTTCGCACACAAACAGCCCAGTGTTTAACATTGCACACAAGCAAACATTGACCATCACAAGATAACTTTTGAATTTGACTGCTTTTGTTTTAAATCGTCATAAATAAAACCATTCGACAATAACTGCTGTATTTTCGAAATAACAAGAATCATGTAGAATAAGCGTAAACCTTTATTCAAGACTCAGTATAACAGGTTCACGGGCCATTTTATTCTTTGAATCACGAAACCACAAGAGTCTCCTATGATGCTTTGATAAGAGAAGCTTCCGGATAATAACGCATGTATTTCTGCACACAGACTTATTTTGGGATCTCTAACAGTGCTACAAAATTATTATTATAAAACATGAATTTCAGAAAGTGATTTTGACGGTCTTCTAACTGAAAATTAATGAATTATTATTAGCGCAAGCTATATTAATACAGCTTTTATTTAAAAAAAATCTAATTTAGTAAGCGAAATTAATATGATCAAATCCTGGTTATGATTGAAAACATTTTGAAGGCACTGAAAAACAGCCTGTCAGAACTTATAACTTAGATCTTATGACTTTACACACAGTTTATGTATTAAAAATATATAATTCAACTGAGCTCAGTATGAAACTGACATGTAATTGATTCATCCTTCTTGAATGATTGCTTGAACTTGGATGAATTAATACATGGTTCACTCTCATATTTTTACAGAACGGTTCCCATCCCATCAAAAAGTGCTTGAGTCATATTCGAATTAAATAGCAGACAGATCACACTTATTGTCAATTAATTATATTTACTTTTCACAATTATTTACGGCATTACAAATACAGTGCTGACAAATATTGCTTATAATACTGGCCACGGTCAAATGATCATTTAGTGATTGTTGAATAGTAATTTCACACTTAAAGGGATACTCCACTTTTTTTTAGAAATAGGCTCATTTTACTACTCCCCCAGAGTTACTGTTGAGTTTTACTGTTTTTGAATCCATTTAGCCGATTTTCTGATATTTAGAAGAATAAAAGTAACCAGACAGTTCCTGGTCTCATTGACTTCCATAGTAGGAAAAAATATCCTATGGAAGTCAATGAGACCAGAAACTGTCTGGTTACTGATATTCTTCTAAATATCAGAAAATCGGCTGAATGGATTCGAAAACGGTAAAACACAACTGTTTAACTCTGAGGGAGTTGTAAAATGAGCCTATTTCCAAAAAAAGTGGAGTATCCCTTTAACCACAGCAAGATGCATCTTCATGAAACAAATAAACCTAGGCATTTGAAAAACAGATATATTGGGGTTATATTGATTTTGATTACGCATCGATCTAAGTTAGAGCTTCTTCATTATTAATATGTGAACAATGACAGGAAAAGTTACCTGAGATGAAATGGCCAAGAAGGTATTCACAACATCTTGTACTCAAATTGAGTTTGGTGGCAGTTCACAGGGAAAATGTGTGCTTTCTTAAGGATCATGGCAAACACGCTGTGAATGGAGGTAGGTTGAAGCGTGCTGGCTTTCCATCTCGCGGTGAATCGCTGATTGTGCTTCACTAGCAGTAATCGATTTCCTCGTTGGCCAGAACAATAGCGGTTCTGCAGGGAATGTAAACCTGAGAGAGTGGAAGAGCCAAAGACAGAAAGAGATCAAAGGGACTCGGCATTTGTTTGAGGCACTGTAGAACATTTTGAAACAATGCATAACATAAAAAAAGTGTCGATGTCTAAAGCACTGTGGAATGTGGAAAAGTTTCAAGCCCAAGTTAGACTACAGAGGCTCAAGTGGAATCGGCATGTGTTTTTCACATTCATGAGGCGAGAAGTGTTTAACAAATGTACATGACAGGGACGTGCAGGAATTTGAGTTTGAATTCATTATCAGCATTAAGCTAATTCGGTAAAAAGTCAATCATCTCATCTCACGATGCAAGAGTTGACTCAAATGACAACGATTTTCCTTCACTCCAAATTATCTGTACATTAAAAATGAAAAGTTGTTTGCAATTTGAATTTTTGCATGTAAGCATACAACATTTGTGAAAACTTACAAAACACTAAATGTGGCGATGATAAAGGGTCCAATACAGAGTTTTTAACATTTGTTAAGTTTTAGAAATGTAATCGTTGTATTCATGTTGGTTTCATATGGTTGTTCAAAAGAAGAGTTTCAATTTAATAACTTAAAGTGGCTATATGTAAGATTTTACATGTATTGATGATCACCGACAGGTTGAAATCCTGTAGACTGACTTTTATGTGAAGGATGTTTTTGCCAGGAAAATCCAAACCATGTGCCATTTACATGTCTTCCCAAGAATCTATCTATGATAAAAAAAAAATTCTGCTCACCCCCAGCAGGGTGGACGGCATCTGGGCGTTCATTAAAGAGATACTCCACCGTTTTTTTTTTTTTCATATTAAACTATGTTATTCCCTTAACTAAGACGAGTTGATACATACCTCTCTCATCTCAGTGCGTGCACTCAATCGCTCTGGTGCGCGAGACACTTTGGTAGCACTTTTTTGGGAAATGGGCTCATTTTACAACTCCCCCAGAATTAAAATGTTGAGTTTTACCGTTTTCAAATCCATTCCGCCGATTTTCTGATATTTAGAAAAATATCAGTATCCAGACAGTTTCTGGTCTCATTGACTTCCATAGTAGGAAAAAAATATACTACGGAAGTCAATAAGACCAGAAACAGTCTGGTTACTGATATTCCTCTAAATATAAAATAATTGGCTGAATACATTAGAAAACGGTAAAACCCAACTGTTTAACTCTGGGGGAGTGGTAAAATGAGCCTATTTCCAAAAAAAAAAAGAAAAAGTGGAATATCCCTTTAAGTCGCTAAAATATGTGATATGAAAAAAGGCAATAAAAAAAGACCGTGACCGTAAATTAAACCTGTTTTCCTCAAAATTCCATTTCTTAAAATCATAGCGATCAGATAACCACAACTTTTGTTACAGACAAACTATAAGGCCATGTGTCCACCAAAGCGTTTTTCCACGCCTCTGGCGTATGTTTTCAATTGTTTTCAATGGGAGCGCCGCGTTTTTTAAATGCCATGAGCGTTTTTTTCACGCTGAGGCGCCGAGCGCTTTTACTGGTCGCTGGGAGTTGAAAAATGTTCAACTTTGGATAAAACGCAGCACTCATCACTGTCACATTTTACCCAGCCAGTCCAATCACAGGGGAGGAGGGCCGGGACTAAACCACACCGACCAACTGTCACAACATTCAAACTGCTGCATATATTCTGTATCATAGCAACGAAACGTCTCAACAGAAAAAAACGCTGCACTGCCAAAACGCTCCAAAGCACGGCGTCTTCAGCAGAGCGTCTAGTGTTTTCAGCTGGCTAAAAACGCTTTGGTGGACACACGGCCTAAAAGAAATAAAAACAGAATTGGAAAGGGCTTGAACCCAACTTTAATATGATCGCGAAACCTCTAATATGCCAAATTTCACCATGTGGTGGGTTTTCCCAGATCGCATCACATATACTACCGACATTGTAAAAATACAAAGCAAGTTGAAAATCGGCTAAGTTAAACTGTAACTATAGTGATCTGAATTAGTTCAATTGACCTGTTATCACTCACAACAAGACCATCATTGAAATTCACATTGAGCTTTCTCCTTGTAGGTGGACCCATCACGTGAGCCATTCCTGCACAATCCTCTACAGGAATCAGCCAAATGTTTGTTCACACTGCAATCTTCAGCATGCAGCCCTGACCCATCGAGCGCCGTTCCTCTATAAGGAAGCTTCCCTCAGGACTCACATCTCAGTATCTCCTCCCTCGCCCGACGAGAACACCTCAGAACATGTTTGCTCGCTGCCAATTCCTCCACAGAGCCACGGGAGCCGAACAGCTCGCAACCGTCACCGGTGACTAATTAAACCGAGTCGGAACTGCTGTGGAGAGAGAGCCAGATGACTGAGAGAGTGAATCACAGCACCTGTCTACACAAAAACCACCACCGCGCCACAGCCGCCGCGTGTCAACAACATTTACTTCCCAGAGCTGCGTAAAACAATGGTGACAAATGGCGGATTAATCAGCTAACAAAGAACAGCAGAGGTCTCTAATGTCATTATTACAGCACGCCGCACACACGCTGATCATTGCAACCAATGCAATATGAACCTCATTAATAGAATGTGATCCCTTCAAATTAGATTCTGGCTTTCGAATGTAGATGGGTCTGATTAAACGCGCAGTCGAGAATATGCGATGGGGATAAAGGGTTTGGACTCGAACTTAATTGAGATACAATTGGTATTAATTGCACTCGGTTTAAAACTAGGACGGCGTGCATAGTTGGGTCAATTACAAGATGCTCATCTGTTCATTTATTCAAAAATTCATTCAAATGGCATTCATACATACAATCACTTGAATATTCGACAGTATTTTATGATAATTTCTTAATTAAAATTCATTTTGATTTTTTTTTGAAGGCATAAAGTCTCAAATGTCAGGGGGATGCGGTTGTCTTGATATTATAATGAAGAGGAAAAACCCCTCATTAAAAGAAGGAAACTAAGTTTTGTCAAAGTAATAGTATTCAACTAACTTTTGACTGCCAAATCAACCAACACACACAAAAAAATCAGAGATGGCGCAGACTCTTATGACTGTGTGTCAAGGTCATGAAGTCTTGTGATGTGATGTGACGTCTTGTCATTAACAACTAAAACCATTAAAAATTGTTTTCACTTAAAGGGATACTCAATTTTTTTGGAAATAGGCTCATTTTACAACTCCCCCAGGAGTTAAACAGTTGAGTGTCACCATTTTCGAATCCATTCAGATGATTTTCTGATATTTAGAAGAATATCAGTAACCAGACAGTTTCTGGTCTCATTGACTACCATAGTATATATTTTTTCCTATATGGAAGTCAATGAGACCAGAAACGGTCTGGTTACAGATATTCTTCTAAATATCAGAAAATCGGGTGAATTGATTTGAAAACGGTAAAACTCAACTGTTTAACTCTGGGGGAGTTGTAAAATGAGCCGTTTTCCGAAAAAAAAGTGGAGTATGCCTTTAAAAATAAAGCTACAACTGAAATAAAAATATAGAAATGGCAAAGAAAAACAAAAAATATAAAATATAAGAATAAAAGCCAATTCAAAATATCAATAAATAATATAATAGTATATAAAAAATACTAAAATCACACTGGCGTGACTCCACAAAAACACAACTTTTTAATTAAAAAACATTAAATCATGTTTAATTTGGACTTCTTTGTGCATGCTCTTTGAGGTGGACCCCATATACCTCCATTATATGACTGACAGACAAGAACGGTTTGACCTAAAAATATAAAAATTGAAACTACTATGGAAAAAAAGACACCTACATCTTGGATGCCCTTGAGGTAAGCTAAAACATATCAAAAATTCATTTCAAAGTGAACTACCCCTTTAATTTGGTATTTTGTTGTACTACTGTGACATTTAAGTGTCATAATGCTTTTTAGGTCCACTTTATTCAATGCTTCCTATAAGAACTGTGTAAAGGCTGGAATAGCAAGTGTCTGAAGGCCTTGACAGCACATGTGGTTTATTGTGCTCATGTAAATATTCAATGGCAGCTCAAGCGCTTTCGGCTTCAAGGACAGTAAATATTCTCTTTGCGATCAGCATGAAAGAACATTTGAAAAGTAAACCAAAGGTACAGGAACTCTGCCTTGTTCAGAACCTCGAATCGTGAACTTCGACTGCTTCCCCGGAGCAGGTTTGCGAGGTCCAGACTTTCAAGGGAGCCTTTGAGGACACGGCTTCACCGGGTTGATGTTCAGGTGAGCCGGATCAGTGCACATCATGCGCAAAACAAGCCTGGTTTCACGTGCCTCTGGGAGATGTCAGAGTCTTATGATGACCTTCTGAAGACGGGCACATCGTGTAACCTTAAAACAAGAACACTCCAAAAACAATCCGCTGCCTCTTTCTCCCCCTCAAACCCATGTACTGCGAGTCTCTGGAGAGCACACTTACTGACTAAACTCGCACAAACCTGTCTCTTATCTCAGCCCTTTTCAAGTGCTTCTTGACTGAAGCAGAGCAAGAAGCTTCGGCTGGATACGGATTTGTGGTGCGTGGACACTGATATTGAGGGCAAAAAAAAATTAAAATGCTTCCATGAAACACTACGCATCCAGTCGTATGTAATTCAATCCATCAATTTGAGACAAAGACAACAAATAAAAGGAATGTTTGCTTGGTAGTGAACAGTGCATTTTTGTGAAAAGAATTTAGTATGAGATTGATTGACATGCAGGTAATGCTGAACTCCTAATTATTGCTCAGCAAAGCATGAATAGTGGAAAATACCGGATATATGGAGGCTTCGATAACTGCTGTACTCAAATATTTGGAAATTCTCACCATTTACTCAACCTCATGCCATCCCCTATTTATATGACTGACTTTCTTTAGATAAACACAAAGATTTTTGAGAAGACAATCCATCTCTGTGAGTCCATATAATGCCATTGAATGGCTGACGCTTGAAAAGCCACCCAGCGATTGTGAAGGTGACCCAGTGGATGAATTAAAGTGAAAATCTTCTTAAGGGAAACAATATGTTCAGTTTTCAGTTATAACTAGGGCTGTCAAACGATTAATCGCGATTAATCGCATCCAAAATAAAAGTTTGTGTTTACATAATATATGTGGACGTAGTGTGTATAATTATTTTGTATATATAAATACACACACATGCATGTATATATTTAAGAAAAATGTGTTCTTAATATATCAAATATTTATATTTATACATAATATTAAATATGTATAAATATATATAAAGTGTATACTTTCAGATTTTTCTTAAATATATACATGCATGTGTGTGTATTTATATATACAAAATAATTATACACACTACGCCCACATATATTACGTAAACACAAACTTTTATTTTGAATGCGATTAATCGCGATTAATCGTTTGACAGCCCTAGTTATAACACATGGCGGTGTACACAGCATTTTTTTTTGTAACTCTGCGTTTGGCTCTGCTTAGACAACCCAAAGAAGCACGACTTTGAGGCGTGCCTATAATTTGTAGTTATCGACCCAGCACTGCTCGCAAGACAGTAGTCCAGAAGCAATGATTAAAGGGATACTCCACTTTTTTTGGAAATAGGATCATTTTACAACTCGCCCAGAGTTAAACAATTGAGTTTTACCGTTTTCAAATCCATTCAGACGATTTTCTGATATTTAGAAGAATATCAGTAACCAGACAGTTTCTGGTCTCATTGACTTCCATAGTAGGAAAAAAATATACTACGGAAGTCAATGAGACCAGAAACTGTCTGGTTACTGATATTCTTCTAAATATCAAAAAAAAACACAAAAAAACGGCTGAATATTCGAAAACGGTAAAACCCAAATGTTTAACTCTGGGGGAGTGGTAAAATGAGCCTATTTCCAAAAAAAAGTGGAGTATCCCTTTAAAAGTTAAAAAAGTTACAAACAACTATCTTTTCAATTAGTATCGTTTCAATAAGTAAATTATGAGAATTTATCAACATATTTCGATATATCGACAGACAACGTTGAAACCGCGTGAGAGATCACTTACCGCGCCCTCAGATCACTTGGACGTGGCTGTGGTTACAAGAGGTAAAAACGATATAAATACTGTTCGTTTTCTCACACAAACTGCTCGTTTCGTGTCTTAGGCCATCAATGTGTACTTACATTCACGAGTCATTAAATCATGTTAATTTGGACTTCTCTGTGCATGCTCTTTGAGGTGGTGACCATAGACCTCCATTATATGACTGACACGAATGGTTTGACCTAAAAATATCAAAATTGAAACCACTGCGGAAACAAAGACACCTACATCTTGGATGCCCTTGAGGTAAGCTAAAACATACCAAAAATGTATTTCAAAGTGAACTATCCCTTTAAGAAAATGCAAAACGGAGCCTACTAATTAAATACCATTTTAAAATTATCTCTATGAACACTAAAAACTCTGTGAGGAGATCTTGGGAATTTTCTTCAAAGACAAACTCTAAGAGCTGAAAACTTGGTTTATTCTAATGATAATAAATAATCCAAAACTGCAAATTACACGATCTATCACACGCACGGAGATGTGTTGAACAACTAAAAAGTTCACTGCTGGACATTATTCATATACTAATTTAGTGAATTTCATGTTTCTGATGGAGGATCGAGCGAAGCCGTCTTGTTAGCTCTGGAAAACCTCAAAAGGGGTTATTCACCGCCGTTCCGTAATTAGCGTCTCATGAATATCATTGGAATTCAAACAATCCATTACATATGCAAAACTTTAGGAAACATTAAAAGCGCAGACGACGCTCGCACCAAATGGACGCCTGGGGCAAGGAATTCATATTTGTTCATCATTGCAAAGTGAAAGGGTGGAATTTTCCACTCATTTGCTGCTCGGCGCCTCCGCAGTCAGCCTGCCCCGTACCTGATTCTGCCGAACGCGTCGCTTTAAGAGCGCGACGTGTCAGCGTCTGCAACGCCTTCAGACAGCAAATGAGTTTATTGTCACTCATGGAAACGGAGGTGGTGAGCTGATGGACCCATTAAAGGGAAGAAACAGCAAAGAGGGAGGCAAAGTTTACACACGCCGGCGTCGACTTTGAAGTTGCGGCCCTTAAATAAATCATGGAGAAAAATTGAGCAGAAAGGGTCCGTACTGTGGCACCTGCCAGTACCAACAGTCGCGATGATTAATTTCTATCTTATGCAGGTGTGTCAGCTCCGAGCTGCGGAAAAGACAAATATCAGAGCGAAATCTCCCGACGAATGCCGCACTGTTGTCTGTCTGTGTCTCGCTTTATTCCCTGCTGGGAGTTATACTGGTCACACACTTGTTAAAATAAACTTTGTGTTTGGCAGAAAGTGGGTGGGAAGCCATATAGGGGTTTCTGAATTAATAACGTGCGGCAAAGAAAGAAAAAAGAGAATGTGTAATTTTAGGGGTTTAATTGATGAAGGGTGTCTTAATGCAGCTGGGGCTTCCAGAGGAGATAAAAGAGGAGGTTTTGCACAGGGAGCAGAAAGTCTTGGGCAGGACTCAATGCAGTTTAAAAACAAGCTAAGGGTGTGCTGCAAAGTATGCACTTTCGTCAGTCGTGCATATAAGGCTGCAATCTTAAAAATAAAGGTTCCTCATTGCAACATGACATCATGAATTTTGCGTAAACATACAAGCCACTTTCAAGTCAAGTGGTGTGTTATCTATACGCATTTTGAGCTATTCGCGTGTATGCGTGTGTCTACGCTGTTGAATGTCCGAGTGATTCCGCGTGTATGTACACGCCGTTAAATGTCCGAGCGATATTTTTTTCCCTAGGATGGTAGGGGAAGACTCATAAATGGTCTTAGGGTAGTTCACCTTTAAAAAAAATCTTTTGCTGATAATTTACTCACCCCCATGTCATCCAAGATGTCCATGTCTTTCTTTATTCAGCTGAAAATAAATTAAGGTTTTTGATGAAAACATTCCAGGATTTTCTCCATATAATGCACTTCATTGGGAACCAAACGGTTCAAGGTCCAAATGAGAGTTTCAGAGGGCTTTAAACGACACCAGACGACGAATAAGGGTCTTATAGGACCCTTCGAGTCATGACTCGAAAAAAGATTTGTTCATTTTGATGAACGAGTTCGAACAGGAGAGTCACGAACGCGCATCACAGAACAGAGCAAGGCGAGCATTTGTGCTTATGAAACTTAAATTTTTTTATTTATGTTTGAAATGACCCGTTTCGCTAGATAAGACCCTTCTCCATCGTCTGGTGTCGTTTAAAGCCCTTTGAATCTGCAATGAAACTCTCATTTGGACCTTGAACCGTTTGGTTCCCAATGAAGTCCATTATATGGAGAAAAATCCTGGAATGTTTTCATCAAAAACCTTAATTTCTTTTCGACTGAAGAAAGAAAGACATGGACATCTTGGATGACATTAGGGTGAGTAACTCCTTTAACCTCAGTGACGAGTGGGTTTAGGGACGGGGTTGGGGTAGGTCGTATATTTATATGGTAACACTTTACAATAAGGTTCATTTATTAAACATTACTTCATGCATTAACTAACATGATCTAACCATTTGTTACTGTATTTGTTATTCTTTGTTAACATTAGTTAATACAAATCTAGCTGTTCATTGTTTGTTCATGTTAGTTCACAGTGTATTAACTAATGTTAACAAGATTTTAATAAAGTATTAGTAAATGTTGAAATTAATATTACCAAAGATTAACAAATGCTGAATAAGTATTGTTCATTCCTTGTTAATGTTAACTAATGTAGTAACTAATGAACCTTATTGTAAAGTGTTACCATTTATATATACCGTAATGTAACGTTAAGTCAACGGGATTTATAAACACGCTGAAGAGCAATTATGCATGTTGATAGCACGCCAAAAATGGAAATACGAATTGGCATGTCATACACACGCCATTTCATGCGATCAGTCTTTTCATTGGCACCAATGGTTCCAAGAAGAACCTTTAACAACCATTTCACAAAAGGTTCTTCAAAGTGAAAATCGGATCATTAGATTTTTAAAATGTTTTTCACACTAAGAGAAAAAATTTTATTGGGAAGTGGTTACAGAGATTCTTTGAGGAGCCAAAAATGGCTCTTCTATGGCGTCGCTACACGTGAAACCTTTATTTTTACGATATTGACCATTTTTAGAGTACGACGTTCACACTTTTCTCACGCGTTTGAGATTGGCGATCACATTTACGATGTGTGAGTCTCAAAATGTCCCGTTCACACAGCAACTTCTATATTAGAGTCTGTATGAACATGCAACAGGAATCAAGCCCTTATTCTCTTACCCACAATGACTAAAGTGATATCAAACATGGCGACGTCCATAAAACTTAAGTCTCATCACTTTTGACATGACGAGTCCAATTGACGCTGCAATATTTATCAGTCCAAATCTTCATTAACCAATAGAAGGGTTTATATATATATATATATATATATGGAGATTTGAGTTACCGAAACCAGACATGATGCAACACGTGTCGTGTGTAAATACAGGACTGACAACCGTATTCTGTTGCTGTGTGAATGTGGACTAAAGCGTGTTGTGTTCATGCAACCGAATGGAACTGAACGCTTTTTTAAAAATATGATTGTGAATTTGTCACAAATGCTGCATGGATAGCTTTAGCAGCGGTGTTTGTAAAGAGGATGGATTTAAAGAAACTACTTTGAAAACATAAAATAACTCTATAAATCCCAATATAAACTCTTTATATCATAAAATTAGGCTATTCTTGCTGTATTCATGGCCGCAACAGATCGAATGGGAGCATAAACTGCTGATTCTTTTGGTGCAGAGTTCGGGGTGTGCATTAAATGGATCAATATATATTCAGACTAATGCATCACTATCAATTTCACAGGGTTCAGGTCATATCTATTCAACATCAGAACCACAACATACAGAACATCCATATTCATATGCAATGAGGAGGCTACAGTACATCTCAAAACAATAGTTAAACACTAAAAACTTGATTTTCTGCAGAAAATAAGCAGCACTGATAAATAAATATCCAGCTCTGATCCTTGACACTGAATATCAGTGTGTAGAAATCATTTTTTTCAATCATATTTAGCTTGGAGTTTAGCTGCTATTTTCTGTCAAAGGCCTTCAACCCCTGAAGTTTTCCCAGAGTAGATTCAGCATATTTACTAGTATGAAAATGATACAGTTGATAAATAATGCAGATTTAATAAATGCCTATTGCAGTATCGGATCACCTAGCACTATATCAGATAGCACATGACGACTGCTAGCATGAGTAATTTGATACTCACATGTGGCGTTGTTCAGGAGCATTTCACTGGCTGGACCAACTGAACGAACACACTTTCACTGACCGAGTCGGTGTTTTGAAACTGAATTAGAGTGACACCGAACAAAACATCTCGTAAATATTGTTATTTTAGTATCATTGAGATATTATACACTCACCTAAAGGATCATTAGGAACACCATAATACTGTGTTAATACCGCCTTAATTCTACGTGACATTGATTCAACAAAGTGTTGAAAGCATTCTTTAGAAATGTTGGCCCATATTGATAGGATAGCATCTCGCAGTTGATGAAGATTTGTTGGACCCACATCCAGGGCACGAAGCTCCCATTCCACCTCATCCCAAAGATGCTCTATTGGGTTGAGATCTGGTGACTGTGGGGGCCATTTTAGTACAGTGAACTCATTGTCATGTTCAAGAAACCAATTTGAAAAGATTCGAGCTTAATGACATGGTGCATTATCCTGCTGGAAGTAGCCATCAGAGGATGGGTACATGGTGGCCATAAAGGGATGGACATGGTCAGAAACAATGCTCAGGTGGGCTGTGGCATTTAAACGATGCCCAATTGGCACTAAAGGGCCTAAAGTGTGCCAAGAAAACATCCCCCACACCATTACACCACCACCACCAGCCTGCACAGTGGTAACAAGGCATGATGGATCCATGTTCTCATTCTGTTTACGCCAAATTCTGACTCTACCATCTGAATGTCTCAACAGAAATCAAGACTCATCAGACCAGGCCCATTTTTCCAATCTTCAACTGTCCAATTTTGGTGAGCTCTTGCAAATTGTAGCCTCTTTTTCCTATTTGTAGTGGAGATGAGTGGTACCCAGTGGGGTCTTCTGCTGTTGTAGCCCATCCACCTCAAGGTTGTGTGTGTTGTGGCTTCACAAATGTTTTGCTGCATACCTCGGTTGTAACGAGTGGTTATTTCAGTCAAAGTTGCTCTTCTATCAGCTTGAATCGGTCGGCCCATTCTCCTCTGACCTCTAGCATCAACGAGGCATTTTCGCCCACAGGACTGCCGGATACTGGATTGTTCTTTCCCATTCTGACAGTCAGTTTGGAGTTCAGGAGATTGTCTTGACCAGGATTACACCCCTAAATACATTGAAGCAACTGCCATGTGATTGGTTGAATAGATAATTGCATTAATGTGAAATTGAACAGATGTTCCTATTAATCCTTTAGGCGAGTGTATATTATATCCCTATAATAGTCTTTATATTCTGACAAAGTGGACAACTTCACCCTTTGTTCTCCAAGGAAGAAAATAAGTCAACGAGATGAGGGTGAATATATCAGATTAATGAAATCATTGCTTGGTCCCAAGCTGTTACACAACTAAGACAACAAACATCACTTATGTACATCTTTAATTTGACACTTTTCACCTACAAGCTCAAGATTGTTCTCCACGCTCTGCCTAACAATCACAAAACGATGTTGACAATAGGACAAGTCAGCAAAACGGAAAGTTTGCTTTTGAATTTTTATGGATCTTATTAAATCGTCAGCAGGCCCTTAGGTGAGGAGACGAGGAGGGAGGCGACAAAGAAAAGAGGAGAAGCGAGGGAGGAATGAACACATGCATCACGAGCTACAGCCTGAAACACGGGTTTTAAATTTCACGCCATGCATTTAATTTCAATAAGGCCTCTGGAAAGAGAATTCACAATATGACTGCTGAAACCCAAGAGATAGAAGAACTTATCTGATGGAGACACGTGACTCGCTAGATCAACTGAACTATGACTACTACAGATAGTATTGCACTTGACTTACATTTAATACTGCTCTGATAAAGAGCCTAATACATAAAAGAGCATCAATAACAGGAAAATTATATATAGCGACTGCATGGTTTAAGATATGTAGTACAATCATTACCCAAGTAATGAATGGTTGAATGTTGTTCATTGCCCTAGTTCAATCACAAACTCTTGTCTTGAGCTTCAATGAATGCTCTTTCAGTCTTCAAACACTTTTCAGGAGGAGTTTTGCATGCTAATGCGGGAAAATAAAACCAGAAAAATTATCAAAGCTATGATATATGGAAAAAGGATGTCATTTTTGATTTTTTTTGGGATGTCTCGTGTCTTGCCACATGTCAGTACGGTTACTAGGATAAATGGTCAAATGCACTATGAAAACGCTTGTCTTTCTTGGATATTTAGTGTAAACCTAGTAATTTCTTGAATGAAATTGCTAAATATTGGTCTTGTGCATTTGACAATTCAAAGGCCCCACAAATTTCTACTCCATAAAATGCTAGGCATAAGTAAAAAAAAAAAAAAAAAAAGATTACCGGTATTCATTATTTAAAATACCAAGAGTTGTTTACTTCATTTACATAACCTTTCCAGGTCTAGAAATCATACTTCTAAAATCTCATATACCCATGTTTTTCAAGACATATGTTGCGAGTTCAGAGAATCAAAGATCATAAACATTCTGATTCATAGTTGCTTTGGCTTATTTTAAATCATTTTAAGTCATTTTGAGGCCCATTACAATGTTTGTGAGACACCCCGTTTGAGACCCACTGCTGTAAATGTCCACTGTGTCGTTCATTTGATTCAAACAACAGTATTAAGAAGAAAAAAGAAGTCAAACTCCAACAGGATCAGATCAGTATTCATTCTATCTAATAATCATGCATTGAAAACCACGCAAATTAAAGAAGGCTTGATTTACATGTAATTTCATGAATCTTTGCATGAACCGATAATGAACAACTGTTAGATACATGAACACTGCTGTTTGCTTCATTTGAAGCTTTTAATTTGATCTAGTGTTTGTAATGTGTTGATTTAATCTTTATTTGATTACTGAACTCGAGTAATCAAACGAGGATTTGTTTACTTGTTTTTAATTACTTGGGCAATGTTTACTTAATGAGATGTGCTTAAAGGCTACAATTGGTTTAATTTGATTTGTTCATATCTAATATCACTTTTTTTCTGTGGTATTGAGGATACACACCTTTTTCTCCACAATCAGCAAAGAAAAACTCATTCTGAATGGGCTAGAAGTGGTGTAGTGTAGTATTGCGTGCATACCAGCATAGAGTTGGGCCGATTGTTGAATTCCAATGGCTCAGTGAAGAAATCGGTGTTGTGATCCAGTCTGCCATGGCCTCCATACTGGGTTTCATCCGAGTCCAGTTTGATCTTGTATCTGGAGCAGAGCGTGTTAAGGAACCAATACTGGATACTGGAGACAGAACAGTAATGTCACGTTACAGTAAAATGTGCTCTAGTTTTCAAAACCTGATGTTCTTACAGGGACAAATGAACTTTCTTTTATCATTTATTCAAAGCAAGCCACCATCTGCACGGTGTCCACTCTGAAGTGTTCTGGATGTGAACAGGTAGCAGAATGCAGAGCAGCACTGATTGCTTCGAGCTCCTCCGAGACAACGACACACATTTGTCCCGTATAAAACCGACGAGCCACCACATCAACAATTCCAGGCAGAATTATTTATCCATTTCAAAATATTAATAATGTATTCCATCAAAAAATGTTTCAAACAACACCAATCGTGCACACACACGATTTCACTCTGTGCTACACTGACTAAATTAAATATTAAAAAAAGTAATTGCCTAGACTCATGACCGGAATAAGAAATATCTTTGACAGAGAGCATAAAAGAATAATGAAGACACATTTTGTGCGGAAACTGGAAATCTATTTCATGCTTTTGCGTTTTAAGTTTTGAGTGATCCCTAAAAAGCGGACATGCATCTTGAAAATTTAAGCGAGTGCAGGTGCTAAAACTTGCTGAACATCTGGATTGCGGAATAGACATTAGACATTAAGTGGGTATGTGTTGAAATGATTACCTGTTGAAACTGACAGCATGCCACAGATTGAACAATCGTTTAAAGACAACATGAAGCAAGAAAAATCGTTTTTTAAATGAAACAATATCAAGGGGAAGATAATGTACGGTTAAAAACGGGTTAATATATCTTTGCCTTGCCAACGAGTACAAAAGAACATCACAAAAGTCAAAGCCAGAGAAAGTTATTGCATTTTGATTTCAAAAACCTCTTTGCCCACGAATAATGTGCACGGATGAGTCATGCACAATAACATTAGGGACATTTATTAAAATAAATAGTAAAAAATAGAGAGTTAATTTCAGATTTTTTTTTATAGTGCTAAAAAATAAAAAAGACAACATGGCAGTGACTCTCAAGCAGGGACAAACAAATATCCAAAAATATAATTCATATAATTATCCACAGTTAAATAAACCGTTCTGTATAATAAAGAATAGAGAGATAAACAAATAGGCTAAGTTTTTAAAAAGGGAGTAAAACACTCATATTATTGTGCAACAGGCAATATAGTTAAAAGAAATATTATATAAAATTTAATACTATTATATGTGTAACTGTCCGCTTGGAGTCATTTGAAAGGTCTTGATGTGTGTAAATGTATATTTGTGTATTCATAAAGGCCTTTTTTTTTGCACAACTACAACACTAACCAAAAGTAAACAGAAATTTCTTAAAAATCAAATACTGACCAAAAAATTATCAGTTGACCAAAAATAATTAAGTAAATAAACTTCATGCGCAATTGAAAAAAGTTATGTGGAATTGTCAAGTACTTAACCCTAAAACTGTATTGTGGACAAATGTGGGCAAAATAAATTTGAATTATTTTTAAAAAATACTTACCCTGATCTGAGCAGTATAAGACTTGGCTACTTTTCCTAAGTTTGCCTCCTGAACACACACATTTTTTTTTTGACTCAATTCTTCAATGTTAAGCGGGTGAAAAAAACTCCACCAATAGAAATAAATGGGCACCAATAGAAATAAATGGGAAAAACTGTAATTTAGAGCATTCTAAACCAAGCCACTTCATCTTTACATCTTCACTTCATCATCAAAGTCACTTCATCTTTAGGTTTTAGTTCTAAGAACTTATTGGAATGATATTTTAATGTAGTTAAAAAGTTAAAAAAACTAAAACATAAAAATAAGCATAATTTACATAGAAAATATGGTACATTTTGAAGTAAATAAATTCAAAAATACCCCCAAAATAAAAAAAAAAACACCATAAATGGATAGACAAAACTTTATCGAAGACAGTGATATAACATTTATAATAAATAAAAATTAGGATCACACCTGAGTCCTCTGTGCCCACATTTCTCCACAATTACAGGATTAAGGACGATAAAGTGAATACGGTTAGAGGGCTACTATTTTCAATTACGCATGACATTTATTTACTTAATTTTATGGCAACGGGTTTCCTCACTTTCTGAGTTATAGTCAACTGACCACTTTTTAAAGTGTAATAATAATAATACTTTTTTTGGTTAGCAATATTTCATTTTTTAGGAAATTTCTGTTTACTTTTTGTACCATGTTGAGTCGTCACTTGATGTTCCACAAAACAGGGTCCTGATGCAAGACCAGTTGAGAACGAATGATACATGTGGTACCATGTGTCAACAAATCTACAGGAAGCAAAACACAATGCGTTTAGTTTAGTCAAAACCCCATCTCATTTTGCCATGTAAATATACAGCATCACCTTCAACATGTAAGTAAACAACTGTATTCCTATGGCACAAGGAAGGAAATAGACGGAGAGGCTGGAGTCCCCAATCTCTCCACTCTTGCTCTCTCTCTCACTGTTTATCTCTCAGGGGTTTAAACAGTTGTGAGATGTAACAAACATGCAGACAGGCGTCTAATTGGCTGCTTGAATAATCACCTCCTATCCCCATGGGCTAGCGGTGGGTCTTCATGTTATCCTCAAACGCTCTCTTACTCTGCCCTGGAGCTGGAGCGCACTTGGCTTTTACTGCCAGCTTGCCAGCTTTGATAGTGATGATTAAAAAGAAGTGTTGCTTGGCGTATTGTTCCTGCTGAGGATGACGACAGATGCCCCCCCGACCCTACTCCCCCATACTCCTATTTGCATTGAATCCTCTCACCGATAGAACAAACTTCCTTTGTTATGGATATTTCCAGAGATGTTATCGGGAAGAGAGTGAGAAAAACAAAATGATCTGATGCTTTGTTTTTGTTTTTTCTGAGAGAGAATTATTGGGGGATTCATACAAGTTGCTTATACTGTCAGTTTTTAAACAAAAAGTACTCTTAAAAGTTCTTTTAAAGTGCAGGAAACACCTTACATGTATGTATTAATCAAAGGCCAGCTCATTTTCATGCCATATTACATCACTACCACATGGTACTAAATAAGCTAAATGCTAACTAAAAATAAACGCTGGTTACACTTTTGAGAAAACGGGCCTCAACCAACAATTGACCTATGGCTAAGCCACGCCCCTTCCCCCTCACTCGGACAAACAGTCAACATTCGGGAACTGGCGCTAGCTGTCACAGTAGGCAATATTTCACAGAATTGGTGATTTTTGGAGACAGAAAAATTATATATCATCTCGAAGTCACATAAAGGGCCTTAATTATGCATTGGGGGGTGGGGGGGGGATAAAGCCGCCTTTAGTGCCTGTCTTTATTGCAAAAACACGCCCGTCACAGAACAGCTACAGTGGCGTAGATCGTAGAGCGTGTAGTTCATGAAAGAGCTTTTGATGCACTCGGACCCGAGTTTGAATCCGCCTTTTGCCGAACATATGAGATGTAAAACGTATAAACTAACATGAAGGTCTCTAGCGTTATATTTTGCCAATAACTAAAAAACGAAACAATGATATTGCTTTTCGCCTTCATAAAACAGCACAAGACTTTCAGAATAGGCATTCTGTTTGTGCTGGGTGTTTAGATTAATGGCCTTATTGATTAAAAGTGTAACTTTAAAGTTTCACTAAACTACATTTTTTAAACTACAAAAACTACATTTTTTGTGGTAATTTTTAAAGCCAGTCTTCGCTTCCTCAGCACAGATAAAGTCTAGTCATTAGCATTTTATCAAGCAGGCCAATTTCATACAAAGGTCCTTCTGCATGACTCGTGACAATTGAACTCATCAAACGAAGCATAACACCAGAGTTCAGCAACACTCAGATCAAACGCTGTAACGTCACGCCTGAACTTCCACTTTGACTCCGTTTGCTGCTGACCTTTTGAAGAACAGCCAATTTTATGATGTATCATTAGAGCTAGCAGATTGATGGTGTCAAAGGCATTTAGTGACAATCTCCCTGTGGGAAATAAACCATTTAGACCACGATAGCCTTGGGCCGGTTTCACAAAGATAGACTAGGACTATGTCTTATAGTCCTAGTAGTAGCTAGTCAGACTTCAGATAGACATCTAAATCAGACCTTTGCACAAAGCACTTAAAACTCTAACTATCTTAAATAGGACTACATTGCAATGCATTCTGGGTAAAATTAGACACCTTTGCGGATCGAAAAAACATGGCGGATCGAGTAAACGCATTCAGCGCAGTTTACCCCAGCGGAAAATATGTGTTTGTTGGAGGAGTATCACAGTTACAAAGACATTTTTACTTGGGAAATTTAGCGGAGAATGTAATAACAAGAAGAAACGTTTAATTTGGAAAGGGCCATTTTCCCTTTTCTTTCGGCTGTTCGGCTGTTACATGTTTGTAATGTACCTGATTGTTCCTGCTGGTTGCCAAGGTAACAAAGTCTTAGACCTAAGCAGTGTTGTGGAAGCTACTCTGAAACTGTAGTTTGACAAGCTACAAGCTACTCGTAAGTTAAAGTAGCTAAACTACAGTAAAGCTACCCTTTAGGAAAAGTAGTTAGCTACACTACAAGTTACTATCAAAAAGTAGCTAGCTACATTGAAACTACTTCTGCTTTTTGAACAAAGTATATTATAAATAACTGAATAAGTGTCTGAGGAATGTTTTAAGTCAAATATTTAGTGTTTAAAACAATGCAATACAATTTTTATTTCAAAGAGTATTGTTTTTTTTACACACAACACTCAAATATCGCAGACTGTTTGTCAAAAGTGCAAAATATCAACAAATAGCCAACAACATTGCAAGAACAAAATATACATCCAGCGTAAATTGTACGTAGAAAATTGTCTCAAAAACACCAATTGAACTTGGACAAATAAGGCCATGGGTAATTAACGTAAGTTGTTTCTCCATCCTCCAAATCTGGCGTCACGTCTTGCTATATAATCATAATATGGGTGTGTCAACCCACTTCTGTACGTCAGTGAACCGTTAGCCGCAAGATGTGTGATTAAACAACAGGTGGCGGTAATGGCAAAAAATGAGTTTGCAATCTAACAAGAAGAAGAATATCCTTGCATTGTGCTGATTCGTGCAGGCTCGACAATCGTAATGTAGCTTTGGCTCGCGCTACACCGCTACTTGCTGCAAAAAGTAGTTAGCTACTGGAAAAGCTACACTGTTTAAAAAGCAACTGAACTACTAAAAAATGTAGTTAAGTTAGTAGCGTCGCTACTTGTAGTTAACAACTCCCCAACACTGGACCTAAGTTAGGCTGGGGGTAAGGTGTCTAATTGTTTTGGTCTAAATTAAGTCAGTCTTTATTTTTGTGAAACAGTCTAACATGCATTAGACTAGTCTATGAGCAAATTTTAGACTTGTTTAACAGTACAAACCGGTCTAAAATAGCTTTGTGAAACCGGCCCCTGGTCTAACTAGGAGTGGTTAGCTGGTTTTTGAGTGGTTTCGATATTTCAAAACAGCCTGGCCAGGCAGGGAGATCATCTTAAACTCGCTTAGACCTGGATTTTCAGCAGGGATTTGGATGCCTACCATTGGAAATGTATTTGAGCCTTTTTGAAACCAATAATGTTATTATCGATGCCAACATTTGATGTTGCGGCTCTAGAGGCAGAGCACCAGAAGCGAGATGTTAGCAAGAAGTGCTGCGTTGCATAATATCAGTTTCGCCCCCTGTGAATTCGCACAGAAACACACTCTGAGATCATAAAAAAGCAGAGAGAAACAGCATACGTAAGGCACAGGGATCCTAAGAGGAAGTCTACCTTAAGCATTCATGCATTGATCAATACCACCCATTCCCATTAGGCAAGCACGAATGTCACCCAGGACCAAAGCAGACGTGACAGGCAGCACAGAAAACAGCGCGCCGGAAGAATACTAAAACTATATGCATGTGCGTAGATGAGTGTAAAAACTAATACACAAAACCCAAAATGGCTAATTCGATGTTCCCTGGCACGCGTGTTCCCTGGCTCTCCTGCTGAAATTGGCAGTTGGAGGCATTTAGCAATTATGTTTTTGTTAGCGCTTACAGATGCTTGTCTCTGAGGCCAGGCAGCACTGGCGGTGAAGCACTGTAATCAACCAAGCCTTGCTGAACAAAGAGGAGAGCCCGAGATCAAAGTCAATTTGCTCACAGGAGGAAAAATAGCGGACGAGAGGGTGACGGGTCTAAGGACGGTCGGACTCAGAAGCGCTGATGACCTGAAGAAAATGTGTGCGTGATGATGATTGCGAAGAGGGTCGTGATATCGTGCGTTTCTTGTGTTAGTGCGGCAGCAGTAATGGCAGCTTGTCCTCTGAGGGGAAAACAGGTCTTGGCACTGGGGGGAATTCTGCGACCAGATTTCTAAATGAAGTTTACACACGTTGTATCATCTCAGCACAATCTTATAGGGGTTGAACCGACTTTGAACCGAGCCGTGACGCTTTAAAGGGGTGGTTGATTGCAATTTCACTTTTTTCATTTTAAATGCTTGCCTTGCTCTGTTCTGTGATGCGCGTTCGTGACTCTCCTGTTCGAACTCGTTCATCAAAATGAACAAATCTTTTCCCGAGTCAACTCGTTCATTTCGTTCGTTGAATGAACCAAATGACATGAAAAAAGATTCGTTCATTTTGAAAAAAAGAGCAAGGCGACCATTTGAGCTTATAAAACTTAAACTTTGTTTTTTTTTAAATGAGCGATCATTACGCTTAAGACCCTTATTCATCGTCTGGAATCGTTTAAAGCCCTTTGAATAGTTTGCAGTTTGCACTGAAACTATCTTTTGGACCTTGAACCGCTTGGTTCCCAATGAAGTCCATTATATGGAGAAAAATCCTGGAATGTTTTCATCAAAAACCTTAATTTCTTTTCGACTGAAGAAAGAATGACCAAAACCAAAAGTTTTTTTAAAAGTGAACTACTCCTTTAAGCCTTGTGTATAGTGTGTATAAGTGCCGTGCACACCGCCAGGCGAATTGGGGTTTTGCGCACATATGCGCACAACCACCCACACCGCAATGACGTAATTTTTGCCCTGCGCACCGTCACGCTCTTGCGGACACGTCGAGTATACACAAGGCTATATAGAGACAAGAACTAAACAGAGCGTTACTGACAGACTAGGAAGAGAGGTGATGCAAATATGTGGAAAATACTGTTTTCTCAAAGATTCTTAACACAAAAACAGTAGCAACACAACCGTTTTCAACATTCGTAATAATAAGAAATGTTTCTTGAGCAGCAAATTATAATGATTTCTGAAGAATCATGTTGCACTGAAGACTGGATTGCTGAAAATTCCGTTTGCCATCAAAGGAATACATTTATTTTAAATTAAAATATTTTTTACAGTTTATACTATATTTATATAGTATATATACACTACCAGTCAAAAGTTTTAGATCGGTAAGATTTTTTATGTTTTTAAAAGAAGTAGCTTCTGCTCACCAAGGCTGCAATTATTTGATAAAAAATACAAAAAAAACAGTAATATTGTGAAGTATTATTACAATTTAAAACAGCGGTTTTCTATGTGAATATATAGTGAAGTGTAATTTATTCCTGTGATCAAAGCTGAATTTACAGCACCATTACTCCAGTCTTCAGTGTCACATGATCCTACAGAAAATATTATAATATGATGCTCAAGAAACATTTATGATTATTATCCATGTTGAAAACAGTTTTTCCCATTTTTATTTCAGGATTCGTTGATGAATAGAAAGTTCAAAAGAACAGAATTGATCTGAAATGGAAAGCTTTTGTAACATTAATCACTACCGTTCAAAAGTTTGGGGTCCGTAAGAATTTATTTATTTTTGGGGGAAAGAAATTAGAAAATACTTTTATTCATCAAGGATGAGTTAAATTGATCAAAATTTACAGTAAAGACATTTATAATGTTAGAAAAGATTATATTTTAAATTAATGCTGTTCTTTTGAACTTTCTATTTATCACAGAATTTTTTGGGGAAAAAATGGTACACAACTGTTTTCAACATTGAAAATAATAATTTATGTTTTTTGAGCATAAAATCAGCATATTAGAATGATTTCTGAAGGATCATGTGACGCTGAAAACTGATGTGTAATCAGCAACAGTGATGTTGAAAATTCAGCTTTCAAATGACATTTTAAAATATATTAAAATAGAAAACAGTCATTTTAAATTGCCATAATATTTCACAATATTACTGTTTGTCATTGTTTTTTCATCAAATAAAGCAGCCTTGGTGAGCAGAAGAGACTTCATTTAAAAACATAAAAAATCTAGTAGTAGACCAGTAGTTTATAAATATAGTATTTTTATACATACTATACGCCTTATTCACGGCAGCGCCATCTTTGATTTTTAATGAGAATGAAAGCGAGGCTGTGAGGGATAGACTTGCATCTCTTCAATGGGCCGTACTTTTATTTAATGTTTTTTCAGATTGTTCTGTTTATGAAACACAGGAAAAATATCTTTCCAAGAAATTTCAGTTGACAAAAAACACCCGACAATGTAAGCTGTGAAAAAATCGTCAGTAATTTGAGCTTTATTCAGCTTTTTAGAGCAGATGCCATTGGAAACACGGTAAGTCAATCCCTCACAGCCTCACTCTCATAACTGTCATGGCGCTGCTCTGAATAAGGTCTATACCCCATTTATATAGTTTTTACTTAATTTTCAGCCTTGGTGAGCATAAAAGTCTTCTTTCAAAGCCTTTAAAAATCCATAACGACCCCAAACTTTTGAACTCCAGTGTGTGTGTGAGGAATGCTTCTAATATATCACTGTTTCAGATGTGTATGAAGCTTCTGCAATGCATTTTAGGCCGTCATCATTTAAGAAACTCATTTACCCTCCACCATAACATGCCCACATGACCCACAGACTGACCCTTCCTACAACACTTTCATCTTCGATAGCACAGTCGTTCTCCTGAGATCACCGGCGTTCTGCCTGATCCTATCGATATGCACTTTTCCCCTTTCAGATTCATTAAGCAGTTTTTGGGGGGGGAATAAAGTCAAGCATCTTTCAGTAGTAAAGCGTGCTGCTGTTTTGCCTTAGGACAAGCCTGTTACAGATTCAAGGAGGAATGCTGATATGGTTGAATTATTTAGAAAGGCGTTCAGGTAAATGCCCCTGACAGATAATAGGAGAATGATGACCTGACACAATCACAGACGCCTGTTGGCACGCAGCGTATCAAAGACACATCAGGCCTGACAGGAAGTGCACCCAACTGGGATTTACAATGCTCCATCCACCTGAATGGATAAAAGCACACGAAGAACGCACCCATTGACAGCGGAGAACCAAAGATTGAGGGAAAAGGAATGCATCGAAGGTTTGAGCACTTGTCAAAAGCTGATGTCGACAGAATTTTAATGGCTGGTGTTTGTGGTGGAGTGCTTAACTCAGGGGAAACTTTGTCTTCCAGTTTGAAAAAGACAGAAAGAGTCTGAGGAACAAAACTGCTGCTCATCCTACTGAAAGGACGAGTGGACTTTAAGGTTTTGAAGTGCTTTGTCTCTCTCTAGAAAACAAATTCGTGACTACGTCCTCCTCCTGAAGCTTTTTTTGGCTTGGCTTATACATGTAGCTCCACTTGTTTACACAAATATGGGTTTTGTGTCTGTCATTAGAAGTGGCGGGAGCTCAAGCCAAGGTGTTTTTAATGTGTAAACAGACAGAAAAAGAAAACCCCTCCAATTTAAACACCTGGTGTTGAAGTGTAAACGGGATCCAAAATATTTCGCGCTCCAATTTTTCAGGGATGCATTTGGGCACATCGCTAATGCATCATAAACGGTTCCAGACGACAAAAAACACCATGTGAACTACTCAGCCTTAAACATTAAGAGAATAAACTGATGTTAAAACATAAACATAATGTGTCATTGAATCATTCATCTTTAAATAAATGATTTAATATTAGTGATGATTCCAGTTATTATTATTATGATGATTATTTAGGGTATTATATGCAATATAGTGGTGTACTGCTGGCACATATCATCTTAATTTTGGAATATTCCAATGAAATAAATATTTAATTTTGCCTGATTTGCATGTAATTTCAAATTTTTAGAGTAAGAGATTCATAGTCAGAATATAAAACACTGAAATAATAATACAAATCATGTAAAGTTAAATTATTGATTATCTATTTATTTATTTAATAACAATTATTATTTTTTTAATTTAATAAAAATTTATTTATTTAAAAAAATATTTTCTTTGTTTTTTTTTAAGTAATACACGAGAAAAAAAAAACCTGGGAATGGCAACAGTTTTCATGATTTATTATTATTATTATTAATAAGAGTATTAGCTGTAAAATGGCATAGTTGTGGGCCAAATCAGATTATTATTTTTTTTGCAGATTATTACTTTTTTTTATTATTTTTTAAGTCAATTAAAAAAGAGAAAATAAACCTTAATTATAATAATAAATCTATTACTGATTGTGAATGTATTATATTATTAATCACTTATTTATTTAATACACTTTTTTGGATAACCAAACAAACAAATAAGACAGATTATTTTTTTATGTTAATTTGTGATAATAACAAAATTATTAAAATCATTAAATCATTAAAAGTATTATTATTACATATGTATTATTATTATTATTTAGGGTATGAGCTATATATCATACCACTATCCAACCCTGATGGATCTACCCCTGGTTTATTATTATTTTAGGATTATTATTTATTATTTGTTTATTATATTATATTTTATTATTATTATTATTATTATTATTATAAACCAATAATAATAATAATAATAAAAAATAATGATTCAGTGTAAAATAGTGGTACAATATACTAAATTGCAGCTAACATCCCAAATAATAATAATAATTACAACATAATAATAAAAAAAGAAATATTATTATTATTATTATTAAAAGGGTATTGGTTGAGCAAAACAGTAAAATGAAATAAATGAACAACAGACACAAATCCGAGACAATCACAAGGACAGTCATATGGAATTATGGGTAAATTATCTTGAATGTAACATTACGACAAAGTGTAAAAGGGTCCAAGAAGCATCATTTTGAACACATCCCCCCCTAAACCTACAAAACATACAAGACCCTTATTCTCCAACTCATCGTAACATACAGTGACCCATCTGATAGAGTCAAACAGACGACTGAGAGATAACCTAGAGATTTATGGATGCATAAGCGCAGATGTATGTGTGTGAGATGCTTTAATGAAAAAGCACTCTGGACTTGTTGGGTCAGGCTTGTTTACCTCTTGTGAAACAGAGTGGCACTTTCATCTGTCTTCTGCTCTAATTGGACGCTCCGCTTTGACTCTCATCGTTCGAGTACGGATACCATGCCGACACACACACACACTGTGACTTGTGGCAAATTCTCCTGCGTGTTTACCTCTCGCGCTCATAATGACAGCTATTTCTGCAGCTGCTCAGCTGTTTGCATCTGAAAGCGGGTTCTGTAGTTTCACACCGGCACGGATGCAGATAAACCCACTGTACACAATACAATTCAATGAACGCTCTGTCCTCATTTACTCACCCTCGTGTCATTGCAAATTCAAATTTTGGTCATTTTATCACACAAAAGCTTTTGTGCGCTACTAAGAATACTCCTAGTTGCTGCAAAGAAGAACATCACAATTAAATGGCTTCAGAAAATGGCTCCGGTTACGGACCGTGAGCGAGATTCATGTTATGGAAAACATAATGCAGAGCTTTAGACTCCGAATGACTCGGTTAACTGGGTGAGATGTGGTGGTAATGTTTTTGAGGACATGATTTTCTGTATTACAATTGACCTTGGGTCAAAAGCTATGTCATACGGACCACTTTTATGGTGCTTTTTGACCAGTACAATATTGAAAATGATTTTGAGTTTCCCTGAAGAAATGAATGAGGATGAGCAAACAATAACAGAAATCAGTATATTAATAACAGTTGTTTATAATTAGTTTTTTTCTCACACTAAAATTGTATTTTTATATTTTATTTAATTATATTTTATAATGAGTGTGTTTTCATTATTTTTCAGCTTTATTTCAATGAATGAAGCAAAGCTGTTATGAAATCTTACCATAAAATTATTCGAGCTATTTTGGTATTATTTATACTATAGCATTTATTAATATTTTGAATATATTTGCAGTTTACACTGTTATTTTAGTTTAAGTTTTAGTAATTTTCTTATATGTGTTGTGATATTTAATAGTTTTTTTTGTATTTAGCTTTAGTTTTATTAATTTGAGTTCTTTTTTTAAATTTTGTGTTTGTTTTTAATTTTACATCACCTTTATTTGAATGTAATTCATTGTTATGTAATTTTACAATAACGGCTGTTTATACGTAGTGTTATTTTGGTATTGTTTATATGATATTATAGTATTTATTAATTTTTTTTATTTTTAGATTTGTAGTATACACTGTAATTTTAGTTTTAGTAATTTTGTTATGCGAGATGTCATCATGTGAGATTTTCTTTTAAAATTTTATGTTTTAGTTTTGCGAATTTTATTATTTTTTTAATATTTCTAGCTTAGCTTTAATTTTTTATTCTTAGCTTTATTTATTATTAAATTTCAGTTTTAAATTTAGTAATTTTAGTACTTTCCAATTTTTATTTCAATTTTTTTTAATTTATTTTTTATTTCAATTATTAAAATACTATTTTTTAGATTTGTAGTTTACATTGCAATTTCAGTTTTTGCACTTTAGTTATGTGTTTTAGTTATGTGCTTTGTCAATTTTATTATTATTTTTTTTTAAATATTTCTAGTTATCATCTGCGTCCTGAATAAGCATTTGAGCAAAAGTGAAGGATACTTCCCCGGAGGCCCCGCAGACACTCTATAGTTGCTGTAACTGTTGGTTGGGTGGAAGTTGAAGATGAAGATGACGTTACCCCTCTCGAAGACTATCACCTTGTCTCCCTCGTGCTTGGCGCTGACGTAAGCCTAGAGAGAGAGAGAGAGATCAAAGATTGAGCCCGGTGAGATTGCATGAGATTTGTGTGCTTTAATCACACATGTTCTGTATCTCAGCCTATGGATGTTTGATCTTTAGAAGTAAAGTTACGGTTCCTATCTGTACGGATATTATTGAAAATCCCACAACTTTTCATGCCCTGTGTATGAACTCATCGCTAATCATTACTGACGTTATTAAACCGCTCTTCTGTAAGAGGGATTTTGAGGAGAGTCTTACAGGAACACTGAACTTTGATAGTAAGCAAGTAAAGATAAAAAGATAACCCTTTTTTGGATAAAAAGAACAGATTAAATAAAAGATAAAAACATCTATTAAAGAGACAATAAAAATCAAAAATGATAATAAATAAAATGTTTAATTACATGTATTTTCCATTCATTTATGTTTATAAAGAAACATGTATATATACGTAACGTATAAAATAATATGTATATTACAACCCTTAAGTTATTATAATAAATAAATACATAAATAAAATTGTATAGTTAATATTGTTAATTTGTGCAAAATTTATGAAAGAACAACATTGGGAATGACTTCAAAGGAAAAGTAAAGGAAGTGTAAGAATGAAAATAAACATTTAGGCATTTTTCCTTTGTGAGTTATAATTTTAAACATATATTTATGAATGAATAAAAAAAATCATTATTTATAAATCATTATCTTACAAAAAGTCTCTCACTGCACTTACATTTCTAAGTATGCAAGAAGCTAGAAATATATATATATATAAAAACCTAATAAATTGACAAAGCACATAACAAAATGCTAAAACTAAAATTGCAATGTAAACTACAAATCTAAAAAATAGTATTTTAATAATTGAAAAAAAATTGAAATAAAAATTGGAAAGTACTAAAATTACTAAATTTAAAACTGAAATTTTGCTAAAGGATGACATCAAATACAAGACAAAAACAATTAAAGAAGACACAATACAATAATAATAAAAGAAATAATAATAAATAAAATGTATTATACTTCGCCAGTCACTTATCATTTATGTATGTATATAATAAACAGAAAAACAAATAAATACATAAATAAATAGAGGAAAAAAGATTGGGAATGACTACATTCTTACATTCGAGAGCACATTCTTTGTGTAAAATTCAAATGTATTCACATTTATGTATTTTTGCATTATTACTTATTATTTCCAAGTGTTGTTTATTTCTAATTGTATCGTATATTGGAGATTTGGTGGCCCAGATCCGCTTATTTTTGCAACCTCTTCTAATAGAAAAATATTTTCAAAGGATTACTTCCTCTAAAGATCTTTCTCCAGCAAAACACAGACCCCTCAAACTACTCAAACTCCAAACTTTTGAAGAGCAGATATTTTTTATTCAACTGAAATCCAGAGATGACACTCTAGGGACAAAACTCCAGCTCACTGTCAGCAGCAGACGACTGCGAATGATCTAGCTGCTGGTTTCCAGCAGAAATACCAGTCTGTAACGTGCCATTAACAGAGATTATCAATGTCACTCTGCCCCGCTATTTTTGGTGGCCCAGACCGTCAGCCAATTTGGGATATGAATTGGAAAGAGAGATAAGAAAAGAAGAGATAAGATAAGAAACGCTCGTATTGAACAGAAAGCAAGAATAGTTAGAATTACTCAGGACTCATTTGCATCGAGTTGGATTAAGGATGCTTGGTCAGGACCTCTTGACATCACTTTTTACCACCCAAGGCTCATTGATGCAGGAGGCTAATGAAGGCCATCCTGTCTGGTCCGAGCCAACAGAAGGTCTACTGTGCCACAAGTCACACGCAATTTTAATGATTTATAAGGTTATGGGAGAAATGTGTCACAACACACAGTGCATTGCACACTGCTGTGTAGCCACATACCAAACAGTGCCTTTGATGACCCCCGTCCTCTGCCGAAAGCGTATACAATGGGCACGTGAGCGTCAGAACATTTTCTTTTACATCACGTGGACGGCTGTGAACGTGTGCGCTTTTTACCTGGAGAAAGTGATGAATGTACTGAACGAACGCAAAAATTACTAATTATCTCATTGGAATGTCTGTCTCTTAGAAGAAAAGGTTCTATAGAACCTTAAAAGGTTCTATCAGCGCTACGTATTTGTAACCCCTTAAAGGTTCAATACACTCTTAAAAAAGGGTTCCTCTGGGTTCTATATATAACCATGGGGTTCCATACTTGGCCAATAGAACCTTTTACCAAAAAAATGGTTCTATATAGAGAGCCTAAGTCCCGCCCCTTCGCTTCCGGCTCATGGGACCTTATTTCGGAAAAAATATGAATGGTAGTCAATGGCGAGAGACAACTTATCTTTTTATTCCGTCTGAACTGTGCCCTCAATTACACATATGATGTTTGTCAATTTAAAAGATAATTCTGAAAGTCAAAAACGTCGCAGTTTGTCATACAACAGAAGAGTAACATTTAGTTTTATGTGAAAATCGCTCTATGAACTACATCTCCCAGGAAGAGAAACGAGATCCGCTGCTCGTGTGTGTGCAGTCTGGTACAAAACACTCAGGTAGGACGGCGTAACGTTACGATCATAACGTAAGACTGTAGAAACAATGACAGAAAGCCTCAGTAAAGTTAGCTTCATTCATTGAGAGAAAATGTGCGCCTTTGGGGTTTGTAGTCTTTGCAATTACGTATTTTCACAGTCTTATACCTCAACGGTTTTACATCAAACTGCGACTTTCTTTACTTTAAAATGTATCTTTTAAATTGACAAACATCATATGTGTAATTCAGGGCACAATTCAAACGAGATCAAAATATTTGTTGTCTCTTGCCATTGACTGCCATTCAATATTTTTTCGAAGTTAGGTCCCATGGTGGTCGACCGGAAGGGGAGGGACTTAGGCTCTCTATAGAACCATTTTGGAGTTCCATATATGAAGTGGGGGATGGAACCATTTCTGGTTCTAAACAGAACCATGTTTTCTAAGAGTGTGAATACACACTGTGATAGATGTGCCGCGAAAGCTTGACAGGCGTAGCAACAGTAACTAGGGAGGGCGGGGCTTAGCGAAGGGTCAATTCCCGCGCTCATCGCGTGCAAGACGCCAAAGGTTTCTCATTAAAAGCAATGGAGTACCCTGGACGTCCAAAAATGTGCGCGCTAAAAGTGACGCCAAGGTGTCCTGACCACATCCATATGTGACGAGTTTAGTTTATGCTCCACTTTAATGATTAATTAGAGAATGTTATGAAGAATGTTTTTCTTTTCACGTTTAATACCATGATGAAAACAAACCTCAATATTGGTTTTAACCTTCAAATGTCTGTGTCAGCAAACACTGTGTAAGCCACATATTTTTATCATCTCATTTATCAAAAACAGTCATTAATGCTGGTCAGCCCTACACAACTACCTTTCATTTCATAATGCATTCAAAGTGGATTTAAATCGAGCACAAAACATGCTTCTAGCAAATTCACTATAATTCATTTGTAAATGACAAGGTTGAAGGAAGGATACATTTAATTTCAGTAGCCACCCCTCATTCTTTGCAGACAGACATGAGTATATAGTCTCGATCCGAGGGGTTGCGTTTTCATCGACGTGGCTGGCACAAAAGCAGATCTTTTGAAGTAGACATATAAGTGAGGAGGTGAGGCAATGCCCTTCATTGACATGATATACTGGCGCCAAACTGGTGCAGAGGAGATAATGTGTATTATGGAGTGCTGGAACTATATCCCTTAGTGCATACACAATCAGCTTTAGTGTTTTAATAGAGTTTCCCATCATGCCTGGTTTCACTTCATGGCTAAAAGTTGCTCACCAATAAGGTGTTCTCAAAGGAGGGACATGAGTGTCCAATAAAAAGCGTACGAATCACAGGTTGTGAATTTCCTAGGGAAGGGGGACTCAGCCTCAGATGTCACACACACAGACTATACATGGCAGATGAATGATGATACATGTGGCACACAGAATTGGGAACACTTCATGAGTTTCTAAGTCATCATTTGATTGGATGAATTCTACAGGAATTCCGGGAGTTCTGCATGGAAACAAAGTCGTCATGAAGCCAAGCCCCCTCATGGAAGAAGAAATCCGTTGTGTTTACAACTGTGGCAATGAGTGCTTATCATGATCAACTAAATGCTGGATTTTCGAAAGCATATGGAATATGTGAAATTCACGACATAAACGGTATAAAAAAAACGTTCAAGAGTTTTACATGCCGGTCTGTTGTTGCTGAAACATTGACTTTACATTTCCACGCCTCTAAACGTGATGCTGAACAAAACGAACTGTCACTGGTTGTTTTAGATGCCATTCAGATGAACTTTTGGGCGGCCTTCGGTCAATAAATATTGCCGTCAGTCTGAAGGTTTGGCAACACGACTTGTTTTACAGACGACTAGTTTCGAACAACTTGTTTCCACCACAGAATAGGAAAAAAAACAACAATTCAGACTTTATAACTCAAAATTACGAGTTCAGTCAAAACTCAAAAAGTCAAAACTGTGAGATATAAACTCGCGATTGCGAGAAAAAAAGTCTGAATTACTAGTTAATTACGAGTAAGAAAGTCAGAGTTGCGACAAGATCGTAATTTTATAGCAATTTTTAAGTAAAAATGATTTTGTAAAATATATTTTGTATTAAATATTTTTTTTGTACACTACATTTCCTTTATGCCTGGTTCAGATTACACGATTTGAGCCCGATTTCAGCACGATCCGTTTGACGTAGGGTGTCGTGGGGATTCGTAAACGACAACGGGCGTCGGGACGCAAGATTCGATCGTATCATCTCGTATAGTGTGTCATAGTGGGCGACAACCTATGCCGCGTCTGCGATGCTTCGCGACATCACGACAAAAAGACTAGCATGTTTAATTTTCTTAACGGTCGTCCACGACGGTTCCGTCACATGTATGAGGTTGACCAATAGGAGCACAAGCTTTTCCGTACACAACTTTCAAAAAAGACAAAACGAAAGTGAGACGATGGTGCTAACGTTAAAACTAAAAGTAAAAATATATAAGAAAACAATATTTTACCTCAAGTTCTCTTTGGACAATTGACAGCCCATACTGTCCTCTTCGAGCAGGGTTCTCAAGTCTCACGCAATGGCCGTGAGACACACGCAATTCAACCAGTTCACACACTCACGCGCCACACCGTGTATTTCAATCCAGCAATCCTCGAAGTCACTCGCTACGAGTTTTGCCTTTTCGATGACATTACGCACGCCGTTAAACACGGCATGCGATGACTGGTCAGGAAGTAATGTGTAGTCTGACCACGACACGAAAAGATTTTAGGAGGAAAAATCGTGTAATCTGACACAGTGACTGTCGTAACAGACAAAATTGTGTAATCTGAACCAGGCATTACAGTACACTTACACTTCTTTAACTTAACAGAAGTACTGTCGGTTTTAGTCCTTATATACAATCAGTGGTGAGGCTGCACTCAGATTTATGGCTCGTCCACCCAAGCAAATTGTTTTTTTGAGGGAAAGAAGAGAAATTCGGCACATCACTCAAAATACATGAACATAAGAACAACTTGCATGTGATATTCCAGTTGTGTGCTTCTATTCTATGGCGAATTGTAAATACAAGAGCTGTCAATCTGAATGATCAATCTAATCCAAGCGCAAAGCAGTTTGTTTGTAGTCCCTAAACCCATTATACCCATCCACCATACTTGAGATCCAGTTTCTATTCGTTAATTTTCCAGATGTTGACGCATCATCATCACCACGACAGGGTCAAATTTTGGATGACGTACAGTTTCAGTAAAGCAGCATGTAATGCTACTCTATGAGGATTACATAGAGTTCTCAAGATCTACAGTATGTGTTGTATTCAACCCGATCTCACGACCAAGTCGTACGAATTCGACGAATGATTAAAAAGTGGCTAATTCGTAACAATTCATACGACCTCACTCGTACGAATTAGTACGATTTTGCTAAATCGTACATATTTTACGAATTGGCCAATTCGTATGAATTCGTACGAATGACCTACCCCTTACCCCGCCCCTAAACTTAACCATCACGTGGGTTTAGACAAATCGTACAAATTTGTACGAGTGAGGTCGTACGAATTAAACACTTTTTAATCATTCGTCGAATTCGTACGAATTGGGCGTGAGATAGTGTTGGCTGTATTATGTTGTTTTTGGGCTCACTTGAATCGAGAACACCTGCTCTAAGTACAAGTATGTGATCTACTATGGTTTAGTAATGTTTGGTGAGGCTACACACCAAAACGTGGCCTAATAGCTGCATGCCTCATCTCTACATTAAACAATAGTATTCTGCTAGTTGAGACTTCAGTGTATTTCACTAAGGTCCACTCACTTTAAAATTTCATGCTGACTCTAAAACACAAAAAAATGATGTAAACACAAGCATAAAAAAACACAGAACAAGAGGATTTGACTTGACATATTGTATACGACCTGCTGTGTGCCGTAGTGGACGTACAGTAAATATTGTATGACTGGCCCTCAGCACACACAGACAGAAAGCAGGAGTTGAGATGAGTAACTGAACAGCGGCCCTGTTTGCTGCGCAGTGGGGCATTCTGTAAGATTTGAGCGGCACGTAAACAGTGCTTGCCTCAAAATCACAGCTTTAGTCTTTAGAAGCCTGCTGAGAAACCGTTTCAAATTAGCGGGTGGCTCATGAAACCGGCTTTTCAAGTGAAGTTCCCTGCAGGGCCGGAGGATGTAGTGAAAATTCTTGATACAGTTGTTGTGATTTCTGCTGGAGATCAAGTTTATAAACTATAATATCATGGAGATAATAAAGCAGCATGGTGAACGCTGCAATGATTTTAAATACGTTTCTGAAAGATTATCTCATTAGGCTAGTTTCTTAACGCTTTCTTGTCGCACAATTTGTGGGTCTGAGTGAGATTTGATCAGATGACTGTCGTCAGACAAACTTAGTTCCTAATATTATATATTTTAGGATAAATATATAAATATATAAATATATTTATAAACTAATAAATATATTTCATGATCAACACAATATATTTAATTAATAATAACTCACTGAACTGTTTTCTATTTTAATATATTTTAATTTATTCCAGTGACGGAAGGCAGAATTTTCAGGACCAGTATCACATGACCCTTCAGAAATCATTCTAATAAGCTGATTTGCTGCTTAAGTAACATTTCTAATTATCAATGTTGAAAACAGTTGTGCTGCTTAATATTTTTGTAGAAACCGTGACGCTGTTATTTTTTTTTTGATTAATATAAATTCAAAAGAACAGTATTTATTTATTTGTTAATTATGAATATATCAATTATTTATTGTTTTTTTTTTTAATTATTAAAAAAGGTGTTCCAGTGTCCCACTCTATCCCACCCCAGGGTCCATCCACAGCAGCTCTCCTCAGTGTGGACCAGTGCTGTGACCCCATGGAGAGCCAAACATAGTGAAGTTGAATCTAAGAAACAGAGGAAGGAATTAAGAATTCAGTTCATGCACACATCCGCTCCTCTCACTGGAGCGATACTTTGTTACCACTCTGTCAGAGCTGTGGAGAGAGCGTTGGGTATCTGAGTGGGAGCCAATGTTTTTACTGTCGATTATGTACCTTAGAAAAGACAAGGATGATACACAGCAATTACAAACGTCACACACCCAAGATGTGCTCAAAGATCAGCTCATTTTTTTCTAAAGGCCTCTCATTAGAGTCTTCCCGGGAATGCTTCCTTTCAGAAAACAAAAAAAGGAGAATATTTTTAAATAGAACTTAGATCATATTATCAATATGATGAACTGCCATATGACCTGAACAAGATTCAAGTCCATTGTTCCAATTCCAATTGGATATATATATATACAGTACACTCTAAAAAATGTTGGGTTGTTTTAACCCAATTTTGGGTCAAATATGGACAAACTCAGCCATTGGGTTACATTTTTAAATGACATATATAACCCAATGTTTGAATTTGTCCACATTTGACCCAAAATTGGGTTAAAACAACCCAGCATTTTTTAGAGCGTATAAGGCTAGTCGATTTCCAAAGTTGCAAGCCACTCTGCAATTTCACTGGCCGCAATTTTGACTGATCTACCTATAGAACTGGATTGCTCATGACGCCACCGCATCGCCATATTGGTATTCCCCAGTAGGCTCTAGCATTCTATTAAATTTATAGGAAATTTATATTGGTGATTTTACTGACAAACCTAACAAGACACCGTTTTTATATATAAAGTCTCCCTTTATATTCCTACAATGCAAACGCCCTAAGCATGCAAATTGTTATTTGTTTAAAGCCAGAAATTTCCTGTTTATTTAAAAGATATCTTCATATTCATTACAGTAGCGATCAGCTCGGCGGGCGGACGAGACACATCCTCCTAGCAAAAAAAGTAAATATTAGAGATAACATCTGAAGTAACAATTCATTTTCCGAGGCTGCAAATTGTTGTGCTAGGAGTCAATTTTTTTTTTTTGTGTTAACACAATGAAACATGCAAAATTGTGTAGAGATCATTTTTCCCCCCAGGCTTTCATGTGACTTGACAGTTTCCTTGTCATTTCGCATCCAAAATGATACGGTTTTCATGAGGGTGATAAATTAATCAGAGCCATACCGATATATCGGCAGGCCGATATTATCGGCCAATATTAGCCATTTTCCAAACTATCGGTATCGGCACTTATAATGGCCGACAAATGAATATTTCAAAAATAATAAATTTCAGAAATATTTTCAAAAAGACGAAACATGAGACTTATCATCTCTCCTTGGTCTGTTATATTGAAAATGTGTGTTTTAAAATTTGCAGTATGACAATCCATTGCTAAATTATGGCTCATCACATACTATCTAACCATAAAGCTAGCTAATGCCACTATCATCAGTCTGTTCTGTTGTGACAATAAAAGAAACAAGTTGATTTTTAAAATGCATTATCATATTATTTCAGTTAAAACTCATAAATAACTACCAATAACTAATGTTAGGGAAATCTGTTAATGTTTTGTTGTGCGTTTTTAAAAAAATATAAAAAAAATGAAAAAAATATCGGCCGATATATCGGAATATCTGATTTTAAAACCAATAAATATTTGTATCGGTATCGGTTTTCAAAATCCTTTATCGGTCGGGCTCTAAAATGAATGATACCATTTTCAATTAATTGCTCCTGGAAAGCAGCATTGTTATTTATTTATTGATTTATTGATTGATTTATTGAGCAATTTTCTATGATTTAAATGTTTTATGTATTTTTGCAGCACAGAAAATCAAATCTGACTTGAGCTGTGAAAAAAATCATAATTCTTTCCTATTCTTTCAAACATGCTCACAGTCCTCATCTATAAAACAATGCGGCAAGGTCAAAGTAAGACACAGACAAGGTGAGGCAGGTGTAAAATGAGCTATGGATCACAGGAGGAAGTGAATCATCTACAGTGAATCATTTACACCGTCTGGCACGTAATCCCTGCCAATTCCCTTCAATTTGCATGATCACCTCGATGACAAAACCACAAGTAAAAGTAACATACAATGGAACTCTATGGGGCAGAACGCCAGTGTAGTTAAAGCTAAAACTATTAAATGGGATATGATTTTTATGAACAGAGCGACAAGTCGAAATTATTTCTATCCTTCATGGCTCGGATGTTGACGATAGAGTTTGTAATATTTACCCAGAACATTGTATGGAGGCAAGCTGTCATTACCTTCCGTCTTTCGCTCCTTCACGGCGGCCGACAGCATATTCATTCCTTCATGCTCCTGCAGGAGTTGTTTTCCTCAGGTTATGACTCATACACACAGTTTCCATATGGTAGGGTGGGTATTTGTTTAAAAAGCAACTGAGTAATGAGATTGCACGGCTGGTTAGGGACTGAACGGCAGGTTTTCTGGTGCGTTTTTTTCTGCATATAAAGGGAGTTACATTGATCGAAAGAGGGCGGGTTGAGAACATGGAAGATGACTAAAAGAAAGCCAATCTGTGGTTTTACACGCAGAGCTTGACTGATAAAGGAAGAACAGTACACAGTATTTATTGGCGCTGGGTGTATATAACTGTATGGGTGAATCTTCTCTTACCGGGGGAGCGGCCAGCCAGCCGTACTTGTCCTCCGTGCGGTTCATGTCTCGGTCGAAAGCGTACAGCTGACGGTAACGCAGGTGATCCGTGTCCAGAAGGTTGAACTGCCGGCGGGCGTAATGATAACTCTCATTGTTACCGACTCGTGGAAAGTCCAGCCATTCTGGATGGCCGAACTCATTGCCTGCAATTAAACACAATAGAGAAGATTGTTTTACACAAATAAAACGAAGAAACTGAAGAAACTGAAGTTCAACTGAAGAAAAATGCTTCAAAAGCAGTTTGTTTGACCGTCCAATACAAACGCAGTATTTTGACTTCGTAGCAAATGTGACTGTTACTACTGACAATAAACACTTGACTTGACTACTGCGAATAGATTCATTTACACTCTCAGAAAAAAAAGGTACAAAAGCTGTCACTGGGGCTGTACCTTTTCAAAAGGTAAATTTTTGTCCATTTTAGGTGCTAATATGTACATTTTAAGTGTTAATAGGTACATTTTAGGTGCTGATATGTACATTTTAGGTGCTAACATGTACATTTAGGTACTAATACATTTTAGGTACTAATATGTACATTTTAAGTGCTAATATGTCCATTTCAGGAGGTAATATGTCCATTTTTAGGTCCTAATATGTCAATTTTGAGGTGCTAATATGTACATTTAGGTACTAATATGTACATTTTAGGTGATAATATATCCATTTCAGGAGCTAATATGTACATTTTAGATGCTAATATGTACATTTTAGGTGCTAATATGTACACTTAGGTACTAATATGTACATTTAGGTGCTAATATGTACATTTAAGGTGTTAATATGTACCACTAAGGTAACAATATGCAGACTTTGGGTACAAAAGTGTACCTTTTGAAAAGGTACAACCCCAGTGACAGCTTTTGTACCTTTTTTTCTGAGAGTGTAGGGATAATAGTTAATAACCCTTTGTCAATCGGACTGTCCGTGGGAAGGGATACAAAAAATACGCATTAGTATCTGCAGTTTTCATAAAAGCCATGGAGCTGTTAAAAGTCCACTGGATGGTGTTTCGTGTCATCCGGCGGACTTTTTCTGACAAATAAACGTGAATTACTCTGTCCTGGCAACACCAAAAGAGATTAAACATTCTTAATTTACATATACTACCGACATTACAACAATACAAAGAAAAGCAAACAAAAAAAAAAAAGCATTAAGCCTTGCAGAGATTCGGACCCAAAGCCATTTTTAGGCTGTGCTTTTATTCTTTTCTTTTAAACTTAGGCCACTAAATAACCACCAATCAAGGCCCAAGCAAGTAAGCTGGCTTCACCCCGAAAGTCCCTTTCCCCTCTCAAAGCACCTCCTGCTGTGAATGTTCACATCAATCCCGCTCCCATTATCAAACCAAGACAAGGGAAGTGCATTGCTTCAAGACCTATTCCCAGAGCGGGTGTTTTTTAGTTTATTTTCTAACAACCGAATGAATGCTAAATTAATTCGCAGACCCTTTATTCATAACATTGCTGAAAGAACAGAGAGAAACACCACAAACACACAAGCATAATGAACCAGGAGACGAAAAGATAGGTCTGAATAATGCATTATGAAACACAAAATGACCTTGTCTGAGGGTTAAGTAACAGGAATAGAAAATCCTGCCTTTTGATGTACCAATTTTATGTCTCTCAATGCACTGTAAAATATGAGATATTGCCAAGTTTTTCCCACCAGATTTACATGTAAGTATAGGCCTATATTATCTTATATAACTATCTCTAGGGTCCAAAATGAACTTTTAGTCAACTGCAAACGACAGGCAAAAAATTGTTTTTATATAATACATTTAAAATATATTATATAACAATTTATTACATTCAATTTTTATAAATTTTTTATTAAAAATTAAAAAAAATGTGAACATTTAATTTTACATTTAAAGTGAAGGATTATTTAATTTATTTTATCTATTAGATGTAAAACATTTTATTTAACTAAAACAAACTATTGCATTTTTTTTCAATTGGAATAAAGTTGAAATTAGATGGAAAAACTCTAACTAAACAAAAATTAGGAATTGCAGAAATAAGTTTAAATTGAATTAAAATCTAAATTGATAAACCTTAAGTGTATAAAAAAATAAAAAACTAAAAATGACCAGAGCACATTACAAAATTAGGAAAAATTAAATTAAAATTTAAATGATTTTATAAAATATAAATACTATATAAATAACTGGTTCAGATGCTAAATAATTCATTCAGATGGCATGGATTTATATGAATAAATATATTTTTGACGTGATATTTGTTTATAAATATTTGCAGCAAAATTTTAGTCACCGTTGTTTGTGATTGACAAATTTTTTGGGTTTTGTCTCGCTCTTTTTCCCCTGCCATTTTTCATAACCTGGGAGAGCTTGACAGTTCTAACATTACTGACTGACAGAAAAAAATAACCTAAACCAAAACTAAAACTGTGTGATATCAGAGCTGTACTTAGCAACACAAACACAACCGTATTCTGCATAAATATTTAGTCATATCAAAGATGTTAACTGGCCTTCGACTAAAACAACAGAGTTTTTGTCAGGATCACAACAGCAGGGTTTGTGTGAATTCCTGGACTCTGAAGGCACGATGATCTCAGCGATGAGGATGGCAGTGGACATCACAGACAGGACTGGAGAGAAGAGAGCCAGCCAATATATTTACAAGCGGAGCGTGAGCAGTGGAATAAGAGGCAAAGGAGAGCGTTGTGACAGTCTTGTCAAGCCGAGTGATGAGATAATGAATCCGTCATCAGCTGACAAGACAACATCATAAAACAAAAGTTGGGTAATTGAATTCCGAGGAGGCGCTTTGACAAGCAAGAGAACAGAGTCACAACAATGGTGATGAGGTAAGTTGTTTATTCAGACGAAGAAGGAAGGAGACAAGAAGATGGAAATAAAAATGGATGCCTGGACGAGGTGGAACGGACAAGGAGTGACAGTGCTTTCTAATGAAATAAATGACGTAGCTGTAAGAAAAGTGTCCAAGCATAAGCAAACAGGGAGGAAGTGCACGTACTGTGAAGATACTGTACACCACAATGTGGTCAGTATTAGAGATGTTCACTTAATCTCGCAAGCTAAACCATTTTGGTGGATACATGCAACTTCCATGCGTCAGAATCCCAATTAAAAACTATATTTGGAAACATTACAATTTTTAATGTATTTTTTAAGTAGTCTCTTACTGCTTATCAAGCCTGCATTATTAGTAAAATTTAAAAGACAAGCAGCATTGTACAGGAACCTGGTGATTTAAAAACAATTATGAAAAAATGATATGTCAATGCCTTTGTGTTCCCTCGCAAAGTTTTTGCATTCCTTCAGAAAACGTATTTGCTTGAAAAAGTTTGCGTTTCCCTGAGAAACTTTGCAAAATAGTACTGTAAAAAAACGGTAAACTACTGGCAGCATACCGTAACTATACGGTGTGTTACTGTTTTTGTGTCAGAGCATATAGCTTTTCAATTAAAGTTTTGTACTGTAGCTGTTAATACGGTTAATTATTGTTAGCTGTTAATTTCAAAAACAGTAACACACCGTATTTTTACGGTATGATGCTGGCAACCACAGCTGCCAGTAGTTTACCGTTTTTTTACCGGAATTTTTTTTACAGTGTATAGCTCACAAAATGTTTGCGTTCTTTGAGCAAACGCAAAGTTTCTCAGGGAAACGCAAAAAACGTTGACATCATTTTTCCTCCCTTCTCATATACCCCCCTCCCCACCATGTCCCTTTTGAGTTTCCATAGAATTGCTAATTTAGTGCTATATATATACTTTATTTATTTTTTTTCTATTATAAATTAGCTTTTACAGTAGTTCTTTATTTGCAGTTTTCAACTTAATTTATTTTTATTTCAGTTTTAGTTTTAGTGGTAACACTTTACAATAAGGTTCATTAGTTAACATTAATTAACTACATTAGTTAGCATGAACTAATAATGAACAGCACTTATACAGCATTTATTAATCTTTGTTAACGTTAATTTCAATATTTCCTAATACTTTATTAAAATCTTGTTAACATTAGTTAATACACTGTGAACTAACATGAACAAACAATGAACAGCTTTATTATTATTAACTAAAATCAACAAGATTAAGAAATACTGTCACAAATGTATTGCTCATGGTTAGTTCATGTTAGTTAACATGTTAAATAATGAACCTTATTGTAAAGTGTTACCGTTTTAGTAATAATAGTACTTAAGCTTTTTTCATTTAGTTGCCAGTTTGTCATCTAATTTAATTTATTTTTCATCTAATTTATAGTTTTTTTTATTTCAACCTTACTTCAATTACCGAAACAATAAGAGTAGTAGTAGAAGAAGAAGATAAAAAAACTCATTATTGAGTCCAAGTAAGAGCCGTATTGATAATCACGAATGCAGGCGAATCCCTGCAGTTCTGATTCTAAATCTGAAAAAATGGAGATGGGAAAATAGGCAGGGAATTAGAACAATAACAATCACAGCAGGTGAAATATTCTCCCAGTCTCCCCAAAGAAAGCAACGCATGATGACGGCAGTCTGCAAACTTTCTCGAACTTCGCAAAGCAGAAAGTCAACTTTATCTGAAGAATACAGTCTGCATTTTGGAGTTCAATAAACACATACAGCACAACAGGAAACATACAGCAGATGTGAGAGGTGTATTCCACATCCTTCATTATTGTAGCCAGACGTTCCTTCACTTAATGATGAGCATATCACACAAAATCTGTCAAAAAACATGTCCAGATCATATTTCAACAACAAATGAAAATAATTGATCATTTTAAGTGTTGTCACATTATGACAATTATGCACAATTACACCTCTTTTCCCAACTCTAAGTACCCATATGCAAAACAAAACACTATTATTACTGTAATAAAAGAAAATATTAGTGATATATTATTTGAATGCTACATGTGATTTTAAGTAAACAAAATTATTTTAAAAATTGCATATATAAATATATACACTGAAAAAAACAATATGCTTTATCTAATCAATAAAATTGTGGCAACATATTACAAGCAATATTATTAATTAAATTCTACAAATTAGAATTAATTAGAATGTTAATTTGATTAACTATTAATCAATTCTAATTTGTTCAATTTAACAAATAATATTGCTTGTAATCTGTTGCCACAATCTTATTGATTAGATAAAGCATATTCATTTTTTACAGTGTATGAACAGCATGGTTTTCTTTACTGAATTGCATTATTTATTTATTTGTACTTTTTGTAATGGAAATTTTCAGGTAAAATGTGCTTAAATGGCTTTAATTATTGAATAATGTCATGAATTATTATTAAATGTTTTTAAAATAATATCGCTATAAAACTGTTTTTTAACATTGGGCTTATTTATTTCAAAATTATTATTATTATTTTTTTTTTTTAAAAATCAGAGAATGTTTTCCATGTTCAGGCAAAACAAAACAAAAAATGTAATTGTTATTATATCTTGCAATTGTGACATATTTTATAATGTACCATTTACAATTCAATTGGAGGTTTTAAGTCAACATGCATTAAAATACAGCAAATATTATTATAATTGAAAATAACTGTTTTCTATTTGAAAACATTTGAAAAATGTAATTATTTCTGTAATGTAAAGCTGAATTTTCAACATCATTACTCCAGTCTTTAGAGTCCCATGATCCTTAAGACATCAGCCCAATATGATGATTTAACATTTCTTATTGTATCAATGTTGAAAACAGTGCTACTACATACTTTTGTGGAAACTTTAATCAATTCTTTCAGGGTTCTTAATGAATACAAAGCTAAAAAGAACAGCATTTATTTGAAATATTTTGTATCATATAAATGTCTTTACTGTCACTTTTGATTAATTTAATGTGTCCTTAAAAATGTAATAAATAAATAAATAAATAAAATAAATAACTGACCCCCAAACTTTTGAACAGTAGTGTTATTTTTTTACTCTGGGAAAAACCTGTGACTTGAGCATTTCTTTCTAAAAAATGCTGGGTTGTTTTAACTCAATTTGGGGTCAAATATGGACAAACCCAAAGTTTGGGTTAAAAATGCCATTTAAAACGTTACCCAATTACTGGGTTTGTCAATATTTGATCCAAATTTGGGTTGAAATAACCCAGCATTTTTTTTCCGAGACCCATGACTAGGATATTTTCTTTCAGCTACCCGTTCCAGACTTTCCTGAAATCAAACGTGCATGACACAGTATTTTGCAAATTTGCAGAAAGAAAATAAATCTTGAGCCATAGACACGACAGTGAAATTTGAAAGTGGCATTAGTTCATTTAAAGGGTGTCAGACATGAACAGCGGCCCTTCAAAGCATCTGATACCTTGAAGCCTCAAACCCGTCAGAGCCGGAGTGCGTATTGTGGCTCAGGCCTCACGCTGGCAGCTGAGATTCCCAATTGACACACACAGAGAAATTCAATGCCAGGGAAAAGAGTGTGTAATACAGTTAGAAAGGTGTAGTCAAAGCTCAGTGTTTGCTTCGTCATGGTGAAGTGCTTCAAAGTCAGCGTTTGATTAAAAGTTGGATACAGAGCTGGGAAAAAAAGAGGGGAAAAAACACCCTGTGGTCAAAGTTATACAGCTGCTCAATTCAGAGCTGATTTAATAGAAACAGATGGTGAAGTGTGCTTACATAACACTAAACTCAGCATCACAAGTTCACAACATTTCCCAGTTTCAACTCACCTATATACTATATCAAACTATACTAAGCTCTTCATATTCAGGTTTAGTTGCAGCCTGATTTAAAAACAGTATTATATATATATTAGTGCTGTCAAACGATTAAAATATTTAATCGCGATTAATCGCAGTAATGTCATAGTTAACTCGCGATTAATCGTACATTTTTATCTATTCTAAATGTCTCTTGATTTCTTTTTGTTACATTATTTTTTTCTCATTTTAATGCTCTTATCATTATATAAGGAAAAGTGGAAAAATTATTGAAAATAACATTGGAATAGTGTTCAATTTCACACTAACATATATAAATAATCTCTCACACAATGTAACACTGTCTATCAATAAAACGGTGAAAGAAATACTGACGAGGTCCTAATATTGGCGAGGGGGCGGAGAATTCGCATCATCTGTGTGTGTGTGTGTGTTTGCTTGGCCATCATCAAGGTGTTTCAGACTGGACGTGCTGCGATGATGATAGCTCAGTTCAAAAATGACAAAACACACAGATCACTTGGTCTTGTCAATGGGACAATATGGCAACTTTTTAAAAGTAACTTTCCATTCAGAATCTTAGGGCATCCATTTCGACGTCTCGCGCTTGTCATCCACTCAAAAGTAATGTTACTATTTGGCCGGCTCGCAAGCCGAAACGAGTGTGTGCGGCACAAAACGTCCTTGCGCTGCGCTCTTAAACCCATTCATTTCAATGGCTTGCGCCGCGCGAGGACGTTTTGTTGCTTCTTCGACCAAAGCGCAAGCGGATGTAGACCGTAAACAAAACAACAGGCACGCCGCAAACACACATTTCGGCTTGCGAGCCGACTTTGAGTGGATGGCGAGCGCGAGACACCGAAATGGATCAGGACACATGCCGCGTCCTGTTGCAAAAGCATGTGAAAAAACGACAAAGTTTGCTAAGACAAAAAGACTGTTAATCGCGCGATCAAACAACTAACGCCGTTAAAATGGGTTTGCGTTAACGCCGTTAATAACGCGTTTAACTGACAGCCCTAATATATATATATATATATATATATAGGCTATATATATATATATACACACACACACACACACACACACACACACACACACACACACACACAGTAAATGTAATATAGTGGGCTGTGAAATGATTAATCACGATTATTCGCATAATATATGTGTGTAGTCGTGTGTATAATTATATATATATATATATATATATATATATATACATATACATATAAATGAATACACACACATGCATGTATATATTTAAGAAAAATGTGTTATTACTATATAAAATATTTATATTTATGTATAATATACATTTTGTGTATAATATATATATACACAAAATAAAATATATATATATATAGCATATACATGCAAATATTTCTTTAATATATACATGCATGTGTGTGTATTTATATATACAAAATAATTACACACACACTACACACACATATATTATTGATCATGACGAGACATGATTCATATCAGAAGAAAGAAGCACTAAAGGTTATGTCGATGTTTTGGATGGTAGACATGCTACAAAAGATGTTTGGTGAAGTTCTGTCAAACAGTATAGACCAAAAGATTGCAGTTTATCAAAATAAAGATGAATTAAAAACGAGAAATACGCAGTCGGCCGAGCTCTCGCATTCACACGGCAGACGTTTACCTGGCGTAGCTTATCTACAGTCGGTGCTTAAAATAGACATGAGCTATGTTTCCATCCACCTATTTTTATGCGAATTCTAGGTTATTGGATTAAAAAAAAAAAAAAAAAAAAAACATTGGATGGAAACGTCTAGTTCACCTGCTGCTTAAACAGACATTAAAAGTGCTATAAAAGCTAAAATGTTTTTAAAAGTGTGACAGAGCCAAATCTACTGGCTCGGTTTGGCCCAAATGTCAAGCTCTAACCATGTTGCTGAGGAAGCGCTAATAAAAACGCCACCATTTTGGTCAATGATTTCAGGCCCTCCAAAAAAAAAAAAAAAACAAATTCTGCCAAATATTTCAGATTTCGGTGCATAATTAGTTACTAAGGTCTTTATATTCAGGTTTAGATGTGGTAGGATTTAAGTACAGAAAAATACTGTAGTGAACGAGACAACTTCCTTTTAAATTCAAAACAGACGACAGTCCTTCAGGCCTGCTGGTCTTTCAATTTAAAGCACTATTCGAGAGCTGCCCTTGAAACAAGGTTGTCTGGAAAACCACGCAGGCATTAGCATACGCAAACACTGAGCTCGATGAGATGATCCTTTTAAAATGTGATTCAGGATTAATCCTGATGACCTATAGCTGAATCACATGCAACCCTGCTTTCAGAGACCAATTAGTTTAGTAGTTAATCCTCCCCTTCCATCTTACACAAACATAACACACATTTAGAGCTGAAAGCAAGTCGACTCTTAACGTTAAATACATCTATAATGGAAATACAGTTACTGGGGCCTTTATCATGACAAATATCAAAACAGGCCAACAGTTATTTGTTTAGGAAATGACTTTGGACTTCATGACTACCGTAAGCTCACAGTCAATTACGCTCATTCCTTTATCTCTCTCGCTCAGTATTTCAGGTTTAAACACGTTGTCTGGCGCTTTTATGGTTTCTCCTCGGTTTCATATCTGTCTTGGAGAAACAGGGGAAATGTATTCTTAGATCTATACATTACCATTGCGCTCGGTTACACGAATTTGAGAACTTATAGGCATGAATGATCTATTTTCAATAGTCAAGTCTCAGAAAAAAAGGTACAAAAGCTGTCACTGGGGCTGTACCTTTTCAAAAGGTAAACTTTTGTACATTTCAGGAGCTAATATGTCCATTTTAGGTCCTAATATGTACATTTTAGGTGGTAATATGTACATTTTAGGTGCTAATATGTACATTTTAGGTGGTAATATGTACATTTTAGGTGCTAATATGTACATTTTAAGTGTTAATATGTACAGTTTAGGTGTTAATTCGTACATTTTAGGAGCTGATGTGTACATTTTAGGTGCTAATATGTACATTTTAGGTGTTAATATGTACATTTTAGGTGCTAATATGTACATTTTAAGTGTTAATATGTACAGTTTAGGTGCTAATACGTCCCATTTAGGTGCTAATGTGTACATTTTAGGTGCTGATATGTACATTTTAGATGCTAATATGTACATTTTAGTTGCTAATATGTACATTTTAGGTGATAATATGTCCATTTCAGGAGCTGATGTCCATTTTAGGTCCTAATATGTACAATTTAAGTGTTAATATGTACATTTTAGGTGCTAATATGTCAATTTCATGAGCTAATATGTCTATATTAGGTGGTAATATGTACATTTTAGGTGTTGATATGTACATTTTAGGTGGTAATATGTCCATTTTAGGAGCTAATATATACCACTAAGGTACCAGTATGCAGTCTTTGGGTACAAAAGTATACCTTTTGAAAAGGTACAGCCCCAGTGACAGACCAGTGCTTTTGTACCTTTTTTTTCTGAGAGTGTACAAAGCACAGCTCACATAGAAGCCACTTTCAAACCAAGCAGCTTTCAGTTGGTCAACACAATGAATCCGCGAGGCCAACTTGAATTGGACACATCACATGAGAAAATCTCACGCAAAAATTCCAGATCTGGTGAATCAATATTGAAATGTATTGATTTCGTCTGTGAAAATTCGCTGAACAATGGTAAATGTGCCCACCTACTCTTATTTAATAAACTCAAAATCTTTCTAATGAAATCTGAGAGATTTCTGTCCCTCCATACGCCTTATTCACGGCAGCGCCATCTTTGATTTTTAATGAGAATGAAAGCGAGGCTGTGAGGGATAGATATGCATCTCTTCAATGGGCTGTACTCTTATTTATTGTGTTTTCGGATTGTTCTGCTTATGAAACACTGGAAAAATATCTTTCCAAGAAATTTCAATTGACAAAAAACTCCCGACAATGTAAGCTGTGGAAAATTGTAAGTAATCTAGGAGCTTTATTCAGCTTTTTACAGCGGATGCCATTGGAAACACGGTAAGTCTGTCCCTCACAGCCTCACTTTCATACCTGTCATGGCGCTGCTCTGAATAAGGTCTATTGACAGGCTACGCAACTACCACTTTCAAGCCAGAGAAAGCCTTTACAAAATAAAGTTGTACATAATGTTTTTTTTTTGGGTTTTTTTCGCAAACAAAGCTGCTTCATAAAATTTAGGTAAAACCATTGAAGTCACATGGATTACTTTAATGATGTCTTTACTAAATTTCTGGGGCTTGAAAGTGGTAGTTGCGTAGCTGTCAATAGAGGGACAAAAAACTCTCAGATTTCATTAAAACGATCTTGAGATTTGTTGTTCCGAACATGAACGAATGTTTTATAGGTTTGGAATGACATGAGGGCGAGTAAATAATGACATATTTTTCATTTTTGGGTGAAATAACCCTTTACATTTATATGAACTCAATATTTTCACTCAATGTTTATAGTTTTTATCAACTCTCTCCCCGCGATTGACAGCATTTTCTGACAGCGTTTCGCCATTGAAGGAAATTCACGGCTTTCTGTGTTTTCACTGTTATACGATAGGGGGCGCCATTAGGCGTCTTCTCAAAAAGTGCTGAATCTCCTGACCAAAATACACGTGAAGAAGAAACAGAAAAAAAACAATAAATTCAAGCATATGCATATGTAAAATAATCAACATTAAACAGCATATAACTCAAAACTGCCTAATGTTTCCGAAAAAAAAAAAAAAGTCGGCGCAGAACGAGCTATAGGGCCGTGCCAGCATTAGGGGTGTTGATTGACTCAATCTACTCAATCTGTTTGATCAGATGTAGTCTTTGACAAAAATCCAATTTTCTCAGCTTTTTCTTTAAAAATAGAATACATCAAGCTACAATACAACAGGTTTGTTGTTAAAAGCAGAAGCTCTGTTCTATCTTTTGACATATTGCATGTTCAGACATTCATTCAGGGCCACAAAACTTTTGTGAAAATGATCAAAAATGCTGACAATGGCAGGCAATTTTTTTTTAAACAACGAGTTAATTAGTCAATTTTTGGCATGCCGTTTTATCTTAATGTAAATTCCGCTGAATTCTTCAGCAGTTTTGACTGATCAAAAGCACAGTTTGAACACAGTCAGGCATCAGTCTGTGCTTCTGAAGGTGATGCAGAAGTTTTTCCTCCATCTCTGAAAGTCAAGCGTACATTCATCTCACTCTCCACCTGCTGATTTAATGATGAAACCACTGAGCCGTTTCATTGCCGTCTCGCGAGTGTGTTATAATGTCGAGTCTCTGCCTCACAGCACTCATCTTCTTTCTGCATTGCAAACATGGGCGTCATTTCTTTGTGGCCTTTTACTTTGCAAGCATCTTCTGCCACTAGAGAGTAAATAGATGGGCTTCGCTGAGGGTAGCTCAAATTGATTTGCTTGCTCAAACAATTTGTTCTTACTTTGCACTGGCTAAATGACTTCACAGCCATTGATCCATTGACATGACACATCATCCTGTATTTACCATGTTTGGGCTTCTCGCTCGCTTTGGCTTATTGGTCACCTTCATTTTATAAAGACAATGAAAAGTCAACTGTAAGGGATTTTTTTTTTCATTAACTAACCAATTAACGAAGCATCCTGTATTTACCATGTTTGGGCTTCTCGCTCGCTTTGGCTTATTGGTCACCTTCATTTTATAAAGACAATGAAAAGTCAACTGTAAGGGATTTTTTTTTTCATTAACTAACCAATTAACGAAGCAAAGACCTAAAATTCCCATTTGATGATTAATTTGAAGCTTTTAATTAATTTGTGGGACATTATATGTCATTTATTTCAGGAAAAATCACGTCTAAACTTGGATAAAGAGTAGTACTTAATCCCCGTTGTACTAAAAGTTTAATTGGGAGGAATAATTCAAGTCTAGATAAATTTTAATGATACTGAGACCCAGCCAATTCTGTCCTCTTTAGAGGGCATTCACTTTTACACCTCACTGTTTCACATTCTGGACTTGAAACTGCAAAAAATAAAAAAAATCTACTACAAAAAAATAAAAAATGATTAAAATAAAAATATTATATATATATATTTATAATAAAAATAATATATATATATATATATATATATATATATATTTTATATAAATTTATATTTATATAAATTAATATATATAAAATATATATAATACATATATAACTATAATATTATTTATATATATATATATATATATATATATATATATATATATAATTATATATATATATATATATAATTATATATATATATATATATATATATATATATATATATATATATGATGGCACTAAGGGGCCTAAAGTGTGCCAAGAAAACATCCCACACACCATTACACCCCCACCAGCAGCCTGCACAGCGGTAACAAGGCATGATGGATCCATGTTCTCATTCTGTTTACGCCAAATTCTGACTCTACCATCTGAATGTCTCAACAGAAATCAAGACTCATCAGACCAGTCGGCCCATTCTCCTCTGACCTCTAGCATCAACAAGGCATTTTCGCCCACAGGACTGCCGCATACTGGATGTTTTTCCCTTTTCACACCATTCTTTCTTTGTAAACCCTAGAAATGGTTGTGTGTGAAAATCCCAGTAAATGAGCAGATTGTGAAATACTCAGACTGGCCCGTCTGGCACCAAAAACCATGCCACCCTCAAAATTGCTTAAATCACCTTTCTTTCCCATTCTGACGTTCAATTTGGAGTTCAGGATATTGTCTTGACCAGGACCACACCCCTAAATGCATTGAAGCAAATGCCATGTGATTGGTTGATTAGATAATTGCATTAATGAGGTGTTCCTAAACATACGTATATATTTGTTTTTGACAAAAGAAAAAAGCCTTTGAGTACAATGTTTGCACTTCACAATCTTTAAAACCAAGCATGCTTTCTTGCAAGCAAACACACCTGATGTCTCTACATGTCACATTCTTCTAGGCCTTTGGGCTGTTAGAGGCTTAACCGACTGAAAAAAATATATATTCAGCTGGGGCACAACACCATTAGGAAAGGATTTTCACTCAGTAGACAAAAGCTTTTAACAGATACACTACAAGTAGAGAGCAGAAAAAGTGTCCGCATCAGGCTGCCCACATCTGTAGCTGTCATTACTGTTAGTGCTATTGGCAGAACAAGAACAGCAGTAAACAATAACAGACCTCCAGTGTGCATCGTGGAGGAATCTGCCCATATGCTCACAAACACGAGGTAATCTGTGGGGTTTGGGTTGTTGTGTGTGTGTGTTATATGACTATCGCCTTGGCTGGGAAAAAAAGTCTCTTTTAATCTAAACCGGTTTATTGGAGATTTATACAGTAATAAGGGTAGTAGAGCGTCAACACCTGGTCAGCAGGTGGGGCTAGTACACTGTTTGTGCCGACTATTGACCATGCTGACGGTCCAACCACTTACAGCAATAATGTGAAGAAGTAGGAATACTTCATATATATCACAAACAGCTGTAATTATCCACTGATGACGCATCAAGCCAATGGTTAACATCAACGAAAACACATTCAAATGTACTAGTAAACGTCATGCAGGTTTTAGAATTGGAAAAAAGGGTTGTTTGGGTTGTTTTAACCCAATTTTGGGTCAAATATGGACAAACTCAGCCATTGGGTTACATTTTTATATTACATTTTTAACCCAATGTTTGAGTTTGTCAATATTTGACCCAAAATTGGGTTAAAACAACCCAGCATTTTTTTACTGTGTATTGATAAACTTCTATCATAATAGATCAGGTGAAATTATGCAGTATTATTTAATTGTTGGATACAATCAAGAAGGTCACGGTCTCTTAGGCGGGATAGACTAAAATAACTTTTTTCCGCTACTTTTCATAGGTTCATTTTATGTTAGACAAAAGTTTATCAAACAAAGAAATCTAATAAATGTTACAAGAACACAGAATATAAAAGAAATGAAAACAAAAAACAAAAGAAGACACAACAAAACACAAAACTAATTAATTCTAGTAATCAAAGAGAGAGTGGGATCTAAGTAACTAAATTATGTCTGTTTTTGGTGCCAAGAAACCTTGGCTAATATTATCAAAGGACGTTTTTTGGTGGTTTTCTTATCACTTGTTTTTTGTTGTTACATAGTTTCAAAGATAATGCACCAACAACTTGCACACGAAATCCAAATACGGACTCAAAAATGAACGCATCTGCAAGGACTCACCCATGAAGTTCAGGTAGCCCTCCCCTCCCAGGCTGTGGGTAAGCAGTCGGATCATCTTGTGGAGCTGGATCCCCCGATCGATAACGGAGTTCATTGGAATCAAAGCACTCATGTTGGTGTACATATCCTTGTCCATCAGCCAGAAGGCCAGCGTTTTGTCTCCCACCAGGGCCTGACAGAAGAGGCAGATCAACAATGTGAGCACGAACATCACATTAGGTGAATTGTTTGCAGGTTGATGAATAGCTTTTGATTGGTTGCTCTTGTTATTGGGGGGAAATAGGGAACAGCAACTATTTGTCTTGTACTAAGAAACAGCATGTGGGAGCATAAAAAGCACGGCTGAATACCGGCCTGATTGTAATGACGTAAAACTGGCATAGACGATAATTAGCATCGAGGATATAACTGCACCGTAGCTTAATGGGTTAGCTGACCTAAAAATTTAAATTCTGTCATTAATTACTCAGCCTCACGTCATACCAAACCCGTAAGACTTTCGTTCATTGTCGAAAAACAAATAAAAATCTTTTTGATTAAATCTGTGCAACACTTTGACCCCTTAAAAAGTTCAAAAAGAGATCATAAAACCTTTCCATACTGTATGAATTGAGTGGTTTAGTCCAAATATTCTGAAGAGACTCGATCGCTTTATATGATGGACAGATTGAATTTAGGCTTTTATTCACATGTATACTACACGGCTGTTGAATACTTCTGATTGAGAACGTTCTAAAGGTGTGCAATTATTTTCAGGGAAACGCACGGCTAAGTAGTTTCAGGAAGGTTTGACCGCATTACAGTTCCATATCAATGCGCGTAGTTAACTGTAATAACGGAAAAAAAGGATACAATTCATAACAAGAAAAAAACATGCACTTGATCTGCAATTTTAGATGTCTATCTTCACAATCAATGGACACATACAGTTTAATTTGAATAAATAATAGTATAGTCCTATCTATAATAGGCTAAATAGAAAATTAAACTGAATAGGCTATATAAATACATTGATAGTCCAGCTGCACGGATTTTCGTAATTATTATATAATAACAAATAAATAGCCTAATTATTGATAGGCCTACTTGTTAAAAGGGCTTTGTGTGTTTCATTTATTGGGTTATCTACTGTCAATTATAGAAAACAAGAATGAACGAATTAATTAAAACAAATTGAAGTAATAATTAAATAATAATATTGACGCACATGTTTTCTGTCTCATTATTTCAACATTTCTCTTTCTCTCTTCCTCTCTCTAATAACTGCATTAACCCTCTGGGGTTCTTCGTTTAACAGTCACACTCGGGACCTTCGAGTCAAAACTGACCCAAAGGGCGGGATTCATATTTAAAAAAGAAAATCATATATATATATATATATATATATATATATATATATATATATATATATATATATATATATATATATATATATATATATATATTACTTGTTTTTTATAATATTTTTTTCTTTTCTTTTTTGGTGTTTTAAGAAAAATTTCAAAAATAAAAAAAATTATAATTAGTATTAATGCAATAATTATGACCAAATTTCCCCCATTGAATATAATAGAAAAAAAATATTTATTTATTTATTTTTATTTATTTAATTTTTTTTAAAGCTGTATTTCATTTTGGAGTCAAGCCTAGGCCCCATAAAAGCAATTTTTGAAATTAGATGGATGCCATCTCGTGGACAAACTGAGCTTTTTAAAAATGCAAAACACATGTATAATCTGAATTTTTTTGGTGTGTTTGTGTATAAAGCTGTGTTTGTGTGTGTGTGGATGTGTCTGTTTTGCACTCTTGATGTTTTATAGATTCACCCCTTCACTGTTGTGTTTTTTTTTTCAAGATCGTTGCTGATTTGTAGATTGTACGCACAAAAAAAGAACTCAGTATTTTCACATTTTTGCCAATTTCCCATTCATTTCCTATGCGGGTCATTATTGACCCGAAGAACCCCAGAGGGTTAATAACTGCATAAAGCCAGGACACACTTAGGCCTACTAAGGCCAGTTATGAATGTAATTTGATACTTATGACTGATCATGCCCAAACACGTGTTCAGTGTGTTTAGTCTGTGTTCACAGTTGGTGTTTAAGACCTGCAACAGTCGATGTAAACAATCGGTCTTCGAATATTTCAGCGAGTCGTAAGTGTGTCCCCCATCATTAGTCTGCTATCAGTGGCTCAAACCTCCGTTACTACCTCTAAAATGACGTTTTGGAATTAGCAACGGAGGCATGGAATTAGATGTGTAAGTAATTAGTCCTAGATACAATAGCGTTTTAATGACAAAAACTTGATATGTGAATAAAAGACTATATTCAATCTGTTCTTTATAAAGTATTTGTGTCAATGGAGGGACAGAAAGCTCTCAGATTTCATCAAAAAGATCTTCATTTGTGTTTTGAAAGATGAACAAAAGTTTTATGGGTTTGAAAAAACACGAGGGTGAGTAACTAATGACAGAATTTTCATTTTTGGGTGAACTAACCAAAAGTATGAGCAATCACAATAGTGATGTTTGATAGAATCGAAATGAATCCGTTAAGAGGGACAAACTAGATCATGAAATGTTTTGTATTTGAACCACCATCACATACATAAGCACCACAGCTCAATAAGTTACAACAGTTAGGCCAAGGTCCCAACATCCGTTAATATTTCAAGACATCCTTGGAAACTTTATCGCAATGCTAAACAGTCAATCTATTGAAGAAGTGTCAAAGTAAAGTTTTACTAATTTTAGCACGTTTCAACTCAGACTCACTCAAGTGTCTCGTATTGAGTAGCACAAATCGTTATTCCCAGACCTTGGAAACAGAACAAAGGGGAAAAACAAAGAGAACAAAAGGCGGCAGGAGAAAAACAACAACAAATCGCACCTAGCCGTGGCGTTAGCATGCGTACAAATAGGGAGGATGTGTTCCTTTCTCATTTCGCCCTAGTCCCTAGAGGACTACAACCCGTTTTGACACCAATTACCATTCCCAATGACACATTGATTAGATTTCCTCTAGTCCACGCTGGAAAAATGAAGGTATCCAGACAGAAGTACCTGGTCGTGGCTCTCGGCGTAAGCGATGCATTTCTCGCCGTATCGCCTGTTGGTCATCGTGAAGACAATGTTTCCCATGTTCCAATCTTCGTCTTTGAATTCCTTAAGGATCTGAGAAAGTAAGAGAAAGAATAAATAAATAAAAGGAAAACAAGTAATCGGAGAGAAGGAGAAATATTATATCACAGTCCTTCAATTGTTCAGTACTTCGACCTAAACATCCACGTCCGTTGGTCTTGCTGGTCGAGCCAAAGCCAGATTTCATTGTTATCTGGCAGCCTGGGCGCCATTTCTACAGTATATGAATCCATCATACCACAGTAATGCACTCTACAGTAAGATTATGAAAGAGATTAGGGCGATACAGTTCTTGTTTATTTTATTTTGAGCAATATTGATTTTTTTTTTCTCATCTCAGTTTTCTGAGAATATACTGCCTCTTGCCATTTCAGAGAAAATGTCCTTAACCAACTTAAAAGTAGCAACACGGCCAATTTAACTTCAGTTTTCAGTTGCTGGACAGCAGCTCAGTTGTTTTTTTAAGAGCACAGTAGCTTTTTCAGGGACTTCTTTTTACAACGTGTAGCCATGCAAAATAAACAAAACGATGCTAGGACAAAAAGGCTGACCTGAAATTGAAGTCACTGAAAATCTTTCCCTCAGCCGTAGCACTCATCTGTGCGATTTCAATATGCGCATATTTAATTTACATCCTACATTATGTGAGTAAGAGGGTTCGTAGCAGCTCTTCAGAACAAACCTGATCTAAACACCTCACCTTAATTTAAATACAGTTCCTAATTATGATTTGCATATTTGCTGGCTTAATAAATGATTAAATAATATAGGTAATAAAGAAATGTGTAAATAAATGTAAAAAAAAAACACATTTCTAAATTTATTCCATGAATATTATTTACATATTTCAATATATTAATTCTTAATAAATTTTTTTTTTTGCAATTTTTTTAATCATTTGTATTCATTTTAAATATCAATAATATAAATTTTCCTATTGGTATCCCCTGAATATTATTTACATACTAATTGGTGATAAATGATTACATAATTGAAATATTTAATTAAAAAAATATAAATTTGCAAGTTCCATAAATAGTATATATTTTCCTAAACATATTTCCTGAATATTATTTACATATTTCAAACCACTATTTGTAATAAAGCAACTGATAATAAATTTGGAGGAAAAAAATATAATAAAAAAATATATATATAAATATATAGTTATTCTTAATAAAGTATGAAACAACTAATTAGGAAAATTAAATAAATTAAATAAATAAATACATTTATGAAAATGTAAATATGTAAATAAATGTACAAGTACTATATTATATAATTATACACATTAAATTAACAATAGTTTTCAATTTATGTACCATATTAGAATGAATTATTACCGTTTCCAGTTGAGGCAAAATAAGTTTGAACCATAACGGGATAAACTGAAATTAAATTGTTGGTGATGATTTATCAAACACTACTTCTGTATATAAATGCTTTTTGAAGGCCTCATGTAAACATAATATTATATTAATTTCTTTGAGAAAACTTACAACCTGCTAGTTAAGTTTTGCTTTAAGATCAAATGGTACACCCAAATTAGGTATACATTAGGTTACAAAACTAACTTGTACGTATTAAGTATGTAGTGAGATCTCACAAAATGCTGGTGCAACCCAACCCAGAGCTGTATGAAACGTCATGAAATTTTGATATTTTAATTTTGATATAATTAAGGTCCATTCCCAAAAAGTCATCCATGTGATGATAACATTCAATCGACAGTGCTGCACACATGGTGAGATAAAGGGAAAGCTGTAAGCTAATACAGAAAAAAAAAATGTGGTGAGGAAGTCATTAAAGTGGCATCTGTCACATCACATCTCTCTCACCCTATGAGTGGAGAGAGTCAACATCCTCTGCACCTAAACCTGAGACTTTTCTCACCACAATTCATTATCCAACTCTCACTCAAATATATTCCAACTCTACTTTTCACCCTTAGCCCTGAGACGGTCCGCACATCTCATCCTCTAGTGAGAAGATTTCACTGGAACAGAACAAAGATGTTTAGCTTGTGGGAGGACGGAAGAACTCAACGACAGTGTCTCCAACACGAATTTGAAAACCTGTCATGAATGCAAATGTTTATTTTGTGAAAAAGGGATGGGGTTCAAATTATTGAAATAAATAATATTAAGCGCTTTTAAAGAGACACTGTGTTAAACATGCACTTTGTAATAATGCCAAATGAAAAGTTTACATGTATTAATAACATTTTGTAATGCTTTTAAAGGGATACTCCACTTTTTTTTTTTTTTTTTGGGAAATAGGCTCATTTTACAACTCCCCCAGAGTTAAACAGTTGAGTTTTACCATTTTCGAATCCATTCAGATGATTTTCTGATATTTAGAAGAATATCAGTAACCAAAGAGTTACTGGTCCCATTGACTTCCATAGTAGGAAAAAATATATACTATGGAAGTCAATGGGATATTCTGGTTACTGATATTCTTCTAAATTTCAGAAAATCATCTTAATGGATTTGAAAATGGTAAAACTCAACTGTTTAACTCTGGGGGCGTGGTAAAATGAGTTTATTTCCAAAAAAAAGTGGAGTATCCCTTTAAGAAGTGCACTTGTTTTGATGTGTTGACTAGCATGCATATTAAGTTCTTGATTATAATTTAACTGTCGTGTGTTACTTGACTTTACATTTTTAGTTAATATATTTTAAAGGTACTAAAATTGGAACTTCGTCATTACGAACGCGTAATTTTGAACATTTAAAACAGGTTTCAATAGAAATTAAAGGATATTTTAGTTTGCCATAAATGTTTTTTTTCTGTACATTCAGCAATACACAAAACCACATTTCAAAGACATTAAAAGTTAGCAACTAAAAAAATTACGATAAAACAAATTACGATTTATAGAAATTCAGCTTGTATGAATTTAAACTGTAATTCATTTTCACTGAATTGCAAAGAACATGCAATTACAGTATTTGTCTGAAAACATTACATCTAGTTCACACTTAAAGGAGTAGTTCACTTTAAAAAACTTTTGCTGGTAATTTACTCACCCTCATGTCATCAAGATACAAATCTTTATTTCGAGTCATTTGGTTCATTCAACGAACGAAATGAAAGAATTGACTCGGAAAAAGACTCGTTCATTTTGATCAGTTCGAACAGGAGAGTCAAACGCGCATCACAGAACAGGGCAAGGCAAGCATTTGAGCTTATAAAACTTAAACTTTTTTATTTATTTTTAAAATGAGCGATCATTTCGTAAGATAAGAGCCTTATTTATCGTCTGGAATCGTTTAAAGCCCTTTGAACAGTTTGCAGTTTGTACTGAAACTGTCTTTTGGACCTTGAACCGTTTGGTTACCAGTAAAGTGCATTATATGGAGAAAAATGCTGGAATGTTTTCATAAAAAAAACTTAATTTCTTTTCGACTGAAGAAAGAAAGACATGGACATCTTGGATGACATGGGGGTGAGTAAATTATCAGCAAAAGTTTTTTTTAAAAGTGAACTACTAAGTGTATTCGTTTACTAAATATTATTTCTCTAATAAGAACTCTTAATAAATATATTGAAGTATACTACTTTTTCCATGAGGGTAATAATCCCAAACAATAAAAGCTCCATCCGACAGAGAAAAATCCGTTACAGTAAAAACAGTGTTGCCTGTAGTTTTCCTGACAACAACATCTCAAATTGTACACATCAGCAACTTTCCAGGAGCAAATGAGGAGGAAGGATATACTTTTTTGTATTCCTCACACCACTCATGGTGATCTGCTCATGTTGTGTGTATTTACCTCACACACACACACACTGTCTGACTGACAGCAGCGAGGGAAGCCCATGAGAGTGACAGGCAGTCATGTGCTGGGTGAGATTGAGCCTGACAGCTGACTGACTCGCAGGAAAACCTTTATATTAGCCCACAGCCAAACAATCAATGGAGAGACAAAAAAGGCAGGGGTGTTGTAACTGTCACTACCGCTGCAATGAAGAGTCGGCTGAAACGAGAACTGAAAGCCATCGCTCTTCATCTTCAGCCATCTCTTTATTTATCGTCCTGAGAGGAAAACGTCTGTTAGGGGAAACCGTCGAATCACAGCATGTGATACCTTCAAAACAACTTCTATTTAAACAAGGAAATTGCAGGTGGTTGTATAACTGTTGTTACGTCGATTGCAGGTTACAAGAAAAAGTGAGTACACCCCTCACATTTCAGCAAACATTTTAGGATATCTTCTCAAGGGAGAATACTAAATACGAAATGAAACTTGGATATATTTTAGAGTGGTCAGTGTGCTTCTTGTATAGCAGAATAGATTTACTGTCCTCTGAAAATAACTCAACATACAGCCATTATTGTCAAAATAGCTGCCAACAAAAGTGAGTACACCGTAAGTGAACATGTCAAAACTGTGACAATATTTTAGAACCATTGTTATCTAGCACTGCCTTAATCCTCCTAGGCATGTAATTCACCAGAGCTGCACAGGTTGTCCTCTTCAACTCCATTATGACATCATGGAGCTGCTGGATGTTAGACACATGGCGCTTCTCCACCTTCCGCTTGAGGACGCCTACAGCACAGGTGCTCAATAGGGTTCAGGTCTGGAGACATACTTGGCCACTCCATCACCTTCACCTTCAGCTTCCTCAGCAAGCCAGTTGTCATCTTGGTGGTGTGTTTGGGGTCGTTATCATGCCGTTCAGCCGAGTTTCTGCAGGTAGGGCATCATGTTCTGCTTCAGAATGTCACAATACATGTTGGAATCCATGTTTCCCTCAGTGAAGCGCAGCTCCCTAGTACCAGCAGCACTCATGCAGCCCAAGACCATGATGCTACCACCACCATGCTTGACTGTAGGTAGTGATGAATGTCTCGAGACCAGTCTTGGTCTTGAGACCACTTTTACATGGTCTCAGTCTTGTCACGGCCTTGTCTTCGGTCTTGGACCTCTCGGTCTTGTCTAGGTCTCACTGTCTCAGACCGACATAGAGGTCGGGAGATTTAGCAATACAATACTACAACATCCACGGCGATACCCGCGATGGATTGAAGACAGTGCGGTGTGCGCAAGCCACACAAGAAAACACCGTATCAGAGCCACTTTGATCACTTGATTTAAAAAACACCTATTATGTACTGTTTTTGGTGTATTAATATTTAGTAAAACACATATCAGTGACATGATGGGTTTTAACTTCATTCAGGAGATTTTGGGTAACTGACAGATGACTTTGAGCACACCGCCAACGATGTGTGTGTGTGTGTGTGCGTGTGTAACCATTGCGACAAAACAACCAACTTTTGGATCCTGCACTTAAGCTTATAATTTTGTTTTTAAAAAATATAATTATGTATTTAAAAGTTGCAGGATGGATTGGTTTGGAGACTTTAAAATTGGCAGAGATACTGTAGGCAGGCAATGCAAAACAAAATCTTACAAGCGCCTTGGTCTCGACTTGGTCTCGACTTGTTCTCGGACTCGGTCTCGACCTTGGTCTCGACTTGATCTCGACTGTGTCTCGACTTGATCTCGGACTCGGTCTCGGTCTGGACTTGGTCTGACTTGGTCTCGGACTTGGTCTGGGACTTGGTCTCGGACTCCGTCTCGACCTTGTTCTCGGACTTGGTCTGACTTGATCTGACTTGGTCTCGACTTGATCTCGACTGTGTCTCGACTTGATCTCGGACTCGGTCTTGGGTCTCGGACTTGGTCTCGGACTCCGTCTCGACCTTGTTCTCGACCTTGGTCTCAACTTGGTCTCGACTTGGTCTGTCTTGGTCTTGATACCCTCTGGTCTTGGTAGTGTCTTGGTCTTGGTTTAGGCAGTCTTCACTACAAGTCTAACTGTAGGTAAGACACAATTTTCTTGGTACTCCTTACCAGGGCATCACCACACATTCTGGACACCATCTGAGCCAAACAAGTTTATCTTAGTCTCATCAGACCACAGGACATAGTTCCAGAAATTCATGCTCTTGGATAGGTTGCTTTCAGCAAACTGTTTGCAGGCTTTCTTGTGAGCCAGCTTCAGAAGAAAAGAAACAGGCCCTTCAAGTGGCTGATGAGGATAGTGAGGAGGATAAGGAGAGAAATGCAGTAAGCAGAACTAGGCTACTTTCAGAACACTTAGGGTATGAGTGTAGGAACCCATTACCCAGTTACACATTATTTCCACATATGCATATTTGACGATTACACATTTTACTAGAATTGTACTGAAACCCATTTGTAAACAATGTTTTCCGCCAAAATAAAAGCTCGATGCAGTTCCCGCCAAAAAAAAAAAAAGATAATGCGTTTATCTCTTTCAAGTATAGAAACCCCCGGACCCCCCAAGAGGGATAGAGGTCCACTAACCACTGATTTACCAAAGATCCTGTGGGAAACACTGGTATTGCAAGGCAAGTGTAGCGTATAAATTGTTTTAGGATTCATCAATGTGGAGTATAGTTCAATTGTATTTTACAATAAGTAGCTATTTCATCTGTTTAATCATTCCTACTCACTCATTACATGGCATTAGAGGTTTTAAGGAATAGCAGTTTGTATACATATTCAAGGGCGTGTAAAGTTCGGTTGTGTTTATGATCATAAAGTAGTGGCCCGGTCTGAGCCAAAATGCCAGAGCTGATTTTTTTTGTCCCAGTCCAGCCCTGGTGGTAACCGTAGTATAAGTGGAATAATTGTTGAATTATTGAAAATGCACACCCGAAGTATAACAAAGTGTAACATTACCACCTCGGGTGTGCATTATTTTTCAATAATTCAGCAGCCCGTCATCAATTATTCCTTACTCGCATCACACATATGCAATGTGAGGTTGGTAAATCTTATTTCCCTACAATTACACCTGCAAACCCCAATATTGTCTTTCTGTGTCTAGTATTAAATAAAAATAAAAAACCTTTAGGATGACTCCTTGCATTCTGTATGTGAAATTTTAAACTGTGTTATGATGTCCTCTAATTGTTTATGCCATGATAGTCTTATTTTAAGCGTCTTTTGGTGAGGTGAAGGTCATGATGACCACCACTGACATTAGATGTTTGTTTTTTAATGATTGATACTTAACATTGATTCATATATGATGAATACAGTGTGTAATTAATCATATGTAATGTAGAGAGTCTCAGATGGAAGAAAAATACCGTATTATGAAACTTTAGGGAGCAATATTAATTGTTTTTTATATATTTCAATCCTTTTAAAGCATTTAATAGTCTGCCCTAAAAAATATAGTCTGCTTTAGACACTTAAGTCAATGGAGTGCCATTAACCAAATGAGAAAGGACGAGTCCCAAAATGGAGCACACTGAGCAATGCAACCCCTAATGATTTTAAGGTTCAGAGGGCCAAATGGGAAACGGTTCTTCTCTGTTTATCTCTTGGCATTACATATCACACAGCTTCCCCACAATTATCATCTGACAGTTTAATTTCTGTCTGATTCTAGATTCTATCAGTCTCTCTTTTGGGTGAGAACTCTCTCATGACCCCATCTTATTGACACAGAGAGGAAAAGAAATGATTTGATGTAATGCACAATTGCATAGCAACATAAAAACCCACTCACAGGCATGAACATATAAGTCGCAGCATTGTGCGGGATGCAAATCTGGGTCACATCTGCATAAAAGGCATATGAATGACTTCTGTGATGGTTTTTCACAACCACAAAGAATGCTATTAACGCTAGGGTGGGCAATTTCGGGAGAGGTTAGCGATAGCGAGCTAGCTTTGAAAGCATAAGATCCCACCCTCCATTCAGAGCTTCTCAAAAGTAACGCTTACTCCAAAACACAGCCAGAGCAGAGTCTGCAAAGTGTCACGAGAGACGGCATTAAATTGCTTCACGTCTCAGACTCAAGGCACATCACATTGCAATAATGAACGTAAACAACTAACAGAGCTTGGATTTGTACCACCTGACTGAGGATGTGAACAGCGCCGGGTTGCCATCTTTTAATCGCGACGCGGTGTGCATAAGATCATTGTTTTTGTTCCAGAGGAATTTTATGCGTCTTTTTATGCTATGCGTCTAATTTTATGCTATGCGTCTACAGCTCTGCATAGCTTTACGGGACACGCTGATGAAGCGTGATGTCCGTGCAATATTTATAAGATGACGTTGTTTGCTTATAGGGAGCGCTACTTTTATTTGAAATATTTTTTACGAACGCTCGTTTTTCGTTTTTGACCGCAATGATAAATAATAAGCTATTTTTTTTTCCCAACCAAATGCGACCAAATTTTGTGACCAAATGTGACCAAAAAAGTCATATGAGCTAAATATTGACAAATAATGAAGAATTGTAACTCTCTCTTTAATGGAATTTTAAACAGCTTGAAACGGAGCGCGCCACGGACAGAGGTGACTTCAGACCAATCGTAAGTTAATTTGTATGTTTAGCTGGGAAACAGAGCCGAGCTTCGTTCTCCGTCTGTTCTCGTCCTTGTGAGACACCGGTGTTCCTCACTCGCTCTAATTGTTTCCATTACATTTCAATTTGTTGGACTCCGAAAGAAGGGCACTGGCTAAATTAGAGGGCTTTTGTTATGCTATGCATTGGAAGCGACAGCATTTTGGAGTGGTAATCAGATCAAATCAGGCAAACTTGTGCTGCAGGCCTTATCTGCTTCTCTTGTTAGGACTTCTTAATTTCTCAGAGGCTCTAGGATGTAGTCGGGTTGCCTTTGCGAGCTCAGAGGTCAGATTAATCAGACAGGTTGGGCGACATTAAAAGCAGGGCTGGATGTGTGCGTCTATGGGAGTGTTTCAAGCAGGCATTGCTGCCCCAATGGAACACCAGTGTGTTTGATTTGTGCGAAATCCAATACGAATTGTGAAATTTGTGTCAATATCCAGTGTATATTACAGTGTATGCATTTTTATTACTGTAATGATTTTTTTTGATTATAACATATGTTAATATTGATATATAACAAAATATATTTAAAGGGGTTATATAATGGTACATGGACTTTTACAAGTTGATTGTACTGAAATGTGTGTTGGCAGTGCCTGAACACAACCATCATATAATGATAAAAATGGACCCAATGTTTTTTTAAATCTCCTTAAATGTTTTCTCGTCTCAAATCGAGCCGTTCGACCGCATGACGTCTCTAAGTTGGACGCCCCTCCCACGATTGTTGATTGACAGCAGCGTTTCAACACATCCCCGCCCTGAACCAGCTTTCATCATAGTCTGCCATTCTGTTCTTGGGTGTAATAATGAACACAGTCATTCTGATGTTCCTAAATCCGAACCGCTGAAGACGCAGTGGCTGAGTTTTGTTTTCGGAGGGAATATTCCCAATGAGCAACGTCAATGTGTTCATGTTCGCGCAAATCCTCTCACCAGACTGACGTCAACTCCCCTCTTCGATTGATTGGCAAGAGGAGGAGCTGTCAATCTAGAACTAGTGGACTAATGGTGATGCTTAAACCCATCCTAATTTACAAGAAACTCGAACTGCAACATTTGGAAAAGTAAGTGCAGAACGTGGAAAGAAGATTGAAGAGCAAAAGAGTAAAATATGAGCACAAAATGTAAGAAAGCACAAAGTGCAAAACATCATTTTTAACGAAACGTGAACATAAGTTTAACTTTTATGCATAATTTTAGCTACGCTAAAATTTTAGTTTTTATTTACGCTTGTTATTTTTTTATTCACGCTTAGTATATATCGATCCGTGACCATGTTGTTAGCCATTGTTGTGCCTGAACGTGTTCAATGAACGAAAGCTCATGAACGCGTTCATATTTTGGGCGAACGTGAACTGAACGTACTGTATTACTGCCTGATGAACGTTACTGTGAACTCGTTCATTCTGGTGTCTGTGAACGCACCCTCTCTCAGTTTAACTTCGTACAATAGGGTGCCAGATTTCTATAGAGCCTTCGAGACGAAATCCCGGCTAAAACACACGTAAACAGGCCTTAATATGTAGCGAAAAAAACACCCAATCTGGCAACACCAGCCATCAATGTCGCACCGCGGCCACCGTCGACAAAGTAGCGAGCGAGGAGGCGTCGTATAATAATTTAAACGGTTTTTATGACACTTTCCCAACACTGTCGTTGGCTTAGATAATTTTGCTTACTTTTTTTCCAATATATTTTCACTAGGGCTGTCAAACAATTAATCGCGATTAATCGCATCCAAAATAAAAGTTTGTGTTTACATAATATATGTGGGTGCACTTTGTATAATTATTTTATATATATATAAATAAAGAAATATTTTTTTATGTATATACCCTATATAGATTTATATATAATTTATATTATATATAAATATAAATATTTTATTTATAAATAATTATTTTTTTTTCTTAAATATACATGCATGTGTATGTATTTAAATACATACAAAATAATTATACACAGTGCACCCGCATATAGTTTGTAAACACAAACTTTTATTTTGCATGCGATTAATCGCGATTAATCATTTGACAGCCCTATTTTTTACATGTGTTTTTCAATTTTTGATTCACGATTATTATTTTTTGATCCGTCACCACACTACGTTTGACGGGATATTGATCCCATAGGTTTCCTGTTATTTTTGACAGAGCACAGAGCAGGGTACTCCCTTGTTAAAAATATATTGGGTATATGTGAGTCACACACTCTCTCCAAGTCTCCATGCTCTTCTTCTTCCTTCACACAAAAACCAAGTCATCCGAGTGCCCTCAAAGTGCAGTCTCATCTGTACCCCAACACAAAATGAAATGGAAAGCAGTGTCGGATGAAAAAAGCCTCGGAAAAAATACCGCATGCTGGGCAATGTCATTTGAAAAAAAGCAAAAAGTTAAAGAGCGGCAGTCTTTATGCCATTCTAAACACTGGTCCTGAGTCAGTGAAGTGGACACCTTTGAGCATGGAGAGTGCTTCGGCCTGCTGGAGCGGAGCCGCAGAGGGTCATCTGGGGCAAACGCGTCCAGACAGCCCGTTGCTGCTGGACTGGTAAAAAGCCTTGTTTTCCGAGTAGCCTTGTTTAGCAATGCATGCCGATTCTCCATGGAGGCTGTGCGCTCAGCACAAACAGTCACCCCTGCAGTACACGGGGCACATGCTTTTTGCTTTTACAGCGACTGTCAAAATAAACAAGAACGCGGACAGGAAAGTCATAAAATATTAGAGGAAAAAGACTCATGTGAGACCCTTGTAAGTTTTCAATGAAAACATTTTTTTCTTGACTTTAAGCACAAAGAATATATAATGTTATTAAATAGCCCTCAAGAGTTTATTGTATTCATAACTCAATATCTTAAATGTTTTAACCGAGCCGTTTGTTCAAATTTTCTGATTCATGTACATTTAATTATTGGGTTAGTTCACACACAAATTTAAATTCAGTCATCAATTACTCACCCTCATGTCGTTCCAGAACCGACTTTCATTCATCTTCTGAACATAAATGAAGATTTTGATGAAATTTGAGAGCTTTCTGTCCCTCCAGAGACAGCTACTGTGGCAAGACAGCACCAGTTTGCTTCAAAAAGTTAATAAAGAGATTTTAAAACTAATCCATATGAATGAAGCGGTTTAGTACAGATTTTTTGAAGAGGTTTGCTTTATATGATGAACAGATTGAATTTAGGCTTTTATTCACATATAAACATTAATCAGTAAACATAAACAGAAGCTCAACCGATCCTGCTTGACACGCAAAAAAAAGACAATGAAGGAAGAGAATGAACCTCATTAGTATGGAAGTGTATTGCATTCACTTGAGGAAACAAAATTAGTTAATTATCTCAGAATTATGAGAAAATTTCATGGAAAAATGTTTTTGCATTTTTTTAAATTAATAATTTAATTATCTCAGAATTATAGGATGTATTTTTCTTGAAAAACATTTTTTTCACTCTGTTTTTATGAATTAATGAGTTACTCATATTTTTTTTAGTCATTAATTCAGAAAAACAGAGAAAAACTTTTTTTTTCCGTGAAAAATTATCTCGTAATTCTGAGATAATTAGTTCATTAATTCAGAAAAAAGGAGTAGATTGTTTACTTCAAGTGAATGCAATACGCTTCCCTACATTAGTTCTTGCACGTCAAGCGAACATCCATATCTGATGTGTGAGTTGAATGTTTATATGTGAATAAAATCCTACATTCAATCTGTTTATCATATAAAGCGATCAGTTCTCTTTCAGAAAATTTGGACTAAACCACTCAATTCATTAGTTTTACAATCTCTTTAAGAACAAAGAGGAAGTTGCACAGACTATCAATGGAGGGACAGAAATCCCTCTAATTTTACCAAAAAGATCTTCATTTTTGTTCCAAAGATGAAGGAAAGTCTTATGGGTTTGGAAAGACAAGAGGGTGAGTAATTAATGGCAGAATTTCCATTTTTGGGTGAACTATCCCTTTAAGGTTTCAGCTTTACAATGGATATTAAGATTTTGCAGTATAAACAGATAGTTGAACCATTTAAGCACCAAGCTATTATTTTTGTGTAACATTTCCTTTCAAACCATTATGAGCCTAACCGAATTGGTTTTAAAGCAAAACACCAAAAATATGACATTGGGAACATCAAGTGGTCATGATGATTTTGAAGACTCGCAAATATTCTGTTTAACAAAGACACAAATGGAATGAACCAAAAACTGGTTGCTGGTTACTTCAGATGATACAGAATTTAAAATGTATTTTCATAAAAACATAACTCCACCAATGGGTCAGACTCAGAGCAGTGAACAGATACGTATAACAAACGGCTGAAATAAAGGGTTCAAACTGATAGTTTGAGAGCTGTGGCTCTCTGATCAGTCTGATAGATGTGCTTTGCCTTGTGCTATTGCCAAGAAAAGAAAAGAATCCCAAAATCTCTCTCTCTACATATATATTTATCCATAACGAGAAGACCTTCATTAATATGCATATCCACAGAAACAGCACAGAACAAAGGAATGCTTTAGATCAACTCACAGAAGAAACCCTAATTAAGAAAAATGATTGAAGAATTGCCCATAATTATACTTTTAATTATGCACACTCACAAAAAAGACGGAAAAAACATGACCGCGAGTATAAACCGCATCCCAGTTTCCAAGTATATGACAATTTATAAATATCTGCCAAGAAAAATTTGAATACGCCCTATTTATCTGATCCACCGCTTGTCAGTCTAGATTTGGAGCTGGTTCTAGATACCGTATCTTTAAATCTAATTCCCCAGAGAAAAAGATAGAAACACGTCTTGCTTCCAAATTACAAGCAGGGCAAGTGCGTGATGAATGATGAATGAGATATTTAGCACGATATGGCGCAAACAAACTGGCACTATCCGGGGGGAATATATTGAAATGTGGGTAAAATGAGGTAAGATGTCAGTTACACCAAAGTTCCTTTAAGGCAAGTCATTTCACTTGGCAGCCATCTTTGAAACGCCCCATTGGGCAGCTGTTTTAGTCATGCACTCTCTGAAAGAGGAAACATCAAATTCTCCAAAGCTGTTTACCAAGCTTATGATTAAATTTCATCGATTAAATAGGACGACAACGGTCCCATGAATTTGCTTTCTTAAAGGAGCCGTATGCAAGATTGTGGCCAAAAGTGGTACTGCAATCACTTTCAAATTACTGTAGAGCGGTGTATCCCCTCCCCCCTGACTCGAGGTTGCCAGATAGGCTGCAGGATTCAAAATTTGGCAGAGCTGGCAACCCGAATGCTGCAACACTCCTGACTCCGTGATTGGTAGATCGGTGGAGGGCGGAGCATCAGACCAAAACACAACATGACAACATCAGTTGAGGGTTGCAACTTCACTTTTTAAATGACAATATCCTGGCTGGACTACTGTTGTCAGTGATATCAGTATTTGAAATGAACATGATTTCTTAATGTCTAGTGACATATCAGGGCCATTTTATGATTATTTTATGATTAATTTCAAATCATGACAAAAAACTGCACAGCCAGCCAAAAGCATTCAATGCACATTTGCTGTATAGCAACTGGAGCTTCTAACGGCAGCTGTAGTGATGCAATAAATTTACCAATTAGCGATTGGCTCTTTTATTTAGAAGGCGGGACTTATTCCGCCATATTGCACAATGCATTTTCTCCCATTCGTTGCAATATCAGTGCACGGTCTTTGTATAAAGTCTTTGGTTACACTTACAGCAGGACTGTACATCCATTTATGTTACACTCACTTGAATCCATTTGTCTGGAATGGCCATGGACAGGCGAAAGTCAAAACCAAGACCTCCTTCTTTGACTGGACGGCAAATGGCGGGCATACCGGACACATCCTTCATACCGAAACAAAACAATTATGGAGAGGTTAGAAATATTGTTAATGGAATAACTCAGCCAAAAATAAAGTGTGGACTGGGTATATGCCTCAAAATGGCAAAAGTAGCTTAAAAGTAATTAAAAAAATGATTCATTCGACTTGTGCGCTCATCTTTAGAAGCCACGTGACATTTAAAATATGCACATGGTATTTTTTTTAATAAAAAATGAATGTATTCAAAAGTAAGTATTTAAAAATATATATTTGATATAATAACAATCAAACTTTAATGATGACTAAAAGTTTATATATATATATATATATATATATATATATATATATATATATATATATATATATATATATATATATATGGAGTGGAACTTAAAAACATCCGTAAACATTTTATTCAAATAATAATGTATGAAAAATTATTAATATTTTGTACATAAAAAATAAGTAATGTGTTTGAAAAATATGATTAACATAATAAAAAGAACTAATATAATGATGAAAGCAAATTAATGTACAGTATATACATGGAGTGGAACTTAAAATTTGAAAAGAAATATATATATATATATATATATATATATATATATATATATTTCAAATATAGCATTTGAAAGAAAGCAACTTTTTTAAATATATTTTATATATATATATATATATATATATATATATATATATTAAAAATTCTAAATATATTTTTTAAAATATATTTTCAGCATATAAATATATATATATATATATATATATATATATATATATATATATATATAATAAAATGGAAATTTAATTATGACTCCAGTCATATCCGATCTAATATAAGTAAATATTTATATGCATGGAGTGGAACTTAAAAATATCCTTAAATAATTTTATACTTTGCATTTAAAAAATATGTTTTGAAATGTAAAATATAATGATGACTCCAGTCATATCTGGCATAATAAAAGTTAATTTATTTATACACATGGAGTGGGTTGCCTCACGGGGGCGAACATGTTGGAATCACATGACCAGACAAATCTGTTATTGCAGACAAAATCAAAAAAACTCATAAATTTTTGCTAGTAATTTCATTGGCTAGATTAGCAGTGGTCTCCAGCCATCCTACTCTTTTCTGCAGGGTATCACATAATATGCAGTGCGGTGCAAAACGGAATTACACGCTGAATACAAAAAGTAGCTTTCAGCACTGTGGTCCTAGTTTCAGTTAGATTTGTAGTCTGTTTTTACGCTATTTAATTGTTTCCTGCAATGTAAGCAAACTTTAGTATTCACAGTCCAGCTCTATCAATGGAGCTCATAAAAGAGAATTAGATGATATCTCTGGTGGGCACTGTCCACTAATTACAAAACACAGAACAAAGTAAGTAAAAAGTAAGTGGTCTCATTAATCATGGCTTTAGACAGAGCCACTGAGTGCTAATTTAATGCACTGTGTCCCGTTGGCTCTGAAGGTTAATTCTGTCTTTGTGGAGTTGGGATACAGTGTCGCTGTTGACAAGATTAAGGTTACCGAGCCGTGACTAAAGGTACTGTGGTCATTTCGGATGATTCCGACGCATATTTAGCAACCAGTACAGCAAGAGAGACACCTTTCAACTACTATAAATATTCACTTCAGATCTCATTTATGCTTTTACATATTCAAACTAGCACATTGTGAAAGAGTTGCTGACAGTGTTTTGATGTTCTAAAATTGAATACGTGTATTACATAATTATTTCGAGAATGGCCACTTTTAACTACTACTTAAAGTTTTTATTAATACATTGTCAAAGTCGGGTGAGAACTTTGTGTATCTATGTTTTGTCATTTTGTTAACTTAAAAAAAAATCATTACTATTGGTCACCATTTATGTATATCTGAGGGATTTGCAAATATTTAACCAATGAAAAGTATTGAAAAGAGCTTGTGACTGAACCTTGTAACTCCATTGGATCCTCAAACTGTCAGTCAAATATCAACTTCACTCACCTCTATTGTGAATGATGTGTCGCACGCAATTTGGATTCTCTCTGCTTGTTTGCAAGGCTAGGGTAAATAAAGAAATGTTTCTTTGAATAAGTCAAGAAACACTATATATAAAGGCGAATGTTTTAAGTATTTGAGTCTAGCATTTGTTGTCGAAGTCATAACCAGTAGAGTCAAAAATAGCTTGTGCATAGCACTTTATCTTTAACAACATTTTGACCAAATGACCATGTAGCGGCAGTAAACTTTCTAATTGATAAAATGTAATGCACGTTTACTAAAAATGTGCTGGTTGAAACCTTGTAACTCCATTTGAGCTTGATTTTGGTAAACTGGTAAAAATATAAAGATACATGCAAGTTTCTTCCCAAATATAAAGCCACAATATTGGTTTTTAAATAAATAGTGTTTTAAACATTTCCAGTAAAGTGGTGTTTTGGAAAGATATGAGATTTTCAACTGCTAGCAACCATATGAGTTTGAGTTTGAGTTTCTTTATTTAAAGGGACAATGCACATTAATTAACATGAGTACAAGGTCCAACATGTAAAATGTGCCAGATTTAGCCATACAGGCTAATTTTCATCTGCAGTCCCGAGCCGGTTAAAAATTAAAACAATAAATACACTACTACAATACAATAAAAATAAAAACTAAAAATAAATACAAGCACATTATTCTGTATTATGGAAACTTATTTGATTTGTTAATAACCAATGTTTTATGGATTTGGAAAATGATTTGATAGACGTGATCTTCCTTAGTTATGTGGGTATAGTATTCTATGTATGAGCTATGTTGTAGTATGTATATATATATATATATATATATATATATATAAATTGTATTAAATGCATAAATTAGAGATACTACAACATATATATATATATATATATATATATGAAGAGTTCAGATGCAAAAGCCTCTAAGTGCCATTGGAAATTTTCTTCTAAAATGATCATTTTTGTCAAGCTTGTATATTTAAGTTCAGTAATTTCACTTAAATGGCAATGAAGATTACCTATTAATTGCCATTTAATGAAATTACTGAACTTAAATATACAAGCTTGATAAAAATGGTCATTTTAGAAGAAAATTTCAAATGGCATTTAGAGGCTTTTGCATCTGAACTCTTCATATATATATATATATATATATATATACTGTATGTCATAGTATCTCTAATTTATGCATTTAATACAATTTTTTAAATACAAATAAATCATTTATATACACATAAAACTACTATTCCAAAGTTTGGGGTCAATCAGGTTTTTTTTTGTTGTTTGTTTTTTCAAGAAATTAAAACTTTTATTTAGCAAGGATTCAATTGATCAAACATACATTAATATTATTACAAAATATATTTCAAATTCTTTTGAAATGTTCAATCGAATCCATCAAAGACAATTTTAGTTATTTTATAAATAAATGGTAATTCAAAAGATTTTTTTGTTATGTTTCAAATATTATATATACCCATAATTCATTTTTTTTTTTTCATGCTGGTCTTGCTTTCTCAGGCAAAGCTATCGCAGACCTCCGCATTTGAAATAGAGCTCGAAAGTTGTATGGGGATTGTCTAGGAAACCTGTTTGAAAACAGTCATATTTTTGCAGCTTTAAGTGGCTTTTGGGAACTTACTGTAGTATTACCGTCATTGCAAAGCATCAGAATAAGAACAGGAGCGATTCAGTTAAAGAACTGCTGACATTTCATAAATACTCTTCATGCTCAGCTTCTATGTTCAGAAGAAAACATATGGCTTACCTCTGCAATAGTGATGCAGTCTTTATTGAGAGTGTGCAAAATATGGTTTGCCAACATGAGATACACAAGAGAGTCCTCATCTACTTGAAGTCCAAAGTATTCAGCATAATCCCCAGAAAATCCTGTTCCTGAGCATCAAGGAATATGAAGTTGAAATCAGAGATACCATAATTACCAAGCAAATACACAACTTATTTTAAAAAGATCTATGACGAAACCCTCTTGCTACGATACTGTTTTTAAAAGTATCGTCTTTCATTAAAACCAAGTAAGATTTAGTCAAAGCCAGTGCAAACCTACCCATATTCATTAGCAGTTCAACATTTAAAAGAAAAGAGAAAAATGTCAAGGTAGCCTTTGCCACTTTACCATTTGTGTAATTATTTTATTGTTTGAAAGAAGATTTTCCTTCTTAATTCCATTCATTTATGAGAGTTTACGCAACGTGCTTACAGTGTATTGAAAATGCCTTTGGAGCGATTGCTATTCCAAGAGAACTCTCAGGCTTTTCTAACCGTTCTACAATAAGAGCCTGTGACATTTACAGGGGGAGAGGAAGGTTATTGTGTATGGTAATCATAAGTAAAGTACATCAAGTGCTTAATTTTCCATGAACGTACCGATCCCGTGATGATGGTAGAGCATAGATGTGACTCCATCGAACCGGAATCCATCAAATCTGTACTCCTCCATCCACCAGCGCAGGTTTGACAGGAGGAAACGCAAGACCTCCCAGCTACACAAACACAAACACTTATTATGCCATTCGGACATGAATATTACCACATTCATTTTAATTTTCTTTATACACCTGGATGTTATTTATTCCTGTGATGGCAAAGCTGAATTTTCAGCATCATTACTCCAATCTTATGTCACATGATCCTTCAGAAATCATTATTTGAGGCTGTTCTCATCCTCAAACTGGGAATTATGCATTTCTAATGGTTAAATGAATGTGCAGCGGTCAATTACGAGCTCAACTGGTACAAGTAGGGGCTCAACGAAAATTCCTAGCTTAAAAACTGTGATTACCAGGACTACGAGGACGTGAAGTTGAAATCTCTCTGCTTAACGTAACCGAGTAAAATGGGGGGGGGTGGGTTTACGTTACAAAATAATATAACTCCCCCTCCCCCAAAAAAGTGATTTTCTCAGTGTTTGGTTAAAAATGCTTCTCTATTTTAAATGAAACTTACCGACATTCAAGTGAAGCCTTTTGAAAAAAAAAAAAGAATGCATGAAGCTAGAATTAATGTTAAAATTAATATATTATATGTTCAGATATTCATATAACAAAATATTCTGGAGGCTATGAAAGTTTTGTGAAATTGATATATATTTATATTTGATTTATATTTAAATATATTTGGGAAAGAGTCATATATTTTAATTTGAACTACTGATATATTGAGAATATTTGCTCATGACTTCTGAAAAAACATAAATTTAAAGCATATTTTTTCAACATTACTGCATGGGTCCACCAACTATTGTTTGATGTAACAATTATGCGTTTAACCGAAGTGCCATATTAAATTAACCTCAGAAGAAGCTAAAAGTTCAGGTAAATGTAGTTTTATGACAAAAAAGCCATTAAAATAATGGTAACACTTTATTTTAGTGTCATTGTTACATGTTATATGCAGTTACTATATTAATAACTATAAATTATGCACAATTACATGCAACTAACCTACTATTTAGAAAGTATATGTTACAATGTAAATACTAATACACCCTAAATAAAGTGTAACCAACATAATCCTTATTGATGTTCAATGTGACATCATAAAGAACTAGTTGTAAATACATTAATATGCAAATAAATGCATGTTATCGTACAGGCTTAATACTCAAATTAATACAATACGTAACAGAGGGTAACCCTGTCCTGTCTCTCGGTCTTAAATTGTTACTCCTGAAATATCACAAACTTTTTTAATAACACCAGAGTCTGTTATGCAGTGATTATGTGTACACAACTTTCTGGAAGACCTGAGTTGTGGCTCCAGGTTCTCAGGCACCAGGCAATATAATTATCCCAGCTGACATCATCACTTTCTGGGATGTGTTGCTTCCCAGATGGCGAGAACTCTGCACTGCCTGGAAGTGCGATATTATTGCGTTGACAGAGTTAGGATTTCACATGATACAGAGTGAAACAAGCCTCCTCATCGATCACAACTCCACTCATGATACAGCAGCACACAGACTATTTGGCTCTAGAATGTAAAAAAAAAAACAACTGTTTTTGCTCTTTCTAGTAGGAAAAGGGTTCTCAACTTCAACAGATTATTAAAACATTACAAATTAATGAGATGATCCACAAACAATTGGTATCATTGAGTGAGTGAACTGCTGTCTGTTAAAGGAGTAGTTCACTTTTAAAAAAAAAAACTTTTGCTGATAATTTACTCACCCCCATGTCATCCAAGATATTCATGTCTTTCTTTCTTCAGTTGAAAAGAAATTAAGGTTTTTGATGAAAACATTCCAGGATTTGCTCCATATAATGGACTTCAATGGGCACCAAAACGGTTCAAGGTCCAAAAGACAGTTTCAGTACAAACTGCAAACTGTTCTAAGGGCTATAAACGATTCCAGACGATGAATAAGGGTCTTATCAAGCGAAACGATTGGTCATTTCAAAAATAAATAAAAAAGTTTAAGTTTTATAAGCGTAAATGCTCGCCTTGCTCTGTTCTGTGGCGAATCTTTTTTTCGAGTCATTTGGTCAATTCAGCGAACGAAATGAACGAAATGACTCGAAAAAAGATTCGTTCATTTTGATGTACGAGTTCGAACAGGAGAGTCACAAACGCACATCACAGAATGTATTTATGAAATGACCGATCGTTTCGCTTGATAAGACCCTTATTCATCGTCTGGAATCGTTTAAAGCCCTTTGAAGCTGCACTGAAACTGTCTTTTGGACCTTGAACCGTTTGGTTCCCATTGAAGTCCATTATATGGAGAAAAATTTCATTATCAGTACATTATCAGCAAAAGTTTTTACTCCTTTAAAGGGATAGTTAACTTCTAATTAACTAGTTAAGGGTTAAGGGATAGTTAACGTCACAAAAGAAAATAACTTTTGGGTGAACTGTCCCTTCAAGAACCTAAAAAATGTGTTTGTGAACCCCTGCGGTAATTTACGCCTTAATTTACGCAAATGTTTTGAAACCCCCTTGGTGAATTTTTGAAAAGCTGCACATACATGTGGGACTCAATCTATGTTCAAAACCTCTATGAATACCAATACGCTCATATAGTGAATCATCATCGGGTCTCCCAATCAGGTTCCCGTGGCATGCGGCTATGAGCATAAATTATCCGTCGGGATGAGGAATTGGAATCAACTCATCTCTAAAGTATGTCTGTATCCTGGTGTTTGGATGATATGTGTAGGCACTTGTGACCAGCCCCCTCCAGATGAGCATCCTCAACAACTTGGAGTAATGGCCACGTTGCCATAGAAACTTTGTTAAATAGCGAGCGCAGGGGTCCTCTGGCACCGTGAGAAGCGCACACAGAACAAGGTAAAGCACCTCAACCGTGTGAAGCCAAATTAAAGAGCGCGAAAGAACACCATCATCATGCCTGAGAGTTTTATAAATGCCAGGTGCTCCGATTCGTGGTACAGCATCCTTAATGTTATTGTCAGAAGGAGGACAATGTGACACTTACGATGCAGCCGGTTCTGGCCGGAACGATAGCTAGCATTAATCCTACATCTTAAACTGTATTCAACTGCACGAACGCTCTTCAACCTCCATTCTTCTCTTCTAAACTTCTACAACAATACCAAAAGGCCCAGGTAGCAGAAAATGAGAAAAATATGGAAATGAACCATCTTTTGACACTCACATTGGAACTTGAAGCTATTCAGGATAACTTATGAACCTTGTCGCACATGTAACTGTGAAGATGTCTGATAACTAGAAATGCACTGATAAGCAATTTCTCAGCCGACACTGAATGTTCAGAATGATTTCGGCCGATGCCGATAGTTTTTTACTTATTAATAAAAAAAATCTCTCCCAAATAATTCTGCAAACCGTGCAAAGAACTTTGGTACAATATAAAATTAGAGGTTAAAATTAACAACAGAACTAATAAATTCAACTGCTATTATTTCCAGATTTAATATTTACACTCAAATAAAAGCTGAAATGTTTGTATACAGCTCAGTTACACACATAAAGTAGTTTTCATAAGCATTTGTCTTCATGGCAAGATTTATTCAAACATAATTAACAGTTAATAAGCTCCTCTCTAGTTTTTCTTTTTAAAGCTACACACTAAACATTCTGGGTTGTTTTAACCCAAATTTGGGTCAAATATGGACAGACCCAAATGTTGAGCCAAAAATGTCATTTAAACATTTAACCCAATGGCTGAGTTTGTCCATATTTGACCCAAAGATGGGTTAAAACAACCCAGCATTTTTTTAGTGTGTAACTAACAAACTTATGACTTTCCTCAGGTAAATGCAAAATTAAGGGATATTGTTTACAAGCAAGTTTTGTTGACATCTTTCCACGGTTGAAACACTGATTGATTGCATGAGACATGATAAAGATTTCGGTAAGTTGCACAGTAACTTTCAACTTATCTTTTGATATTCATGCATGTTTTTCTAGATATAACTTGTATTAAAGTGGAAGAATTGACTCGCGCTCCGCGCTGCTGCTTCAGTGATCTGTCACGTCACATTTCATTGTGTGATAAAATCGACCGAATTTGAAAGATGACACTTTGTTTCTTTATAGAAGTAACAAAGCATAGAGCTATTTGCGATTATTGGCTGACAGGCGAGCTCAAAAAAGTGTTTAGTATAGGTATATATTGAAGATCTGGCAACCCTGGCTTGAACTACGGCCGATTTCTAGGGTCAAATAGTGAATAATGAATTATTGTTGCATTAACTCGCTTGAACTAACTCAATTTCAACACAATATATTTTCTTCACACTAGAGCCCGACCGATAAAGGATTAAATATTTTTGGGTTTTAAAATCCGATATTCCGATATATCGGCCGATATTTTATTTTATTTATTTATTTATTTTTTAAACTGGACATGATAGTCACAAATTTTGTCATGCTTATTTGAGAGAACTGATGCGGATGTTCTTTTAATTGTTATTCAAGCAATGTATGTATCGTGACCAACTCAACGAGTGTTGCCAACAGGAACGGTATAGAGTGCCCTCTGGTGGACAAACCATACAACTCCAACACTCATGACATGGTTCAAGCGTGTTTCGTCCGTTTTTATTTTATTTTTGAAATATTCATTTATCGGCCATTATAACTGCCGATACCGATAGTTTGGAAAATGCCTAATATCGGCCGATAATATCGGTCTGCCGATATATCGGTCTGCCGATATATCGGTCTGGCTCTACTTCACACACACTGTGAATTGCAGTTGGTCATGTTTTACCGCACCCTTTTGATTGACAGGATATAATCGGCACAGATCATCGGATGCCGATGGCCGATAGTCAAAACAATTGCTTTTATAGGCCGATACAGATTGTTGGCCGATACATTGGTGCATCTCTATAACATCAGCTTGCTTGCAGCCTTCATTTGGAGTCATTCCATGCTTTGCCTGATCTAGGCAGCAACATTCATGTATGCTAAATCAAATATATGGATACAAGTCCCCGTCGAACAGGCGCAAATCCCCCAAAGCTTCTTCCAGGACTGAGCAGTTTCCAATTGGTTCTGCATGAGGAGTGAATCAGGCGCCGGGGTAGATTGTAGTTTTCCAAGCCATGGGGGAAAATGCTGATGCAGATCTCCCCGCCGTCGTTTCATAAAGTTGCAAATGGCGAGTTTGCAACTCAGGGTTTGCTATCCCAATACTAGGGGCTGTGGTAATCTGATAAGCGTGCGGCATGGGCGGTCACGCAGAGCTGTGAGCGATAAATAGATTATACTGTGATCAACACACATAGCAAAGGCCAAATACACAATGCGTTATCATGGGACTGAGGTAATGCCTCCCATGACAAAGCTGCACCTGCACATTAAAGCCATAAGAATAGCTGTTATTCCTTATGGGCAAGTCCTGTCAGGCGAGTTATCTGACAGGAAGGGTACGTGGTGGGTAAAAAGCCTTCCAGTGAGATGGTGTGTGAAGGTAAAGCAGGGATACTCAACTTTGGAAAACTCAGGGGCCGCACAGAAGAGTCCCTTTGGCCTCAAAGGTTGCGCTTAATTTAACTAGTTATTTTACATTAATGAGGTAAGCAGACCATGGTTGGTATGTGATGTGATCAAAATCATATCAAAATAATTGGTAATAATCTTGGTTAGTAATTTCTACATATGATACATTTAAAGTAGAGCCAGAGCGATAAAGGATTTTGAAGGCCGATACCGATACAAATATTTGTTGGTTTTAAAATCCGATATATCGGCCGATATTATTATTATTATTTCAGAAACGCACAACAAAATATTGACAGATTTCCCTAACATTAGTTATTTGAAGTTATTTATGAGTTTTAACTAAAATCATATAATGCATTTTAAAAAGAAACTTGTTTCTATTGTCACAACAGAACAGAGGAACATCAAAATATATTAAAGTTCTGATAAATAAAATAATAATTAGCCCCTACATTGCCTTATAGTTATAAGCGGCGTGATTCGTCCGTTTTTATTTTATTCTTGAAATATTCATTTATCGGCCATTATAACTGCCGATACCGATATTTCCGAAAATGCCTAATATCGGCCGATAATATCGGCCTGCTGATATATCGGTCTGGCTCTAATTTAAAGTAGTATAATTTGATATAAATTAACGTTTCATAAGTGAACAGGAAATAACAACGAACAAGCGAACACAAATATTTTTCAATATTTGATTTTTCTATTGAATTTGTCTATATTCATTTAGACAAACGTAAAATATATTTAAAAATATAGAATATATAGGATTTACTACATAAAAATATAAATAAAATAAACTAGAAATCCATTAGATATAACTTTGTATACACAATATATTGGATAGATAAATAACAGGTTCTACTCCGAACATATCATAATAAAATGCCAAATAATGAAGAAGGCAGAAGACATGTAGTAGAACATATGGCTCTGTAAGACCTTTCCCCCAAAACTTATATCAAATATGATAATATATGAACTTTATAGGGTTAACATGAACACAGTATTATAAATTGCAATTGCCACAATGTTGACATCACACAGGCCACAAAATGACCTGAGGCCCGCAACGCTGAGGTAAAGGAACCAGTTACCGACAACTCTATGGCTAGAGATTGACGAACGGGCCATGTTTTCGTCTTAACCAGATTACATACAATTTCAAGGGTGTCTGGAAGGACGGTTTCATTTGATTATGAGTCTCCCTTCGTGATTTCCCAACATCGCGACAATTTACCATGAGCAATGACAACATATAAGATGAATATCAATGAAATGGCTTGCATTGGTAGTCAAGCCTTTCAGTGCAAGAAAGAGAAAAAAAAGCCATCCAACATTTCCAGAAAGCCAAATAGCCGATAATCTGCCTCAACACCACATGTATCCTTGGGGAAAGAATGACAAGTGTGATGACAAACATGAAGTGACCTTGCTTCACAGTATGCCAAATATGTCATAAGCACTGGTTCACAGACAGTCGTGAATTAACACTACAAGAAGACTCTAAAACCGAGGATAATCTCTCGACGGGGATACGCTGACCTTATTTGCATTTGCTCAACCTGATATTGTTATCCAGTCTCAGGTGTAAGGAAGATCGCAGGAAGAGGAAAGGTATAAATCCCTGTATCCTCAACATTACAGTCAACCTGCATAAGGACAAATAAATTTACAACCTTGACAGGTCATTTCACACAAGGCGCAGCGGTGAAACGACGGCATCTGACAGTCTGAGAGATGGCAAACAGCCGGGCCTTGTGGGAAACGACGGTTGAGGCACCTCATTTCACGCATCTCACATGCTGTGCCTGTCCTATCGGCAAAACGGCTTCTTCACTCATTCAATGAGAGACAAGCAGCGCAGATTAATGTTTATTGGGGAAGAGATGTATAACACCTGGATAAAATGATGTGACAAGTGCCGTCGTCATATTTTGTTTTTGTTTTTTTCCGTCGCATAGAGGGCTCTGGAATTCATCCAAACCTGTCAGGATTAGCATTCTCCATCGACATCCAGCTGTGCCTCTGGTGAATTCCAGGCATTTGTCTCAATAGAAAGTTTATTAAGTCTCATGGGTGAACATGCAACGTGTTCTGATGAGGAATGAATATTCCGTGGAAACGTGGCTGGGGAACCTCATGAACTTTATCCACAGTTGTCACTGGAAATCTTTCACAAAGGCCAAGTATAATTCACGCTTACCGCACGGCATACCAAGCGTTCCCCATAAAGTCATTAAACCTGCACATTCCTCTTAGTTCGGATTTTTAAAAAGAGCAATAGGCGTTGGTGAATGTAACGCACGATCGAAATGTGAGACCACAAAAGCAGCTAGCCTCGGGTCTGGCTCCGTTTGATGTGCAGAGGGATTCCGGTGATGATTGATGAGAAATGGATGCAAATGAGCCAATACAGCAGGAGATTGGAGGAAGGGATGGATAAGCGTGGAAAGAGCCTTCTGAAGTCACACATCTGAGACCTCTCGAGCGCCGGAGAGAGGGCAGACGGTGGCGATGGCCGAGAGGAAGTGCGCCTGCCCTTCAGGAGACGGGTGGAGAGGAGCGTCGTGGCGGCACAGAGGATTAAATTTACTCTTCTTCACAAGGTGTCCTTGCAGCTCTTTGAAACAGCCTATTAGAGGAGCCACAGGAAGCCATGAAGTGCGGCCCAGCGGATGTCTCTGGGCTAGTTAGATCTCTACCACAAGACCTCAAACACTGGCTGTTCGCATTTCCCTGTAGATGCCATCGAGACACGGAGCTTAACAGAGCTAAACCGATTATGCACCAGATGTTTCCATAAAATCACCTTGTGTTCATGACTTTTGCGTGTCAAAACGATGGGTTCTACACGTTGAAGATGAGACAAACGTGGAAACTGGATTGAATCATTTGCCATGAATTTTAATAGACGGTTCTGATAGACCCAGAAATATAAATCTCAATGTTCTATGAGCAGGGGCTTGCATTATTTAAAGGACAAGTTCTGTATTTTACTATTAAAGACCTGTTTTGAGATCGTTTCTGCTAAAATAGAATGGTTAAGATCGTTTTTTAGACAGATGCTGCTGTCGCGAGAATTTTCGGATTCTGTGGTAGCAAACCACACCTCTACAATGGTAGCATAGTTGCACAGGAACAATCCTTCATAAAACGCATAAAACTTCAGTTCACAAAGACGTGAAACTCACCAAGTGGTCTAGGGTGTTCACTGATATGCTCACACAAAAATCGCTGCAAAAGATGCTTTCCAACTGGTGTTTTACCATTCGTTGTAAAATTGTAGACCTATTTTTCCAAACGCCTCACAACCGTACATTCTTCCATTGAGAGCTTGAATAATAGCAGAGCCCGTCTAACGGAGAGCCTTGGCACTTCCTATTAGCCCCATTGTGTATCATCTTGGTTGCAGTTCCATTAGAATTCCACTGGGGGTGATCGCGGGCAGGTTGAATGGGAGTCTATGGAGCTAAACGGCTAAATGACTCGATAAACGACTCGATAAATGATAAACGACTCTTTCTCCTGCTCGTCGTTGAATCAACATAGATTTTATTGTTGATTCCGCAAGTTCAATATAGATTATAGGCCAAAAGTACTTATGCCCTTTCGATTTCTTACAGGTTAGGCCGTTGTTGGCCGGAACACGCTAGCGTTCTGCTATTGTGTGACGTCATCGCATATTTGAACGAATTTTTAGAACAGATAAGGGAACTTAAAAATGCAATTTTCAGCAGACAGTATTATCTTAGCCCTCCCTTTTGAACGCAACTTTCAAATTACTTGACAAACAATTACATCCTGAGAAAAGTGGATTTCTGGGGGTGAAACCCCATAGACACCCATTCATTCTGCACTCGACCGCAAGCGCCCCCGCATGGACAGAGACGTGTTACTTCAGCCAGTCCAGAAACCAGAAGTAACCAGACAGTGCCAATTCTCTTCAATTAGACATTCTCTGATAATAGACACTCCTGCCCAGTTGGTGGCGATAATGCACCTTTGCCAATTGCAAGCAAACCACTTGTTTAGTGTAGCCTACGATACTGCGACTGCATAAGACTACAGAAAGAATACAAACAACCCCATTTCCGTTTCCGGCGGCGGAGTAATACCGTACATCACAGAACATACAATACAAGTCAATGGAGTTGGACAAAAACTACGATAAAACCTGTTGGAAAGCATCATTTGCAGCGATATTTGTGTGGGCATATCAGTGAACTCCCCAACCCACTCGGTGAGTTTCACGTCTTTGTAAACTAAAGTTTTATACGTTTTATGATTGTTCCTGTGCACCTATGATACCATTGTAGAGGTGGTGGGGGTGCTACCACAGAATCCGAAAATTCTCGGGACAGCAGTATCCGTCTTTGTAAACTAAAGTTTCATGCGTTCTGTCTAAAAAACAATCTTAACCATCCTATTTCATCAGAAACGATCTCAAAACAGGGCTTTAATTGTAAAATACCGAGCTTGTCCTTTAAGTTGGATTTTTCGATTGATATCATTTAGAGGAGACATGAAGCAACGAGAGTAGTGGGATCAGGAATGGACATCGAGCCAGGACTTGAACTCGAATTGCACTGTTTGTCCGGAAGGTTCCGGCTCTGACTGCAGATGCTTGCTTGCTAGAATATGTGGATCTGATGTAACCACCAAAGCATGTGGTTGAATAATTCCCCACATGACCCACCACCCCACTTTTCAAGGTCAAGTACACTCTCAAGACTTGTTTTCTTCCAGCCAACAACCAAGAAAGTAGAGCCAGACCGATATATCGGCCGGCCGATATTAGGCATTTTCCAAAATATCGGTATCGGCAGTTATAATGGCCGATAAATGAATATTTAAAAAATAAATTAAAAACGGACGAAACACGCTTCAATCATCTCTCTTTGGCCTGTTATATTGAAAATGTATGTTTTACAATTTGCATATGATATTATCTATTGCTAAATTATGGCTCATCATAGACTAGCTAACCACAAAGCTATCATCAGTGGAAGACCGCTAACGTTAACATTAATGAGTTTGGAAACCACAAAGAACTTTTTCTGCCTAAATAAAGTAATGATTACTGTATTTATAACTAGCATATCTCTAGTTACAGTCCCTGCAATGTAAAAATGTAAGTTATCTTGTGCAGAAAAGTTAGCTTTTCTTTTACACGTGTGTGAAATCCAACAATATTTAATAAAAAAAAATATATCGGCCGATATATCGGAGTATTGGATTTTAAAACCCAAAAATATTTGTATCGGTATCGGCCTTCGAAATCCTTTATCGGTCGGGCTCTACAAGAAAGTAATACCATAATGAATGGACGATCATTTAAAAAAAAAAAAATCCAAAAACATTGGTAACTTCCACCGATATTTGCCAATGCTTTCTGTTCGTTTGTATAAAAGTCGCTTGATTAAACAACGGGGTGCCATCATAGTAGGCAGGAACGTCCCTTCAGCGTTTCATAAGCAGGAATTAATAGAGAGCCCGACACTGAGAGGCATCCAAACAAGCGGCAACAAGAAAAACAGACAAATGAACCGGCAATGACACCGGGGCGTTCCTTCAGGCTTTTACAAATGACTCTTCAGATGGCTGCTGGTTGTGGCATATGTCTGCTGCCCGTTTAATGAGTCCCTCTGAAAACGGCACAAGCTCAATAAGTAATGAAACTGCAGCTTGGCTCTTATTACGGAATCTCTGCGCCGTCTGACACTAACACTGGATAATGTATTGGCGGCGGCAGCTTTTGGCATGCGCTTATTAAACGTGGGTTCAAAAAGGCATTGATAGACTGCACGGAGGCGGCCGGTCCGTCTCTTAATGTGTGACGAGATGAGCTTACAGACGTGGAAGGAGACGAAGAGAAACTTAATTATCACGCGCCGCGAGAGCACCAATCAAAAGGTTCGCGTTTACCGTGAGGGCCATTAGGGTCAGAGCCAGCTAGAGGCTAAAGTGGCATACTCTTTTGTAGAGCTTACGGCTGTGATGACAGTAATGATTTGGAGAACAGAGCGCTGGGCGGTATCCGTGGAGCCGCATACATTGTGTGTTTGACTGGGAGCCAGAACAGTTCAGACCAAAGGATTGTAAACACGTCTCTGATGCTGGGACACACAAGGGCACTCCGAGCTACTACAAATTTAAGGCCCATTTATGTCAATTGCTGTTCTTCAGTTCATTTACGCGTGTTGTTTGCGCTTCGAGATTCTCATTTTGATATGCTAAGTCTTTCATTACTGAAAATCTCATAGGGCATGACTGATACGTGTTCAGCTAATATTAGATGACTGTCATACATGTGCACTTGATCAGGGATCTGCACATTTCCGAGCTGTAAAAGAAAAGGATAATGTCATTACTTTCTAGGGAAAATTACATTAACAGCCCTTCACAGAATTTCAGTGTTGATGCCAAAAAAAAGAAAGAAAGAAAAAGAAAAAACAGCTGTTACTGACTGATACTGCAATAAAAAGACAATGCAAATGCTATGGCCATTAAAATTCAGACTTATGGGCAATGTACTTTATTACAGTTTGTTTGTTTAAGCTTTAAAGTCTTTTATACTATTCAGTAGGGATTACTTTTCTATATGCTTGATGCTTCTTATTAATTAAACTTTCAATTGTGGATTTACATTTGCTGCTTTTTTTAAAATGCAATTTTACAGGCAAAAAATATCTCCATAATAATATTCAGGCAGTGCAATGAGAAATTCCGATTTAGTTACAGTGTTTGACAAAGGTCAAAATAAACAAGGCTTTCAATTAAAACGCACCATTTTATTGTTGCTGGCCCCCTTCAAATACTTTTTTAACTACCCTCTCCTAAAAAAAGCGTCCATCATGGGTTCGCAAATGTTTGCATATTCAAACGCATATTTTTAGTTATTAATGAGCTAACATGTTTTAACCGTCAAGTTTTTATTTGTATCAGCTCCATAAATGGAGGCTTTGTCTTCCAATTATACACTGTCAACTGTAAACAGTATTCACACACATTATACACATATGCTTGACGCTAAAATTGCAGATGCTGATTTGTTAAAAAAAGCCTAGTTAAGTGTCAACTCTGTTTTGACAGCAAACCAAAAATAATTGTTTTTGGAAACACTCCTACAGTTCGCTCTAATTTGTAAAGTTTGCTTTCGAGAACAAAAACCACCGAAGTTCTTTTCCATCAGAAAAAAAAAACAGATGCTCTAAATGAAACCTGTCAGAAGCAAACCCAAAATGAACTTTCTACCCAGCCAGGTGTCAAGTGCATCTCTCGAGATCTATTTCACCCACCTAAGATCTTTTGCTCAGACGAATAAGCCAAAATTTCATGCTTAAGTGTTCTGAATGTGTGGAGATACTGTACATCTATGAGTGCACAAAAACCAAAAGAATGGGGTATTTTTGTATCAAAAAGAAAATCACTCATAACTTAAAAATCTAATGCATGTTCAACATACAAAGACCTGCAGAGTTCAGAGTAAGGTGTAAAAAAAAGTCCCAAAATGCATTTCCAGCTCTACAATCTGATTGGACGAGAAGTCATTTTACAATAGCTGATTTACGCACAATTAAAGTCCATATGTTGATTTACACATATCTAAAGTAATGCTTATGAATGGTATTAGTTACACTAATTAACACATTATTTAAATGTACAATGTTTATAAAAAGCTGATTTTTAAATCACATTTGAAGTTGATAAAAAGCCATAAAAATCCTAGATGGACTGACTGCACATCACCTATTATTACTAGTAACTTGTAAGTTATACTTACTAACTAGAATTAGTATACATTTTAACAATTAAAAATAGTAAAATTGATTATTTTCATAAAACAAACAAAGGTTGTTTTTGGTCTACACTACACTTACTCCATACTATCCTTAAAGCAAAATACTCTAAAAGATAAACTATATGTGTCTATATGTCTATGATAGTGTTAGAGAGCAGCTGTCTGACTGCTCAGACAGCTGAGCAAACACACACACACATTATTATACAGGTGAAACGCGAAAAATTTGAATATTGTGCAAAAGTTCACTTATTTCATTAATTGTCTTTATGCACAGCTGCAATACTTCCTGAACGTTTAGGTTCACCTGAAATGTTTTAGGTTCACCTTTAAGTTGAATTGGCTTTATGCACAGCTGCACTACTTCCTGAACTTCAGCCAGCTCCTTGTTTCCTGTCTGCCATTATTGGACAAACCGATTAATTCAGGTGTGCCTAACCTCAGTAGTCATGGCAACAATAATCAGACACACCTGGATTAATCAGTTTATCAATAATGGCAGACAGGAAACAAAGAGCTGGCTGAAGTTCAGGAAGTAGTGCTGCTGTGCATAAAGCCAATTCAACTTAAAAGTGAAACTAAAACATTATATAGGCTCTATAGTCACAATTAAGCCATAATCGTCAAAATTCTAAAGGCTTGAAATATCTCACTTTGCATGTAATGAGAATGCACGATATTCAAATTTTTCGAGTTTCCCCTATATATGTGCATGTGTGTGTGTGTATATATATATATATATATATATATATAATGTAAATATATATATATATATATATATATATATATATATATATATATATAATGTATACATACTATATATACCTATTTATATATATATATATATATATATATATATATATATTACATTTGTAATTTTGATTACCAAAGATGAGTTCTAAGGGATACAATTATTGATTTTAAAACAGCAGATATGGGTTTAGAAGGCTCTATCCTAAGGCTTCAGTAAGATTTCTAGACTATATTACAGATCAGAAGAAACATTTATTGTGATTATTAATAAATTATATAACTTACTAAACATCACATATCTATGCTTTTGCTTTATAAATGCCAAAACCCACTCCAGGTCGTGCTCTTCCTCAAAATGCTACACTCATTTACATTATTTCAAGAATACTGTGAGAAAAATATCCGATCAATTTTTAAATGGGCAACATTTATTTGAAACTCACCAGTGTGGCAATTTGAAAGTGATTAGTTGAATTTTAGATAGCATATTTAACATCAGAGACAAAGGCAGTGAACGATGAGGAAGGACATACCGATGGAGAATTCACACTGCGCTTTGGCAGAGAGGTTTCATACACAACATTGAAGTAATTGCTGTCAGCCCAAGACAGTGCAGTGGGAATACTGCCAGAGGCAAATAGAGTACAGTAGGTGTTCCAATTTAAAGACTCGCTCAGTATGGGTTTGGGGGGAAAAAAAGAAAAGGAAATTAACATATTAGCTAGCATACGGTTGTGATGAAAAACTAATGGCTACAGAAATACAATGCATTTTTAGCTATAATGATGAACAATCTGACTGGTCAGATATTCCTTCAATAGAATGTAGAGCAACTGCAACAATTTGATAGGATCTTGGTATTTAAAGGGACAGACCCCCCATAAATGAAAAGTCTTTATGCCGTTCCAAACTGTTTTAAGCAGTATAAAGATCTCCTTTTATGTCCGATGGAAGAAAGTCAAGCGAGTTTAGAATGACACGAGGGAGATCAGAGCAATAACTCGGTCTACTGTGGGCTCCACATTTCTAAGCCTCTTAGCATTGCTGTCTCTTTGTTTTCAGAGAAGAATTAGTCTAAATAGGCAAATACCGCAATGACTATTCATAAACAGAAAGCATCTTTAAAACGCTTTCAGAATTTTACATGAATATTCCGTCGCGTGAGATAAGGACATGTTAATGCTTGATTATGGGCAAACAAAAGTGCTGATGAGGTGAACTAATTATGGAAGCATAATTTCCATGCCACATTATTAATTACAGAGATATGACCTGTGAGCACAGCCCAAGAACACACACACACACACACACACTTGCACATAACCACAGAGTTCCAGAACAGTAGATTTGAGAGGTTGTTATTAATTTAAGCAAAATTAGAGCAAAGAAAAAGTATTAAAGGATTAGTTTTCACCCATAAATTTAAATTATCCCATAATTTGAATAGAGCGAGAGTTTTTGAAGCTCCAAAAAGTGCATCCATCCATCATAAAAATGATCCATATGACTACAGTGGGTTAACAAATGCCTTTTGCGTATGACGCAGTGTAATCTTGGGTGAGAATTGACGAATGCGGATCCTGATAGGATAAAAGTCTATCCAATGAAAATGAAATGAAAATGTTCTCATAAATTACTCACCCACAAGACATCCTAGGAGTATATGACTTTCTTCTGAGTTATATTAAATCAATTATTGGCTCTTCCCTGCTTTGTAAAAGTTCCAAAAAGCTCATCCATCCATCAAAAAAGTAGACTCCAGTGGGTTAATAAAGGCCTTCTGAAGCGAACCAATGGGTTTTTGTAAGAAAAATATCCATATTTAACTATAATCATTGGCTTCCAGCAATGGTAATGTAATGAAAACATAGCAGTGGCATATTCTATGCTAATTCGACCCTGATGCTCCGTCATAGCGATATCGTGATCCGGCTTTTTCACCTCGATGAGAAATCTCATCATATTTAAAGGAGAACTCCGGCGAACAATGAACCTTTGGTCTAATAAATCATCGGTACCTAGTCAATCGTTCTCTGAGGTTTGTTTTCATGATAATCGAATGTAAAGAGTTTTATCTCTAAAAACTGTTTAGCGTGTAATGCTAGTACTGGGGGCATTGACTAAGTAAAAAGAAATCGCTAGTTTATACCACTAACAAGGCTCAAAATAGCCCCACACTAACACAGTAACATACTGAGGCTCCATACATGCAAAACGAAGCATTGAGAACTTTGTAAGTGTACAGACCGTTTAATAAGAACATAAGTTATAAAGACCGTTTACTTCGTGTATACATACAGAAGCCATCTTAGGAAATAGTCTCGATAAGTCGATCCCCGAACGTCGTGCTGAGTGAGCTGAACTGTATGAAGTTTAGCGAACTTCTGAACTCTATGAACGGCGTTTGGGGATCAACTTATCGAGACTATTTCCTAAGATGGCTTCTGTATGTATACACGAAGTGAAAGTGGCTTTGTAACTTATCTTCTTATTAAACGGTCTGTACACTTACAAAGTTGTCAATGCTTCGTTTTGCATGTATGGAGCCTTGTTATGTTACTGTGTTAGTGTTGGGCTATTTTGAGCCTTGTTAGTGGTATAAACTAGCGATTTCTTTTTAGTTGGTCAATGCCCCCAGTACTAGCATTATACGCTAAACAGTTTTTAGAGATAAAACTCTTTACATTCGATTATCATGAAAACAAACCTCAGAGAACGATTGACTAGGTACCGATGTTTTATTAGACCAAAGGTTCATTGTTCGCCGGAGTTCTGCTTTAATGTAGGCTTTTCTAATAAAATATTTATATATTCATTTAAATGGAAAAAAATATATATTTTTTTTAACAATTTACCGCCTTTAGAATAACTTTACTGCCAAATTCTATAGCTAGTGTTAGCATGTTGCCAAGCTAATTGTGCACTTTCTAATAAACATGAAAGTACACAACAAACAAATAATAACTGTTTACCGATACTATTCTTTTTTTAATTGATTGTTCAAATATTTATAATGAAAATCTCCAGATTCAATCTATTTTTCACTAAGCTTGTCGTCATGCATTTTGGGATTGGACAGAAATAAAACTATATTTAATCAATTAATAATTAGCTTGTCACAATAAATGCATCTACATTGCTTTCAAAGTATTAAGGTTAGGTTCATTCATAATTACAAGATTCTGATTGTGTTCACGTACTCATAGAAACTCAGAATTTTCTGAAAGCTCAGACTTGGACCACCTGACCACTGCAAATTCATTTTGACAGTGTTGCACGAACAGCTCAGAGCAAAACGTCACACGTTGTCATCTCGTAATTACGATAATTGCGACATGGCGTGCATGCAGCTTTAGTTAAATGCTAAATTTCAACTGTACAGTAGTTTCTAAGGAGCGTCTTCAGCCCTGGAGGATAACCTGGCAAAAACAAGGCATCTTAGAAAGTTAAAAAATAATTATTGGAACAGCCTTTCGTCGAAAGCCTTCTGCAAGCAGCTCACTAGGTACTGGAGCCGAGCCTAGATTTTAGAACAGAGCTTGTGTCGTCACACAACGCCGTGTAACAAAAGGTGTTGTATGAGGAGAGAGCAGAGTAACTTATGTGAAGCGTGAGGTGTTTGAAATGTGAAAAACAAACTTCAGTCTTACCTAGAGTAGTTGAAGAGTCTGCTGTCCCAGAGGCTGTGTACTCCACGGGGCCCGCTGTGGAAGAAACAGGAGTCAGAGCCGTCAAAGCGGTTCAGCCCGTCCTCGGTGTTCTTGGATGCGTGGCTGTGCACCACATCAAGCAGGACGATGATACCCAGAGAGTGAGCCACGTCAATCAGCTCCTTGAGTTCCTCTGGGGTGCCAAAACGACTGGAGAGAGAGAGAAAGAGAGAGAGAGAAGAACAGATGAAGGCTGATATCAGATCAGCCAGGGCAGAGGTTGTCTGTCAAGTTGTAGGATCTTATTCTTGGTATGAGCTTGAATCTAGCAGTAGTTTGGGCGTTAAGCCCAACTCTTTTAAAAAGTACAGAGATATCTTTCGGGGTGTACTACAACACAAAAGATGCACAGGTAGGCTTGCCGAATACAGAACATCTGCTTTCTTCAAGACGTGCTCAAGAAAATGAGTGTGTGTGTGTGACATTGTTGGAGCTGATGGCTGTCGACTAATTGTCATAATGCAATTAGTCTGTTTTGTAGAGCCTCATTCTCATCTCAAGGCCTATATGATTTCTTTAAACACTTCGAAAAGGCATAAATTATATTTGAAAAGACAAAAATAAATGGTAACACTTTACTTGAAGGGGTGTGCATAAGACAGACATGACATGTCTTGAATATGAAGTAGGGTTCATGCAAGTTTATGACAACTATCATTAATTGTCATTCGCTCAATTATGACATTTTGAATGCAAATATGACATTGTTATGACATCTTGACATAAACCATAGCATCATAACCTGTCAGTGTCTTTGTCATGACAACTTGACATTAAATGAAGTTAAACTGTCATGCGGTTGGCTTTGACATTGGCTGTCATGAGGCCATTATAACTGTCATGAATATTTTCCGTGACCTCAACTAAATTGAATGTGTCATTAAAAAGTTATAATGGCTTTATGACAGCCAATGTCAAAACCAACCACATGACAGTTTAATGTAATGTTAACCAATAAAACTAGGTGGTTTCTTAAGTTTGATCATTAATCTGCTATGTCATGTTTATGACAGGTTGTGTTGTCTTAGTAATGTCAAGTCGTCATGACAAAGACACTGACAGGTTATGATGTTATGGTTTATGTCAAGGTATCATAAAAAATACATCTCAAACAACGTCATATTTACATTAAAAATGTCATAACTGAGCAAATGACACTTAATGACAGTTGTCATTAACATGCATTAAACTTCCTTCATATTCATAACATGTGTCATGTCATGATTATGAAGGTGTCATGTTAGTCTTGCACACCCCTTCAAGTAAAGTGTTACCAAATTATTATGACATATGCATTAATGCATTACTTATTACTATCTAAAATCCCATATCAACCTTAACCAGTTGAACGACACAAGAATTGACAAGAATAAACTTATCTTTTAATACTTTACAGTAAATAAAATAAATTTGCGTAAATTATTCTCGAAGCAATTCTCGAACACTGACACATTAGGCGTTTAATTTTGGTGTTAAATTCACTATTGTTATATACACAATCGTTCTATAGTCCATACAGTATTTAAAGCTGCAGTCCGTAGTTTTTCCTCTTTGTCGCCATCTCTGTTCGAAATCTGCAATTGCAGTCATTCGCGGAATTACTCAAGCAGAGTTTTGAACTCTGGCTGGTTATGTACTTTCTCAAATATGTTTTTTGGATCATTTTTAACCCCAAAAAAGCTACAGACTGCAGCTTTAACGCAATTACTTTAGAAGTAACTGTAATTAAATTACAGAAAAAAAACAGTAATCCCTTACTTTACTTTTTCGCAAGGGATAAGTAACAAAATTACAGTTATTAATTACTTGGTAATGCATTACACTCGACATTATTTGCAATAATATATTTCAGATTTGTAATTTCAACATGAAAATTGCAATAGCATGGTTCAGAGAAATTTAATTATTTTGTCATTTAAGAAAAAAAATAAACTAAACTGAAAGGATGAACTAAAATACGTAACGGATCGCCCCTTTTGGGATTCCAACTTACAACCTCCTGTATACCATCCCAGTTTTGCCAATACATGTGTGTGTGTGTGTGCTTATCTCAGAAAGTCATCCCCCTACACAACAGCTGTGTTTAGCAATAGCAGCAGTGCGAATACATCAACCGTGAGGCCCAATTGCTGTTGTAAAAACAAACAAATATGGCAGTAAATAAAAATCAATCTCAGATCGTCTACACAGTCATGGACGCTGAGCAGAGGTCAAAGCCTCGATTCGGGGTGACGTATTGCTCCTTGTGGAACAAAGGGCGAGAGTGGCGCGTTTCCATCCTCACGTATCTCCTTCGTGTAATTGCTCCACGAAGCTTCATCTGTCCTCCAGCTATCATCATATCGCTTTCCCCCGGCAAACGTGACACAACAATACCCCTCCCCACGGCCTCCACCCCTTCCCGGCATCCAGACCTTGCACTTTTTAAACGGCTCAGGGAGATCAATCATGGGTGAAATTACTCTGTATACATTATACTCGCGCTATAGGCTGTCGCCAGCGCTAGCTGGTAAGGGCAGCCGACGGAATAAAAGCACATAAATAAAGAATTCCTGCCTGTCTTCCTTTATCTGAGGTCTTTACCTCTCCACAGGATTAACTGCAAATGTGTTTACAGGGAGATTATCGGCCCCGTCAGAGGCGCCTCTCTGTGATTTGGGGCCACAGAGTCTACAAGGAGTGTGCGCGCCTATAGTTTTTACTGTTGCACTTACCTCATTTTAAACATTATGGAAATTAAAATGAGTGGCCGGTACCATTGGGTGTCCAGTGAGTGTCAACAAGTGTGCCCGACAGTTGATTTTCAGCGTGTTTGACTCAAAGTTCTGGGAAACACTGTTGAAAGTGGATCGGCCTGAGCAGCACAACACACTTGAGGCCAATCCGCAGTAGGGGGCGTGTCCACTTACGATAGGGAGGAGAGTGGGTCAATCAGCAGTAGGGGGCGTGTCCACTTATGATAGGGAGGAGAGTGGGTCAATCAGCAGTAGGGGGCGTGTCCACTTATGATAGGGAGGAGAGTGAGCCAATCAGCAGTAGGGGGCGTGTCCACTTATGATAGGGAGGAGAGTGGGTCAATCAACAGTAGGGGGCGTGTCCACTTGTGATAGGGAGGAGAGTGGGTCAATCAGCAGTAGGGGGCGTGTCCACTTATGATAGGGAGGAGAGTGAGCCAATCAGCAGTAGGGGGCGTGTCCACTTATGATAGGGAGGAGAGTGGGTCAATCAGCAGTAGGGGGCGTGTCCACTTATGATAGGGAGGAGAATGGGTCAATCAGCAGTAGGGGGCGTGTCCATTTATGATAGGGAGGAGAGTGGGTCAATCAGCAGTAGGGGGCGTGTCCACTTATGATAGGGAGGAGAGTGGGTCAATCAGCAGTAGGGGGCGTGTCCACTTATGATAGGGAGGAGAGTGGGTCAATCAGCAGTAGGGGGCGTGTCCACTTATGATAGGGAGGAGAGTGAGCCAATCAGCAGTAGGAAGTGTGTCGACTCATGATAGGGAGGAGAGAGAGTGAGCCAATCAGCAGTAGGGGGCATGTCCATTTGTGATGTATGGGGCATGTCCACTTATGATAGGGAGGAGAGAGAGTGAGCCAATCAGCAGTAGGGGGCGTGTCCACTTGTGATAGGGAGGAGAGTGAGACAATCAGCAGTAGGGGCGTGTCCACTCATGATGGGGGAGGAGAGAGAGTGAGCCAATCAGCAGTAGGAAGTCTCCACTCATGATGGGGGAGGAGAGAGAGAGTGAGAAAGAGGGAAATTTGAAGAAAGAGAGATGGCTGAGAGACATTACAAAAGACAAAAAGATCAGAGGAATTTCACTGGAAAAAGAAGGGTTATGATCTGGCAAGAGGTTTGGGACACGCGTTAATATTAGAAAAGCTTGCCAGCGTTAGCCATGAGCAGTGATGGGCGCTTTCGAAACACGCTTTGTGAAGGTTCGAGACCAGTGTTTCGAATCAGTGATTCAGTGCATATCGAACTGCTAAAGTCATGATTTCAGTAAACGAGGCTTCGTTATGACAACTGTCATAACCAAAATTTCAATGGTTCACCACTAGAGGCAATATATGTGAACCCATGAACCATGTCTATCTATGATATTTGCCTGATCGCGGATCAATTTTATAAATTTGAAGACATTTAAATGACACATCTGTGTAATAAAAAAGGTGAAGAGTGGAAGTTTAAAGTCTCTAATTGGTTTGATTAACCAAGGTCTCCTTAAAAAAAAAAGCCCTACAATATAAATAAATAACACGCATTACACAAGACACTTAATGTTAATGATATTAGATGATTTGTTAATTGCATTTAATAGATTACACCTTCAATAAAACATTGTATTCATGCATTTTTTCCCCCGCTGCATTTACACTGTTCTGGCCAGCAGGGGTCGCCAGCATGTGACTTCGAAAGCTAAGCATGCATTTATGAAATACTTAGGGGTCTCCTGGAAAAAAAAAAGTTGGGAACCACTGATCGAGAGCATGGTTACATAGAAAAAAAAAGCGCAAGTTGTTGAGACATATTTTTAAAAAGCTAAACTGCTTTTAACGTGAATGTTGTAGAACGCTGTGTCGTGCTTGAGATGTTGCAAAAGACACAACACGTGAGCAGTGCATGAAAAAAAAGCAAGGCAAAACACGTCCACCCAGGACATGTTTAAAGGGATACTCCACTTTTTTTTGGAAATAGGCTCATTTTACCACTCCCCCAGAGTTAAACAGTTGAGTTTTACCGTTTTCAAATCCATTCGGCCGATTTTCTGATATTTAGAAGAATGTCAGCAACCAGACAGTTTCTGGTCTCATTGACTTCCATAGTAGGGAAAAAAATATGGAAGTCAATGAGACCAGAAACTGTCTGGTTACTGATATTCTTCTAAATATCAAAAAGTCGGCTGAATGCATTCGAAAACGGTAAAACCCAACTGTTTAACTCTGAAATGAGCCTATTTCCAAAAAAGTGGAATATCCCTTTAAAGTGGGGGGGGGGAGCCAAATGCAGTAGAGTGGAATGCAAAAACACTTTCTGTGTGAACGGCCCATACACTAAAAAAATTTATATAATCAATAAGTTACAACAACGTGTTTTTACATTGCTTTAACTCGTCAAAATAAGTTAAGCAATTTTCGACTATTTTTTAGGTAATACAAAATATTCAACTCAAAAAGTCTGTTTAATGCAATTTAAGTTGAAATGCCTTAAATATCCAAGTTGATTCTACTTAAAAAAATTTTAAGGCAACAACTTTTTTTATAGTGAATGGGTGATTCACATAGACATAACATAAAATGTGAGAGGCAGAGAGATGTAATTAATGCATGCTTACAAAGCAAAAAAATGGAAAAGCAATGCAGTGGAATTAAACAGTAGAACTCCTTAGACAGTAACAGAGCTTATCACTGTTAGTCAGACAACAAGATTTATAAAAAATAGATTTGAACATTTTCCAGTTGCAGATATATTTACCTTGATGCTGCGAAGAAACTCGTGACTTGGTAACCGAAGCTAGCGTAGTACGCATGTTCCATGATCGCCATCAGCTGAATACAGTTATAGCCTGTGTGTGTGGCAATAAAGAGGGCAGTGATTATTAGCATATATTTGTCATTGTTTGCTCATTCCCATGCTGTTCCAAACTCATATGACTTTCTTTCTTTAGTGCAAAATTTGATATTCTGAAGATTGCTCAAGTCAGTGAGCTGAACTCAGATCGAATCAGTCTGCACAAATCATGCTCTTTTGAATGAACAGGTTAGTCAACTCCAGTGACTCCAGGCAGAGACACATTTCCATCTTTTCATCACACAAAGCTATCATATGGCTTCAGAAGATATGTAATATAATGTATGAGTGATCTGGAATACTTTTATGGTCATTTTTGGAGCTTAACTCGCTAAAGAAATATCAAAATCCCCTAGAGCTGCACGATTACGTGGAAAAAAAAATTGATAAAAGACTGATGAACACTGCGATAGAATATTTAGCCCCCAATTTTTTTAGCTCGAGGTTTGCTCAGCTCTTTGCTCTGCTTGTTTAGTTTGCAAAAAAATTATTATTTTTAAAAAATAAGGCTGCTAATGTTTTATGATTTTATATATATATATATATATATATATATATATATATATATATATATATAATTTATTTGCTTATTTTTTATATATATAAAAAATATACCAATTACCTATAAATAAAAACATAAAAATAAGTAAAAAAAATATATATATATATATATATATATGTATATATATATATATAATTTTATATATACATAATTTATTTACTTATATATATATATATATATATATAAATATACCAATTACCTATATATATATATATATATATATATATATACACACACAGTATATAAAGATAGGTAATTGGTATATGGTAATTTGAAAAAAAATAATCAGAAATTAATTTTATTATTTTATAGTATTTTTATGGGGTTTTTTGTTGTTGTTGTTGTTTTTGTTGTTGTCATATTGATATACAGTATAATCATAAAAAATTAGCAGCCTTATTTTTTTTAAATAATGTTTTGTGATTATATCAATATGAAAACAACAATATAGAAAAATTATTTAAAAACAACAAATAATATAAACATAAATTACTGAACAAACATTTTAAATAAATAAAATATAAGAATTACCCAAATATTATTGTAATATTTTACTATAAAAAAAAAATCAAGATTATGAAAATATGTCTTAATTCTTTTTTACATATTTACTTAAAAAAAGTGTGGATATTTGCATGGCATGACACATACACGTGAGTAAAAATCTTTTTTTTTTTCTTTTTTTTTTTGAATGATCTATTCTTTAAAAAAGCTTCAAATCTTTTAAAATGCTACATGCATTTGTTAAAAACAGATTTTTGGCCACACCTAACTTTTGGTTGTGATTTTTAGCTAAGTTTTAATGCAAAAACAAACATGTGGGAGCCAAATATGTACAAATTCTACTCTTACTGAATTTGTGTAGCCCTCATGGCAGTGTGTTCGAAACACCCACGCAGAGTACGATGGCTTCACATTATTCATAAACATCTGCTTTCGTTAACGAGAGGATATTATACAACACCCCAAACCTTGACAGGACAACACTACAACAAACACAGGTAAAGCGGCAACCATCAAACCCACCAAAGTGGCTTTTTTCCTCTGTCCAGTAAGTGTCCACTACAGAAGTCAGGTCTTTTATGCGAACACAGAGGGCCATCGGGACGCACCGCCTGAATGACTCATCAGGTCACACGCAAGTCTTATCAGCCTGGATCAGCCACAAAACCAGCGTTTCGTTCCCCCACGCAAGCTGTATCTGCACTGACACAGCTTTGAAACTGTACAGGAAGGACTCAAGAGGGAAATCCAGGCTTGTCTCACGTAGTTCTTTTTCTGAGCAGATTGTTGTTTTTTTTTATTTATCTAGCTAGCTAGCTATCTTCCTCGCCCTGCTTCAGAGAAAGTTTGGATTTTTGATGAGGTGTGACAGCACCAGGGGCTCATCTCAGCGATGATGCACCAACACAGAGCACTTTTTCAAGCTTTTTAGATGCCGGAGCCACAGTTGTCTAGGGAAATGCAAACCAGTTACCACAAAACAATGAGAACTCCTGGGAGCCACAGACACGGTGTGTTTTAATGCATGGACATGGGCATGAATTATTCTATCATAACATTTGCTTTTGCAAATAGCATTGTAGGATTTTATGTGGGAAGACGGTCAATTTCCATGTAAACATTCAAGCACACATACTTCTGTTTTTCCTACGAGCAACATTTTTTTTAAATATATATTTTCATAGGAAAACACGAGTGGTGAGACAACATGCTGGAGTTGGCCCGAAAGTTTCCAATGATTTCCTTGTCTCCGAGATGCCAAAAGAACCCACCACCAAGAAATTTCTCAGGGGGCCCTCCATACCAGATCTGTCTGACTCTGCATTGTCCAAAATGGTCCATCCCATGTTTCTATGATTTTCAATTTTCTAGTTCTAAAAGTGATATTCTGAAGTTAAAATTTAGATTTTTTTAAAATTGAAAATTTTAACGTGGCAATCACCAACACCAACCAACCCATGTGATTCAATTCAAACCAAAAATCAATTATAAAACATTCAAGTAAAATGTGTAAGAAATGTTAAACAAGTCCCTGTTTACACGAGAACGCTCGCGGGTGAAAACGTAAAAATATTTTATCGGATGTGCCTTTTGTTTACACGGCAACGGCATTTTTGATGCTCAAAAACGCAAAAAAGAACCACCCTCCAGAGTGGAAATCTTAGGCTTTGTTTACATGGAAACGATTCTGAAGAGAAAACGCAAAAGTGGCGTTGCGTCATCTTTTTTTATTCTGCGTTTTGTGTGGGAAATCCGCGTGCAAATGGAGTCGCAAAAGTGTGTGAAATTCAATGTAGTATGCACTTCAGGCGGCTAGGAGTGCATACTACAACAACACCAAGTCCACGCGCCTGCGTACAACTTTCACCGTCAAGCAGACTTTTGCGTTTTGACCGTTTACACGGGAACGCGGCCGTGGAGCGTTTTTAAGGCCCTGTTTACACGAGAACGCTCACGGGTGAAAACGTAAAAATATTTTATCGGATGTGCCTTTCGTGTACACGGCAATGGCGTTTTTGAGGCTCAAAAACGCAAAAAAAGTGAAACCACCCTCCAGAGTGGAAATGTTAAAAACGCTCCACCGCCGCGTTCCCGTGTAAACGGTAAAAACGCAAAAGTCTGCTTGACGTTGCGTCTCCATTTGCACGCTGATTTCCCACACAAAACGCTCGTCTTAACGCAGAATAAAAAGTGATGACGCAACGCCACTTTTGCGTTTTCTCTTCAGAATCGTTTCCGTGTAAACATAGCCTAAGAGATTTGCAGCTGTTCATCATATACGTAAAGCTTTTGAATAGCTTCAGAATTCTTGAAATACAGTGCATGTGACGCATGGAGCTCCATTTCACGATAAAATCAAAATGGGCAATTATGAAATATTGCTGTATTTATTATAAATGATTGAGTCATCCATGCATATCATATATATTTTTAATTCATGTGTCCTTCTCCTCCCTCTTACAGTGACATCTCTTCTCTTCAATGAGTGTTTATTGTCATGAGGGCGGGGCAACCTGCCACATGAGATTGACCAATAGCAATCATCCAAACCATCCAAACAATTCCCCATGGACAAAATCAAGTCCAACCTACATTTTTTCAAGTTCAAAAAAACGTTTCACTCATATATATGTCACAATATGGAAAAAAAAGACTAAATCGCAAGTTCCAGTTCATGTAACTTTGACAGTGAGAGACTCTATAGTCTAGTATAGCCTAAGAATATTCTATTAGAATAATAAGCGGCACATAAATTAAGACCAGTTATTTACAATAAAGCCTTATAAAATCATTTACATTTTCTTTGTTTATTATTTTTATAGTTTTTTTCTTGGTTTTGATAGTAAATAAAATCCAATCAGTAATTTTACATGCAGATTAATGCACATATAGATGTGTGTGTGTGTGTGTTTACATGCATAGTGGGCCGGTCTGGATGAAGTGTCCAGGGCTGATTTTTTGTCCCAGTCCAGCCCTGGTGAGAGTCCACATTTCCTTTCATTATATAAAAAAGTCTGACCAAAACATTCTCCACAGCACTTTGAATTTTGGGGAAACTAACCTTATAACTGTTATAAGACCCCAATCACTAAACCACAGGCTTCTAAACCTCATCTTCTGTGTCTGGTGGATACTTGAAAATACCCCCAGCATCTCCAAAACACATCGCCACAATCAAATACACCTCTCTCCAACCCTCATCCACGACAGCACTAATGAAAACTTCACACGGTGACTAAAGCCTGTAAACAGGGTGTTGACCTACAGAAAGGGGCTTGAGAGCCCAGAGAGAACACAGCCTCCCCAGAACATTGGTACCAGGGCCAGACGCTCATCATAAATACAGCAATGTCAGTCAGTTTAAGCATCGCTGCAGCTCTGATACTTAGTGATGAAGGATGAATGTTGGCAGGTAGAATATAACCTCACTCTGGGCAAAAAACAATCCTTTGTATCCTTACAAAACAGTATTTTAATGGTACTGTGGTGCAGTGAAGTACTGGATGAGTTATTCCAAAGTACTTTGATATGCACTATAGCACAAAATGATCACAATTTTCATTTTACAATATACCTTGATAGTCCGCAGTAATATTTTAAAAGAATACCATGAGGTTGGTATATTTCCATCAAAAAAACATGGTAATACTGTATTATGGTATACTTCAGTACTTCTTTGTAATGCATCAAATGTATAAAGTGCTTTACAGATCTGCTACTGATGAAGTCCTTTGAGCTTTTTGTTAGCTGAGAAAAATGAAAACGTGAGACTCTTTTTAAGAGCATAACATTGTGGTAATGAATTATCTTCCCCATCTGGATCGTCAAATGTCTTCTTCTCATTTTAAAATATTAGCTAAAAGAATTATTTGAGGGAAGAAGAGTATTAAAGCGTGTGCCAAATTCTAAATTGAAAGTTGGAAAAGGACAATTGCTTAACATTTTGTTTCAAAAGACCACAGAGAAAAATGATAAATATTGAATGAATAAAAAAAAACAGTCAATTGATATGTACGGATAAAATATTTTGTTATTTTTTTTTATGCCAAATATGCTAATTAATTTAAAGCAACAAAAAAGTAAGGTGACTAAATGAAATGTGACAAAACTAAATGAAAAAGACAAATTGTGTTAAAAACACAGTTATGTATAAATAAAATAATGTATTTGAATGAAATGTTACTGACAAAGATACTAATTAAAGCCAGGGAAAAAATACAACAAAACCAAATTAAAAAAAGAAATACAAAAACTAAACATCACAATGCCAAATAGAAGCTGTTTTGTGTGTGTTTTTTTTTTTTTTAAATAGAGAGGATTAAGCAACTTTTTAAGCAAGTTGCAGGGATTAAGCAACTTAAGTCAATTTAGTACAAATTCTCATTATCACAAGAGTTTTGAGTCAACGAAGCAGTCTCTTACCAAGATCTTTGATCCTGGGCAGCACGTTGTGTGTAAAGTTGCTGTAGGATGCCACTTTGCCCTCAGGAGAAGCGATGCCAACGTGGGACTCGTATATCCGTAAGCTCCTGGGCTTCTGTGGACGAGGATGCTTGTGCTGGCACAGAAAAAGCAAGGAAATATCTCTGGAACAATTCCTCATCCAAATTTAACACCACAGAATGAAACAAGTCCATGCCAATACAACTGAAGATAAGATGGAGCCGCTGAACAGAGCTGACAGTAGCTAATTTGGAGAATCTCATCGTATCCTGACTTATGACTGGAGGACATTAACAAGCATATATAATTTATAGTCTGAGGAGATGACGTTCAAGTCTCGACTTGATATCAAAGCAAAATTGCAATAAGTAGAAACCAATGAAATGGCTCATGATGCATTTACAAAGCCATTTTCTTCATCCCCCTGATTTCAGACAGTTTGCTTTGCTTGGAAACTTTAATTAGGAATTACATGCACACACACATCCTTATTAAAGTAGGAAGCTTATTTTCGCCAGGGAATAAACTAATAAAAAGTTATAAATCACACAACAAACTTTACAGAGTTTACATCTCACAATTCTGACTTTTTTCTCAGAATTTTGCATTTGCATCGAACCCTAACCCTAAATGTGAGATGAAAACTTAGAATTCAGAGAGGAAAAAAGTGAATTCTGAGGTGGGAAAAGGCAGAAATGTGAGATGTAAACTCGCACGTGTGCGTAAAAAAATGAATTGAGAGATGCCAATGTCAATTTTATTTATATACCACCACCATTTATCACAAAGCCGCTATTATCTTAATTTTTATATATTTTGTGACGGAAACAAAGTTTCAGACTATTTTTATAGGGTCATCCAAATTAAAAAATAAAAATGTACTGTACATAGTTAAAGGGGGTATATGTAAGAATTTACATGTATCAAATACAAATTTTTAATCCCAATTCGTGACTTGGTAACAAAACTTTTTAAAAAAACGAGTCCCCGACTTTCAATGGCGTCTATGAAACCTAATATACTGATATTTATGTGAAGGACTCGGGACGTTTTAGCTGATAAAATCAAAATGATCTGACGTTTACGCACACTCCTGAGATCCTCTCATCTATTCCGAGACTCAAGAAATAAATGCTTATACGATGTTCAAGAAAATGCCTAAAGAGCCATTCAATACTGAATGTCAATGTGTCATACAAATAAAAGGGTTAAACTATAGTCTTACAAAGTCAGATATATAGTCTATAGTCTCAAATATGCTTAATATTAGGGCTGTCAAAAACGATTAATCGCGATTAATCGCATCCAAAATAAAAGTTTGTGTTTACATAATATATGTGGGTGCACTGTGTATAATTATTTTGTATATATATAAAAACACACATTAGGGTTGTGCCGATAGACGATAGTATCGTGTATCGACGATAGTCTGAGATATCGCCGATGGCAGATGCTTTTGACAATATCAATACGATAATTGGCTCGTTTTAACATAATGTATTAAATTATTATTATTAGGCCTATTATTATTATTATAAATCTAGTATTGTTATTAAATTAATATTAGGAACTACAATTAATTTGCCTTGCCTAAATTTACGACATCACCTCATAACAATTGCAACAACACCGACACGCACTAATGAGGACTCCTCTAAGAGAATGTTTTTAAAATAGACTAAAAAACATCCCACATCAAAATTTAATTGCAAGGTGATCCATTCACAAATTATCAAGAGTGCTCGTTTTAACAGACGCATAATTCAATTTCCTACAGATCCAAAATGAAAACAGCATCGTTGTTCGTCAGTATTTGTTTCCGTAACGCATTAACAAAACGTTTAATGACACTAACACTAAAAACAATACAATTACTAAATAGTATTAATAATAATATCACTAAAATAGTATTATAGTTAGTTACCGTTATCATCGTCGTCTCTGAGGGAACGCGGCGTTAATGCAGATGCCGAAAGCAGTCCGTTTTTACTTTCACTTTCAGAGATTGAGCGCGTTTACATGCGACGACGTTCTTAACCTGATTATGTTGAATAAACTTGACAATGCATGTCATGTAAATGCATTAACCCGTTTTCCTTTATCAGAGTCAAGTCATAAGTATAAACCGATCGACTCAGCTAGACGTTTGGCCCTTGTTTCTCCCGGCATTAAACACATTAACCCGCGTACTTCGTGCTTAATGAAGTGCGCATGTGAAGTGCATCCAGACAGAGAACGCACTGGTAGGAGGACGCATATCGCAAACTCCGACTCTTTCTGATTCTGACCCAAGAAATTATTAAAACGTGTTTTCATCTCGTGCAGAAATAGGCCCTACTCAAAATGCTGCATGAAACGGCATGAGGATAGGCTAATGTGTCCGTAAATTTCCTAAAGGATTAGGATCTTTTTTTTTACCTCACTATACCAGGAAATAACCTTACCCTATTAATAAACACTCCACATTTGCTAGCAAAATAGAAAAAAGATTCTCGTACATAACGAAGTAGGTTAATAAAACAAGGAAATTCATGAGTAGGCTAAAGTTAATAATCAAATAAGTAAGCCCCGCCCTCTCACGATAATATCGTGTATCGCCGATCTCACAGGCTGACGATAGGACGATATGAAAATGGAGCATATCGCCCAACACTAACACACATGCATGTATATTTAAGAAAAAAATATTATTTATATATAAAATATTTATATTTATATATAAATCTATATACAGAATATACATGAAAATATTTCTTAAATATATACAAGCATGTGTGTGTGTTTATATATCTAAAATAATTATACACAGTGCCCCCACATATATTATGTAAACACAAACTTTTATTTTGGATGCGATTAATCGCGATTAATCGTTTTGACAGCCCTACTTGATATATAGACCTAATGCACCAGAGAAACGCGGGCGACGTCATCTTTAGAATATTGTCTTTGAACTTCCGTTTTTGCTCGCTCTGTATATTTCTATCGCATCGCTGTCGAGGAGTAATTAGCTGGTGGAGTGGATTTACTTATTGTAGAGTTAACAAAAGTTATCATTAGCATTGTAATGTTTAATATAAGCATTGTAAAGCAGATGTCTTAACAAATGTCGACTGGGAATTTTTTTTACAAACATTTCATTCATACCTATGCAAGATCGCTGTGAAAATACAGACCGGAAGTCAAAAGACAACGAGCGCAGTTCTGAAAAGCGGCGGGGCTACATAAGGTCTATACTATCGTAACAGTGTAATTTTAATTACATCATCTGTCGAGATGATGCCAGTGAATCGCAGAGCTGGTTCAAAAATATCCACATCGCCATACAGTATAAACTAATAACAAGTGTTTCTCAATTCTACATATAGCCCCTTTAAACAGAAGGGTCGAAACTCAGAACTAAGTACAAAACAAAAGGTTGTGGCACACCGACGCAGGGGGAAATAATCACTTACAATGTAAGGTTGAGGAGGGTCCCAATGTACCCAATCATAGATGACGGACTTCTCATGCTGGGTCACATACTTTGCCCAAGGAGAGATTCGGTAGAGTCGCTCACCGGCTTTGGTATGAACAACCACCTGGGAAGAGAGACAAATGAAGGATGTAACGGCAAGGGCACAGAGAGAAGGTGAGGACATGGGCACAAGCAAAGGGTGCAGCGTAATGCCGGTGAGAGAAAATGTGTTTACAACTGCCAGAGAGCAGGGATAAAGGGCCAATCTCATGGAGAAAGGTCACACAGTCCAAGCAAAAGAGGACGTTTGAGTGGAGTCTGACCGCTGGAGGTGAAAGAGGTTTTGTGCAGAAAAAAAATATGACTTTTGAATTGATTGCATCGAGAAAATCTTGTGGCAAGAACAGTTTCTGAAAGGTTTATGATCATTTTTAAAAGGGAAAACTGCATGGTTATCGATTTGATAACTAATTTAAATTTAATAACCATAGAAAAGTCGGTTTCACTTTATTTGGATGGTCTCTTTAACACATTTAGTTGACTATAAGTAACGTTGCACCTAACTCTCACAAGAGTGTTAGTAGAGTATTAGTAGACTGGTAGGGTTAGGGATAGAATAAGTTGACATGTAGTTGCAAATAGAGCCAGACCGATATATCGGCAGGCCGATATTATCGGCCGATATTAGGCATTTTCCAAACTATCGGTATCGGCAGTTATAATGGCCGACAAATGAATATTTCAAAAATAAAATAAAAACTGACGAAACATAACATAACGAAAGTTATATAGTTTGTCCACCAGAGGGCGCTCTACACCATCCCATCCCCACCGTTGGCCACGATACATACATTGCTTGAATAACAATTAAAAGATCATCCCCATCAGTTCTCTTAACTCAAATAAGCATGACAAAATTTGTGACTATCATGTCCAGTTTTGCTGCTGTTAAATAAGCCGAGAGTGAAGCGGAATTAGCTAGTAATATTTACGTTACGTTGTTACAGTGTAGTTGACTGACTGTCCTTTTAACTTTTGACAATGTGACTGAAGTATTTCTTTAATAGCACATGACATTTATAGCAATGAGACGTATCATCTCTCCTTGGCCTGTTATATGAAAACGTACAATGTACAATTTGCAGTATGAAGTTATTGTGGCTTATCATAGACTAGCTATCCACAAAGCTAGCTAATGTGACAATAAAAGAAACAAGTTTCTTTTTAAAATGCATTAGCATATTATTTTAGTTAAAACTCATAAATAACTACAAATAACTAATGTTAGGGAAATCTCTTAATGTTTTGTTGCGTGTATCTGAGAAAAAAAAATAATAATCGGCCGATATATCGGAATATCGGATTTTAAAACCCAAAAATATTTGTATTGGTATCGGCCTTCAAAATCCTTTATCGGTCTGGCTCTAGTTGCAAAGTTACTTATATTGGAGGAGCATCACAGTAAAGAGTTGGCAGATATTAAGCAGACAGTTTACTAATACTTTAATGAGTTAGTTGACATGTAGTTGCAAAGTTATTTATAGTCAACAGGATGTTCAAAAGGGACCATCAAAATAAAGTGTTACCGAAAAGTCAAAGTGTGGCGATAAACGTGCAGCGTTCTGGTAAACACATTTTTGTTTGCTTATATTTTTAACTTGGCACTTGCTTTACAGGCATATACATACAAACTTGAAAGAGTAACATGAATAATAGATCAAACGCTTTCCGTTTTTACCAATATGCCCTAGATTACAACTATAGACAGAGAGGGCCGGAAAGATTACGCGGGAACTGATGTTTGTGCCAGTGTTTAAAGCAACAGCTCACTCATAAATAAAAAGTATGCCACAATTTATTCACTGTTATGTTTTTTTACAAACATCTATAACTTTTGTAAGAACCCAAAATTAGATGTTTAGCAAAACGTCAAGTTGCTCTTTGCTACACAATGAAAGTGAATGGAGACTTGGGCTGTCAAGACCCCAAAATGACAAAACGCACCATAAAAATTTACTATTTTATGATGCGTTTTCTGAGATGTGGTCAATTTTTGTTTCACTGTATGGAAATCAACAACCAGGCAATCTGCTGAATAACTATTTATTATAGACATTTTTTGAATTTTTATTTTTGACCTTTCGATGTCACTGAAGTATGATGTGTAACGTTGACCATGTCCAAAAATGTTTATTATGCTACACTGTTGTCCTCACAGAGAAGATGATTTCTAAGACCGTCTGAAATAAAGCTATTAGCCCGCACAAAACCATTGATCAGAAACGGAAAGGGTCATTTAATCCTCTGTGTACTATTGGCAGTGTTATTTATAGGCTGAAGCAAAACTATTCACTCGCAGATATTACAAACTCATCACGTGTCCCTGATTAGACCACAGAAGCAATCCTTTCTAAAGGGCATTTGAAGGCAGCGTGTGAATTTAATGTCAGAGTGTGTTTTTCCATTGATCTGTACAGTTGTAGATGTGCACCAGATGTGGCGGCAGAGGATTTATAGACGCCAGGAACGTGTGTGCAATTCAGAATTGAAAACGGTGTGCAAAAACCAATGTAATATAATATAATACCCGGCCAAATCCTGGAATTTGATCAGGATGATACATGGTTGTTTAAGAAATGAAAAGCTTCACACTCCATCAATTAGGGTTAGAAGAACTGTTGCCAAACATATAACATGCTAGAAACATAATGATCACAGCAAGCAATACTGATCCAATCATAAACTCTTAAGCATTTGCCTATTTATATCCAGACAGCAACTTTGTAATGGCCGAGTAATGTAATGTACACTTTCCTAAAGGATTATTAGGAACACTAAAACTGTGTTTGACCCCCTTTCACCTTCAGAACTGCCTTAATTGTACGTGGCATTGATTCAACAAGGTACTGAAAGCATTCTTTAGAAATGTTGGCCCATATTGATAGGATAGCATCTTGCAGTTGATGGAGATTTGTGGGATGCTCATCCAGGGCACGAAGCTCCCATTCCACCACATCCCAAAGATGCTCTATTGGGTTGAGATCTGGTGACTGTGGGGGTCATTTTAGTACAGTGAACTCATTGTCATGTTCAAAAAACCAATTTGAAATGATTCGAGCTTTGTGACATGGTGCATTATCCTGCTGGAAGTAGCCATCAGAGGATGGGTACATGGTGGCCATAAAGGGATGGACATGGTCAGAAACAATGCTCAGGTAGACCGTTGCATTTAAACAATGCCCAATTGGCACTAAGGGGCCTAAAGTGTGCCAAGAAAACATCCCCCACACCATTACACCACCACCGCCAGCCTGCACAGTGGTAACAAGGCATGATGGATCCATGTTCTCATCATGTTTACGCCAAATTCTGACTCTACCATCTGAATGTCTCAACAGAAATCGAGACTCGTCAGACCAGGCAACTTTTATCCAGTCCAATTTGGGTGAGCTCTTGCAAATTGTAGCCTTTTTTTCCTATTTGTAGTGGTGATTTGTGGTACCCGGTGGGGTCTTCTGCTGTTGTAGCCCATCTGCCTCAAGGTTGTGTGTGTTTTGGCTTCACAAATGCTTTGCTGCATACCTCGGTTGTAACGAGTGGTTATTTCAGTCAAAGTTGCTCTTCTATCAGCTTGAATCAGTCGGCCCATTCTCCTCCGACCTCTAGCACCAACAAGGCATTTTTGCCCACAGGACTGCCGCATACTGGATGTTTTTTCCATTTTCACACCATTCTTTGTAAACCCTAGAAATGGTTGTGCGTGAAAATCCCAGTAACTGAGCAGATTGTGAAATACTCAGACCAAACAACCATGCCACGCTCAAAATTGCTTAAATCACCTTTCGTTCCCATTCTGACATTCAATTTGGAGTTCAGGAGATTGTCTTGACCAGGACCACACCCCTAAATGCATTGACGCAACTGCCATGAGACTGGTTGAATAGATAATTGCATGGATGAGAAATTGAACAGGTGTTCCTAATAATCCTTTAGGTGAGAGTAATTTGCTGAGCTTCGTGGTGAGCTTAAAAGCCTCATATATTCAGAATTTTGCTCAAACCTAAGGCAACACACCAAGAAAAAGAAAAACCAGCCTGAGGCACTCAGCTTCCAGCCCGCTTTCTAAACAAGAGCCTGAAAACAGCGGTGAGCGCTAGTCTACGCTCAAACTTACTCAAAGTCACTCTTCTCTTCCCTCTCCGCAGCCGCGCACAGTCACACGACTGTCAGGGAGCGTGGATCGATAACAGAGCATCTCTCACTATGTGAATGCACCCCGGGGAGCTCTCCATCCTGAGTCTTCCTATCTCTCTCTTTCCCGGGCCAAAAAGCAAATGGATCATTTGATGGTCCCCTCCATAAGCTGCCAGCAAGAGGTAATGACTGAGCCATTGGCACCTGCCGGTGACCTACAGAGGAGCGTCCCAGTGGGGCTCAATCATTAGTGGCTCTTCACCCGAGGACATGCAGGAGAGCCAAACCGCCACACCACGGGTTTGCCAGTTTATATAAATTACTGAGAAAAGAGTGGGAGAATGGACAGATGCTGAGCCAGACAGACTGATGGAGATAAAATAGCAGAAAATAGCAGACACACGGTGTCAATGAAAGCAGGGTGAGGTGGAGGATAAATGGATGATGATAAAACTCTCACTGAGTTCATTTAATGTCTGTCACTTTGCTGTACTTTAAAATTAGGGTCCAGTCGCAGGTTTACTGGCCGTGAATGTGTCTTCAAAAATCATCTGTTCACATTAGTAATTGGATTGTGAATTCACATGAACATTTTATCATTTATATTATGAACTAACTAACAAAGGTTAATAAATGCCATAAGAGCATTGTTCATTGCAAGTTCCTGTTACTAATGTTAACAAATGAGACTTTATTGTAAAATGTTAACTTTTTTTTCTTGAAGAAATTGTTTTATTACAGCAAGGATTTCCATTTTAAATGTTGTATTCATGAAATATTCCTAAATAAACTACTAAGAGAAACATGAAACAGCAACAGTTTCCATCTTTGGTAATAATAAATAATGTTTGGGAGCAAGAAAATCTGAATATTAGAATGATTTCTGAGGAATCGTGTATCAATGAAGACTGGAGTAATGATGCTGAAAACTCAGATTTACATCGGAGGAATAAATGTACATTTTAAAATGTATTTAAAACAGAAAACAGCACTTTTAAATTGTAATACATTTTCTAAATATTTTTTCACTAATATTTTCATTTTTGGTGGCTTCGTGCAAGAAATATTCCATATTTGTATCACTATGGAGATCTTGTTAAACCTCAAGATATTTTACTTTTTTAATTTGGTGAAAGTTGTGTAGTAGACATTAGTAGTATTTTTACAGTCAAGCCTTAAGATTAGTCCCAGACTAAAATGCATTTTAACTGAATGAAACTTGCACTAACATATCTTAAAATATGTCAGTCTCATTGTTTTGTCTCAAGATGTACATCAGTTTTTTTGTTTTTTTTTTGTCTAAGGCACATTTATCCTAATTGAACTAAGGCCTAATCCTGGCTTAATCTCTAAAACCAGGCCTTAATGTCTTGAATTTAGTCAACAGGTGTATAAAAAAAAACCTAAAAGACCAATAACAACACATGGTCTCTCCTAAACCTGAGGCATGAATCAGAAAGAATAGGACAGTCCATTTCCTGCATAATTAAAGTCTGACTGGCCCACTTTTCACCTGGAAACATTATCCAGTTGACACTCAACTCATCCGAGTCCAGTCTGGGGGCCTGAACTGGGAAAGGGCCAGGCTCTGCATCTGGTTCTTATCGTCCAGTGCCTGACCCACGGAGACAACCGGAACAAAGCAACCAGAAAAGCAGTCTTTGCCCAGAGAGTGGCACCTACCTTCCATCCATCAAGCCTTTGCCAGCATGTCACACAACATGCAGAAGAGGCTGTAATGGCTTTGTACACCGATAGATTAGGAATTAATCTCTCCTTGATGTCCAACAACTGGATCTATAAAGTCTAGACTGGATATATAAAGTCCTGCAGGGATGACGCTTTTTTTTTTTTGGTTATTATTGGTTAAATGCCTGAAATAAGGTCTGTGATGATGAACACAACCTCAATATATTTTCAACGAAATGAAATATATCAGTGCGACTCCTTTGTGACATTACTTGTCTTTAAAACAGCACTAAATGCGACTCCAGAGGTTGTTAGGGACATTAAAAAAATCCTCAGTTTAGCACAGAACAGGTAAACGTATCTACACACTAGTCTGCTTTCACTCAAAGTTGTTGGAAACTTTTTCTTCCAAAGTTTAGGAACTCAGAAGCGAAGACTTGGTTGTATCTTTTTAAGCAGGATTTCTTTATTTCTGTTGCATCACTGTAGTCTGCTTCATCCAGAAATCTTGCACTCTCAGAAAAAAGGTACAAAAGCTGTCACTGGGGCTGAACCTTTTCAAAAGGTAAACTTATGTCCATTTTAGGTGCTAATATGTCCATTTCAGGAACTAATGTCCATTTCAGGTGCTAATATGTACTTTTTATGTGCTAATGTACACATTTCAGGTGCTAATCTGTACATTTTAGGTGCTAATAATTACATTTTAGGTGTTAATATGTACGGTTTAGGCGCTAATATGTACATTTTAGGTGCTAATATGTACATTTTAGGTGCTTATATGTACATTTTGAGTGTTAATAAGTACATTTTAGGTGTTAATATGTACATTTTAGGTGCTAATATGTACATTTTAAGTGTTAATATGTACATTTTAGGCGCTAATATATAAATTTTAGATGCTAATATGTCCATTTGAGGAGTTAATACGTCAATTTCAGGAGCTAATATGTCCATTTCAGGTGCTAATATGTACATTTTAGGTGTTAATATGTACATTTGAGGTACTGATAAGTATATTTTAGGTGCTAATATGTACATTTTAGGTACTAATATGTACATTTTAGGTGTTAATATGTACATTTTAGGTGCTAATATGTACATTTTAGGTACTAATATGTACATTTAAGGTGCTTATAAGTATATTTTAGGTGCTAATATGTACATTTTAGGTGTTAATATGTACATTTGAGGTGCTGATAAGTATACTTTAGGTGCTAATATGTACATTTTAGGTACTAATATGTACATTTTAGGTGTTAATATGTACATTTTAGGTGCTAATATGTTCATTTTAGGTACTAATATGTACATTTTAGGTGCTAATATGTACATTTTAGGTGTTAATATGTACATTTTAGGTGTTAATATGTACATTTGAGGTGCTGATAAGTATACTTTAGGTGCTAATATGTACATTTTAGGTACTAATATGTACATTTTAGGTGTTAATATGTACATTTTAGGTGCTAATATGTTCATTTTAGGTACTAATATGTACATTTTAGGTGCTAATATGTACATTTTAGGTGTTAATATGTACATTTAAGGTGCTTATAAGTATATTTTAGGTGCTAATATGTACATTTCAGGTGCTAATATGTACATTTTAGGTGCTAATATGTTCATTTTAGGTGTTAATATGTACATTTAAGGTGCTTATAAGTATATTTTAGGTGCTAATATGTACATTTTAGGTGTTAATATGTACCACTAAGGTACCAATATGCAGCCTTTGGGTACAAAAGTGTACCTTTAGAAAAGATACAGCCCCAGTGACAGCTTTTGTACCTTTTTTTTCTGAGAGTGTAGCCAAGTCAAATCAAGTCAAGTCTAACTAAACTGAAATACAGACTGTTCTTATACATTTCAAGGGGGAGGAATTACATAGAGGAGGGGACTCTTGAAACAAAGCGAATGTAAATGCACGATTCAGCTGGTTACCGGAAATTCCCCAGCCCTGATCTCATCAGCATAGCAGTTTTTCAGAACCTTGAGATGCTAATCCAATCAGCCTGACTAGATTGCTCAAACCTTTACATCATCATTGAGACAAAGGGTGCGAGTCTCAGTAATCTGACTCTTTTAACTTGCTATAAAGAGACCAGGGCAGACAGGAACAGACAGGTTTGTGACAATTTACCTGAGTTACAAAATTCACACTAATAAACTTCCTAAGTTTATATTATTGTATTGGAACCTAAACTAAACATTTTAATAAAATTTGTAATTCTACACAGTCTTACAGTGTTTATAATTCAGCTCTTGCAAACTCTGCTAGCTCAAACGTTCAGGGAAAATGTTTTTAAACAAAAACTGAAAGAGTCGTCGGAAGCTTAATGATGGTGACGTTGAAATCATGCGGCCGTGGTCTAGTTCGTTTATTCAGCTTTCTACTTATTATATCTAATATTACAATTGAAATATGTATTTTTCTTTAGAACAACATGCACAGATGAATCGTTCTCAATAATATCAGGAATGCGTGTTAAAGTAAATTCAGCTTGTTGACTTTAATTGAATGTACAACCTATAACCGAGTCAAGAGTCCAACCGTTCCCGCCGGATCGGCTTCAATTTGTTTAAAATTAAAGCTCTGAGTTTAAACCTCATGGGGGTGAAACACCAAATTGGAATGGCGTTATTACAAACATATGCTGTTGGAGAGCTTCAAATGGCTTGAAAGTCACAGCTGTTCCTGTGGCTTTAACATTGACACGCCATCCATAAAAAGGGTGAATATTAAATCCATCTTGACAGTGCGTAAAGGCTTCATAATACCTCAGCGCCTCGTTCAGGCTAATGAAGTAAACAAACCAGATAATGTGTCTGCTCACCTTCAGCTTGGAGTTATGAGTGACAGCAGGTGTTTTGTCCTCTTTTGGGGGCATGTGCAGCTCCCATTTCCCAAACTCCTTCTTAGTGTAGGGATGCGAAAAATTATTCCAGTCGTCTATTAAAAAGAAAGTTGCAGTTAAAAACTTCAACATGTTCGATATATCATCTAAACTAGATTTTGACATTTTATGATGAAAAGATGAGTTGTTCTAGTCGTTGTTGTAGCGTTTGGTAAGATGTTTTTTAAAAGTGATTTTTAGTGTGTCGCTCTAAAATTGACCAAAAAAGTTTGACTAATCAATTGGTTTGTCATTCTCATTGAGTTCTTGCGTCTCCTACTTAAAAATAAGCATTGAAATGTCCCTCGACGTGGGATTCTGTAAAGTTGGGCCAGATTGATTCCAGTTAATTCTAACTTCAGTGACTAGCCTAATTTGACACCATTTACAAAATGGTGAGGGAGAGAAAGGGTCAAAGAGAGGGTCAAATTGATGGTTGTTGATAGCTAAAGCAAAATTAAATGAATTTAACAATCTAGATTCTAGATAATTTAGTCAACTGCTGTTAATTTCATTGTCTGCCTGGTAAAAAGCATAGGTTTAAAGGGATACTCCATTTTTTTGGAAATAGGCTCATTTTCTAACTCCCCCAGAATTAAACTGTTGAGTTTTACAGTTTTTGAATCCATTCAGCCAATTTTATGATATTTTGAAGAATATCAGTAACCAGACAGTTTCTGGTCTCATTGACTTCCATAGTAGGAAAAAAATATACTATGGAAGTCAATGAGACCAGAAACTGTCTGGTTACTGATTTTCTTCAAAATATCAGAAAATCGGCTGAATGGATTCAAAAACGGTAAAACTCAACAGTTTATCTCTGGGGGAGTGGTAAAATGAGCCTATTTCCAAAAAAAGTGGAGTATCCCTTAAAAGCTTATAAAAATACAATTTATTTATACAGAAATTATGAGGTGGATAAATATAATTGGTTTAACATTGTTTTTTTGGTTTCTGCAAGTAAAAATGACAGATTACAGTATAATTAACAATGAAAAAGATCACATAATTATATTTTTAAATAAGCTTCTCTTTTTACCTATCATTAATACTGTCCATTTTGTGTTACATTTTCAGACATTCAATTCTTGTTTATTGAATTACTTTAGTGTCATGCATTTAGTGCCCTAATAGAGTTTTGTCTTAGTGTGTATAACCCTGTGCATTATCAATATACTGTATGAGAATTATGATTTATGGACAGGCCACCTACGATGAACTGATTCATCATGTGGCTTTCCATTTTACACATTTATCACATTTAACGGTAACAAGCAGATTTTGGTTTGGTACACTAACATTATATCACTTTATCGGTTGGTAGCAACAGGTACCAATATGCCATACCTGAAACAATATGATATGATACCACTTTATTAATCCTCAAAGGGGAATGTCACTATATTTTAGAGGTAAAACGAACCCTGATGTGATTGCTCTGATAGTGCGGTTCATTTGAATGAAAATCATTTTTTCTGCCGATTTTCTGGCAACCATTTAACAGGTTATTTTTTACAATGAAATGGCACAAAAAAAAAAAAAACATGATCGAGAAATAATTCATGTCTGTTGCACAAGTTGCATGCCAAAAAAAAAAAGATATAGTTATTTTAGGGGCTCTTTTAAACCCTAACCCTAGTATGAACAATAGTAATAGTGATGCATATCTATTTGTTGTCTAATTTGTCGGATATTCTCAACAACTAACAATCATTTGTTTATTCACAAAAGCAATGCAAGTTCTGCCATATGATCAAAGACTACATAATTTGGCCTGCAGTCTGTAAAGTCTGGCTCATTACTTCTTTAAGAAAAACTTGCACTTCCTAATGACTAGAAAAGACAAGCAAATGCCTTAAAATCCTGCATTCCTGCACTTTCTTGGTGAGAAATCATTATGCCAGACTTCTGACAACAAAAGATTTCAAAAGAAAGACCCTTAGTGACTGACTGACTGCATTTGGTCTTGTAGGCAATTCAGATAACCTTGAAGGGATTTTTCGTTTTGTCTTAACCTGAACACAATGTTCTTTCATCTAGTTTAAGATGAAAAAAAGATCTGTCAAACAGAACAAACAGTCAACTACAAATTGACACAAGGTATAGATGAATAGGCAGACTAACTCTTGTATGATTTATGAATTCTGCAGTGGAACAAAATATCCGTGCGATAACAAAACTTTCTGGATTATGAATTGTGACAATGCTGAAAAGTTTTTGGCAAAAGCTTATAAACCACTCCAATATTTTGCACGACACAAAACCTGAAAATAAATAAAATATTTGACCTTATTTATATAAAATAAATATGTGTTGCACATTTAAGTATAGTTAAATTAAAATTTTACCTTACATACTATATAAAACTGAGCACTGTAACATTTTAGCATTTAAAAAAATCATTTTTATATGCAGAGTCATATCATACACTTGTATATGTTTTAAATGGACTAAATATACAAAACCTGAAAATAAATTAAATATTTTACCTTATTTACAAAAAACTGTGTTGCATTTCGAGCATACTTAAAATACATTTAAGTATAGTTATAGTTAATATAACTAAATTAATATTTTACCATATTTGCATACTATATAAAACTGAGCACTGTAACATTTTAGCTTTTAAAATAATCATTATTTATATGCAGAGTCATTTCATACACTTGTATATTGTTTTAAATGGACTAAATATACAAAATCAGAAAATAAATTAAATATTTGACCTTATTTAAATAAAACCGTGTTGCATTTCGAGCATAGTTAAAATACATTTAAGTATAGTTATAGTTAATATAATTAAATTAATATTTTACCTTATTTACATACTATATAAAACTGAGCACTGTAACATGATTTTAGCCTTTAAAATAATCATTTTTTATATGCAGAGTCATTTCATACACTTGTATATTATGTTTTTAATGGACTAAATATACAAAATCAGAAAATAAATTAAATATTTGACTTATTTACATAAAACTGCGTTGCATTTCAAGCATAGTTAAAATACATTTAACTATACTTAAAATACATTTAAGTATAGTTAATATAATTAAATGAATATTTTACCCTATTTACATACTATATAAAACTGAGCACTGCAATTTCAACGTATAGTAGCATATTTAATATTTTAGCACTTAAAATAATCATTATTTATATGCAGAATCATATCATACACTTGTGAATTAAATGGACTAAATATACAAAATCAGAAAAATAAACAAAATATTTGACCTTATTTACACAAAACCATGTTGTAATTTAAGCCAGTACGGTATCTTAATATTGTAAGCAATTAAAATAATCAGTATTGATGTGCAGAGTCATATCCACGTGATTTTAGAATGAGAAAAGACGTACTGAAGTCTCCAGTGAGGAACAGAGCCTCGGCGGCTGGGGCCCACTCCTTAAAGAAGAGGCTGTTGTCTGGCATCCGCTGCACTCCGTAACTGCTATAGCTGCTTGTGAACTGATCAAAGCCACCTTCAGCCTCCTCAAGGAGTGCGAGCTGCTTCTCAAACAGCCCATACCTTCCAAAATAAAGCAGAGGAAAACTTAACTTAACTTTCTTAACAAACACAGACAGAAAAATACAGAGTCAATCTGCTATAACTCACACAATTTCCACAACACCAAATCATTAACATGCCATAGTACAGTAAAAATATCATACCATAAAGATGCTAGGGGTGAAATAAAAACAAGTATAGGCTAAATAAGCAAGAAAACCAACTAAAAGAAATGTGAAAGGCTGTTAACCAAATTATTTGGCATTCAAGAGCTTAAACTGAATTATTTAAAAAGTTAATATTTGATACTATTTGATACCTCCCCTTTGTAGAAGAACCGCATTTACCCTCAGGATCGCCTTTGAAATCTCAAAGTTGAGTTTGCATTTGAAAACAGTCGCCCACTCATGTATATTGATGGAGAATGCCATTGACCTGGCATCTTTGACACACTACATTACATCACCCGGAGACACTAAACACCTAGGCACGCATCCTGTTCTTTGACTTCACTTCTGTTTTCCACCTTCTTAAACAGAAATACGGCCATCAAGCCAGCCGAACGCTGCTGCCTGTTCGATTTTTTACAAGGCAGATGAAGTTCACCTCCCACCTTCTGGCCATCAACAAAGGTGTACCACAAGGCTCTGTACTCCCCCCACCTCACTTTTTCTTGTTCACAAATATGCTAGCTTATCAATTTATTATATAAAAGGGATACTCCACTTTTTTGGAAATAGGCTCATTTTACAACTCCCTCAGAGTTAAACAGTCGAGTTTTACCATTTTCGAATCCATTCAGCCGATTTTTTGATATTTAGACGAAAATCAGTAACCAGACCGTTTCTGGTCTCATTGACTACCATAGTATATTTTTTTCCTACTATGGAAGTCAATAAGACCAGAAACTGTCTGGTTACTGATATTCTTCTAAATATCAGAAAAACGGCTGAATGGATTCAAAAACGGTAAAACTCGACTGTTTAGTGGTACAATGAGCCTATTTCCAAAAAAAGTGGAGTATCCCTTTAACAAATCATACTGTTCGTTTTCTCACACAAACCGCTCGTTTCGTGTCTTATGCCAACAGTGTGTTACATTTACGACTCATTAAATCATGTTTAACTTGGACTTCTCTGTGCATGCTCTTTGAGGTGGTGACCATAGACCTGCATTATATGACTGACAGAGAAGAACGGTTTGACCTAAAATATCAAAATTGAAACTACTGTGGAAACAAAGACACCTACATCTTGGATGCCCATCTATATTTTGTATTTAAGCTAAACTAAAACCATTATATTCTATTGAGCAAAAGAGCACCTCATTAGTATGTGAAAACATGAGCTGAAAACAGCTGCCCATTCAACAGCGCAAAGGCAAAATTCTGCCTTACTAATCATCATTTAAGGTATTTCAGAGCTTAAAAGAAACACGCTCATGAGTTTTTACTCAAGTTCATTTCCGAACAACCAATATTTCTGTTCCACGGCTCTACATTAAAAGTGACTTAACATCTGCTTTTGAAATGTAGAAGCTCTCAACGCATTGGAGAACACACCTTATGGCAAATTCTCATTTTTCAAAACAATCAATAGCATTTAAGATCCCCTTTGCCACCTGCTGCTTATAAGATTCGCTGGTTGGATGAAGTCGCTACGAGATTTAAATGCCGAATCTAAACAGCTAAGCTCTCAGAGGTCTGTAATGCCTACGGCACTCACACACAGGATGATTTTCTGCGATAAAACAACTGGAAGTCATTCGTTTTCAATGAGAGTTGCTGATTTTACAGCATGAATGCAAGAAACTTTCAGCAAATGAGCAAAAACTTTTTAATAAATATATATTTCTTTATATACATTTAATACATTAAAACTATTTTTGAAGAAAAAAAAAATAGGAATATGCCTATTTTTACATCCTTTATGGGCTAGGAAATGCTTTACTGTAACAAAAATTATTTTACAAAAATATTATTTTCTACTTCAAAATTTTCATTCAGGTACTTTTTGTTTGTAAACATTTCAAACGACTAGCAATTTTTCAGAGCGAAAGTTATAAGCCCTGAACCAACTTTTTTGAAAAAGTTTTCTTTTTTTTGTATTAATTTCTCTACTTGCTGGAGATATTGATGGTGAAGAAGAAACAAGCTCTTGTATGATGCCCGAGGATGAAGAGGGCAAGCTGTTCCAGTCTGCATAGCCAAAATCTGTCAGCATCTTCTTGTAAACGTTAAACCTGATGAGCAGACAAGCCTGGCATGGTCTGACAGAACCCTTTAGGCTTGTTCATTTAGGTCTCAGACACCTTCGAAACAAATGTCCGATGACCGTTTTTGATTTTCTGAATGAATTTTTGAATACATTTTGATGTTGCTTAAAACATGCTCTCTGTCTGAATGGACCCCAGGCTCATTTTTTTCCCCCTAGGAATGCGGTAAACAATATATTCATTGGCTCTTGCTTGAGGCTGGTTGTTTGGGGAGATGTGTAAAAAATACATTATTTTTGCCAATGTACAGGCAGTTTTCACATGGAAGAGGTGCAAACGACAGACTTCAATACATAAAAATCTAAATATATACGTCAGGCCTTGTCCACATGGACACGGGTATTTTTATAACCGGAGTTTTTCCTCCTGCGTTTAAAAAAAAAAAATCCCGTCCACATGAAAACGCAAAAACATGCTATCGAGCACTGTCAAGAGCATGCCACACCAGCAGGCGGCGATATAACTCTAACTGTAATGCCGCATTGGCCAATCAGAAACCAAAAGTCGGCAGCGCACAATCTGATGTCAAACACAGAGGATAAAGGCGCATACTCTGACGTCGCAAGACAAAACCCCCGGTTTTACTGTCTACACGACAACACTGCAACCGGCGTTTCTGAAAATCCTCACCCTGGCAGGGGTTTTCAAAAATGTTCGGTTTCAGTGTCTTGATACTGCGTTTCCGTGTGGATGAACGGCCAAACCACGTAAAAAAAAGTCACGGTTACCAAAATACCCATGTCCATGTGGACAATGCCATAGTTCTTTACAAAAAATTGACTATCAAGCGCTAAAAAACACGCTATCAAGCGCTGTCAAGAGCATGCAACACCAGCAGGCGGCGATGTAACCCTAACCGTGAAGCCACGTTGGCCAATCAGAAGCCAAAGTTTTTACAGGTTCCGGTAGGTGGATAACGGCACAGCACGGGCGCACATTCTGACATCGCAAGGCAAATAGCCTGGTTTTACTGTCTACACGACGACACTGTAACTGGCGTTTATGAAAATCCTCACCCTGTCAAGGGTTTTCAAAAATGTTCGGTTTCAGTGTCTTGATGCTGCGTTTCCGTGTGGACGAACGGCCGAACTGCGTAAAAAAAGTCACGGTTACAAAAATACCCCTGTCCGTGTGGACAAGGCCATATAGTTCTTTACAAAAAAATGATCTAAAAATGATTTATTATGAGATTATTTCTCTCACAGCATTCTAACGGTATGTCTCTCAAAATGTATTGTGTAAGTTAAGTTTCTGGATTCACATAAAGCAAAGCTTCTGTAGTAGTGAGGCTAAAAAAAGGACAAATTCAGAGACACATCAGACCAAGAGAGTGCTTCACTGTGCTGTCAGTCTAACTGTTACTAAGTACACTAGAGCGGAGCACGCTGTCGGCATGCTAAAAGCCAACCTGAAAACTCTCTCAAATGTATCCTCTGTAGATCACAGCCACTGGAAATCACACAATGAACAAATGTATAACAAAATGAATCACATAATATAACTAACTAAATGTTGTAGAAGAAAATAGCACATGACAATTTTAGAAACACAGATGATGAATGATTTTTGATTTTGATTTGTGTGCATTCCTACAGTAATGCATTAGGCATCACTTATTAAACTAGATTAATGTTAATTCAAAAATCTACAATTGTCCATTGTTAATACATGATCAAAAGTTTGCGGTCAGTGCTATTTTTGAATATAACTTGTATTCAACAAGGACACAGTAAATTGATGAAAAGTAGCAGTAAATACATTTACAATTTACATTTACAATTTTATTTTTATTAAAGATTCAAATAAATGCTGTTTTTTTCTATTCATCAAAGAATCCGGAAAAAAAAAATATATGACGGATTTAAACATCAATATTAGGCAAAATTAGGGCTGTCAAAACGATTAATCGCGATTAATCGCATCCAAAATAAAAGTTTGTGTTTACATAATATATGTGGGGGCACTGTGTAAAATTATTTTGTATATATATAAAAAACACACATGCATGTATATTTAAGAAAAAAATATTATTTATATATAAAATATTTATATATAATATAAATTATATATAAATCTATATACAGAATATACATGAAAATATTTCTTAAATATATACAAGCATGTGTGTGTATTTATATATATACTGTATATATATTAATTATACACAGTGCACCCACATATATTATGTAAACACAAACTTTTATTTTGGATGCGATTAATCGCGATTAATCGTTTTGACAGCCCCAGGCAAAATATATTAATATAGAAAATTATTCACAATATTACTGTATTTTTGATCAAATAAAAGTCTTCTTTAAAAAATATGTACGAACAAAATAAGTGTGTGTCAATGTATAGTCAACATTAATAACCCAGATAAATAAATGCAGCGATTGTTCATCATTAATTCTGAACACCTCCCAGATTCACTAAAGTTAACAAAGTAAGCCTTCATCTAAAGCTGTACCGTCAAACTTGGCTGTTCATCAATGAATTCATTGTCATTTGAGATCATAAGCGAGGCCGTTTAATCTTTGGCATTTGGTTTTAAAGTTAAGCCTTTTCAAAGTTTCTCTCATGGACCACTTTAACATGCAAAGAAATATTATGATATGAATACAAATGTGCTCATATTCGGTCAGTGTCAAACTCATATTTTTGGAGTGGAGACTGACATTTTTCAAGCATTAAAAGAAATTACCATAAATCAATGCACAGATGGACAGCACTGTAACAGTGTCACATTTAAAAAGGTTACTGGCCTACTAATCCATCCTTCATCCTTGTCTGCTATCATTATGAATGAGAATGGATGATTTGAAACTTAAATTCAGCATAATCCGGCCACTTATTTTTATATACACGTTTAACTGCTCGTTCATGCGAATAATCAGCCAATCACATAGCAGCAACTCAGTGCATTAAGGCATGTAGGCATGGTCAAGACTAGGGATGTCACGGTACCAAAATTCCAGTAGTCGGTACTGATACCGTTAAAATGTTACGGTTCTCGGGACCAATTTCGGTACCACAGCAAAATCAGTTTGAACTATTTTTCCAATTTATTTAACTATTATATACTATCAATTCGATGACTTTATTATTTGACGGTATTGAAGGCTACATGCGGTTTAAATGAAAATATTGATGATATTGAGAAATATTGCTTATAAAAAAAATCAAGCGAAAAATAAGCAACGTTCTCACACATTCTTCTTCTTATTATTTTTAATTAATGGAGATGTAGTTAAATCTATTGTACAATAGCCTAATATAATTATTTCTGTCAATTTCTTTTGTCAAACCAAACTTTTATTTTGACGGGTTGCCGTGAAGACCTTTGAGATTCTGTGCGTGTATTAAATGACGATAGTTTTTATTAAATGAAACGGTAAAATGCTCATGTGACTCTCAGAAATGAATGGAATCATGAATCTTGTCATCATGTCGTCAGGCAGCAGAGACTGAAAACAGCGCGAGCGTCACTCGTGTGTGTGAGGTAACGTTAAATGAAACCACGCATCTGCGCCGTTCATTCACACAAAGACAAGCAGAAGATGCAGCGTTCATATTTAGTGTTTTTGCAGTTTAAAATACACAGACACAAATCAGCAGCGCCACCGGTCGCCAAGTCTCGGCGCTTTCATGAAGACGCCGCAACTGCACGCCCTTCGTGTACGCATGCGCATCCAGAACCGGGTTTGACCAGGTACTTGGTACCGTAACGTTTCTAAATTTTTAGTATCGACTTACCGAAGTACCGAATATTTTGACAACACTAGTCAAGACGATCTGCTGAAGTTCAAACTGAGCATCATAATGGGGAAGAAAGGTTTAAGTGACTTTAAACATGGCATGGTTGTTTATGCCAGACTGTTGACAGACTCAACTAGGATTTAGGTTTATCATCAGAGAATGGTCAGAAAAAGAGTAAATATCCAGTGAGGGTGAGTTATGTGGCAAAAATGCCTTGATGCCAGAGGTCAGAGGAGAATAACCAGACTGGTTTGGGATGATAGAAAGGAAACTCAAATAATCATTCCGTTTCAACCAAAGTCTTTAGAAAAGCATCTCTGAACAGACTGAACATTGAAGCAGATGGGTTACAGCAGCAGAAGACCACACTGGTCTCACAGGTGTCACTCCTGTCAGCTATAGAACAGGAAAATGAGGCTGCAATTCACACAGGCTCACCAAAATTGGACAATGGAAGATTGGAAAAACATGACCTGGTCTGACGAGTCTCGGTTTCGGCTCCGACATTCGGATGGTAGGGTCAGAATTTGTCAAATAACATGAAAGCATAAATCCATCCTGCCTGCTGGCTATGGTGTAATGGTATTTTCTTGCCACACTTTGGGTCCCTACTAGCTGAGCATCATTTCAAAGCCTGAGTATTGTTACTGACCATGTCCTTCCATTATGACCACAATGTACCCATCTTCAGATGGCTACTTACAGCAGGCTAACACACCATGTCACAAAGCACAAAGAATCTGACAAGGGGTTCTCTCAAATGGCTTCCACAGTCATCCGATCTCATTCCAGTAGAGCACCTTTGGGATGTGGTGGAACGGGAGATTCGCATCATGGGTGTGTAGCCGACAAATCTGTGACAAATGTGTGATGCTATCATGACAATATGCCAAAATCTCAGAGGAATATTTCCAGCACCTTGTTGAATCTATTCCTCAAAGAATTAAGGCAGTTCTTATGCTCTAGGGTAAAAAAATGAGCACATTGCAGTTTATTCAAAGGGTTACTTAAATCAATATTGCACTAACTCTACAGTTAGCTTTACATCATTTAATGTGTCCATATTATACAATTTTAAATGTTCCTAATTTTGTTTTGAAGTGCTTGCATCCAAACAAACACCTTCATTCTCTAATAATATAATATCACCTCTTTTCTCACAGCGTCTGAATTGGTTTGATAGAGGATTTGGTCTCTCTAAACCCAACCTTACCGAGAGCATACTCTTCTCTGATTGGTCAGATGCCCCAGTCTGTATTGATTGGACTACCACTTACACAGCAAGAACCCAAGCACTCATTACCATATCTGAATTTCAGTTCCAGATCTTCCTCAGGACTTGATACGAACAGTAAAGATTGGACGCCGGTTTAACCGTATCAATTTTGGTCTTTGGAAGTGGATTTGCTTTTGCTTTAGCGTAGAAAACAGTGTCTTCTCGACATGTCGACAACCTGAACCAAACTCTTCCATGCCTCAGCTAAAGCTACAGCGTTTGAGGGTCAAAGTAGACGTTGTTCACAGGCAGCCAATGAAGACCACAGGCAGCCATTAGGCCAATATTACAAACCTACGTAGTCTCACTGAAGTAAGACTGGAGTTCTTTTGGGGCTCAGAAAATAACTCAATTTACAATGCACTTTGTAAAAGGTCTGCAAATTTTCAAAGACCAATCACAGTTATATTACACACTAAATGAAAGGAAATATCCCAAAAAAAGAATAAGGGCCTGTTCACATATCACGTCTTTTGCATGCTCAAGTTCGTTATTTCAAATGTAGGTGCGCGTGGTATGCGTGCTCATAATAGGTGACACATCTCAACTTTTCAGAATGCCGCAAGTGCACCATAAGCCCACGGTAAGTCACGTGACAAGAACCAACCTAAGCGCAACCACCCTAGCACTTTGGAAAAAGGAGAATGCGGCGTGCCCAGCGTTTTCTACGCGTTTTTATGCGCTATATGTGAATCCGGCCTCAGAGGGTTACTTTAAATCATACTGAACTTCATGTTTGGACAGCAACATTTCTTCTACTCATCTCTGATGACACACTTACTGGCGCAAGGGCGGGAGAACCTGTCACTCACATGAGATCGACCAATAGCTAATCACAACCATCAAACCATCCAATCAATTCCCCATGAACAAAATCAAGTCAGCCCTACATTTCTCCTTATTCGAGAAGCCGTTTTACTCAAATATGTCACAATAATAGGGAAGAAAAGACTAATTGCAACTTCTGTTTCATGCCGACAATAAGAGGGATTGGATTCTGCAAGGCAATCGAATCTTGTGAAATCTGGGTAAATGAGAACACCAACTTACATGGCCCCTATAAAGGGATGTTTTTCCCACTAAAAGGTGTTTTACACTGAATCGGTTTCTCTATTCATTTCAACTTCAGTGTATTTGGGACAACCAAAAGGCAAACACGAAAGCAAGAACCTGACAACTATATGCAAGAAAATTAATCCGACCCCCTCCCAGTCCATGCCGACTGTCAAACTTCAGCTTCTCTGTTATTATGAGAGTCACTGCCATTAGAAGAAATCAGTGTTTGAGGAGCGGAGGGAGGGTTGGCCTACTGCCGCACCATAAGGTAGTGATATTCTCCGCATGTCCGCAGGCTTGTGTCCCAGATGATTAGAGTCTAGAGGAGAGATCAGAAACTGCATCTCAATCAGACAGTCAAGGTGACTTCATAGGAAGCTGATTTCCAACACGGTCATTACCAGTACCTGAACGTCAGTGAAATCAGAACTTCAGCACACCTGCTTATTAGTAATAATGAGTGCAAATTACAGGACTATAGATGTCCTTTCTAAAGCTGGGTGTCTGCTGTGTGCTTTGTATCTGTCCTTTGAGTTTGTTGTTTGTCGCGTTGTACGATATGAGCTCGGTGAGATCATGCGCTAAAGCCGAGGCAGATTGATGGCGTTGACTGGACGGTCAATCGTGCCATGTTCTAATATTTACAACATTAAAATCGTACCACACAAACCCAGCAAGCACTTACAGAAAAATCCTGGCAATGTCTTGCCTGGCACAGAAAATGAATCAAGAGTTTGGAGACAGTTGGCTGGGCAAAATTTGGGAATCTGTAGAAATGGCCCGTCGTAGGACCAGACAACTTTTAGGACCGTAACTTAAAATTTCTGACACTGTCAGAAGTTCGTCAGAGGCTACATCTCATTTCAAAGGCAATTATTTGGCAGTCAATGAGCACGCCATATTAAGTGATCAAAGTGTGCCCTACAACTCAAAATCTGTTACAATTCCCAAAAGTCTGTCTCAGATGACAAAATCATGTCCAAAATCTAAGTGTGCACGAGTATAAAAACAAATTAATAAGTACGCAGAGTGTAATTTACAGAGGACTGTTGAGCTCTAAAAGACAACTAGTGCCATGATCAGCCTAAAAAAATTTTTTTTGTATAATTACCTTAAACTTTATCATTCAACTCAAATGATGTACTATTTATAATACAGTCAGCCGTTACTTTTAAATAACAACACTTAGAGTGAGAGCTTTGTAGTATGTTTACTTGTAATCAAATTAAGTACATGACATGCTAATTAATTCATCAAATAGATGAACGTATCCTGATGTCACACAACAAACACCAGTGCTTGTGGTTTCTTTAAAGCAGCTTTTGTTTAGAAAGAGAAATGTATTGACACTAGCCCCATGTTGCAGCAATCAGCTCTAGATTAAGTGCCTTGTTCAAGGACTTAACCCAATAGTAGGCCTATATCCCAAACATTCAAGTATCCAAGATTTGGATTTGAACCAAGATCATTGTGGTTAACCACCTTGAAGCCCTGACACATTGTGCCAATATCGTGCAGGCTACAGAATGTGACCCATTGACCTTCCCAGTGTCTCCACAGTTTGTTTACTTAGTTTCAACTGTTTTCCTCACAGATGTACAGTTGGCTGAGTAACTGTCAGAGAGAGACTGCTGGGAAATATCCCAGTCCCAGATGGAGACCAAATCCGACTGCATTTCATGCTCTTTCTGAATCAGCTGAGAGAATGTAACGAGACACAGTCTAGAGAACAGAATGCTGGGTTTTCCCAGCAGTCTTTGTGAAACTGTGTCAAAAGAAAGTTTGAGGTTACATGAAAGTACTTTTAGAGGAATTGAAAAAATAGATGACAAAATATACAAGAAAAACATAGGAATAGTTTAAGTGTAACCATATTTTTCGGAATTCACATTACAATATAAATAGTACCAGCGAGTCAGTAAGTACTGTAAGTTAAGAAGGAAGGAAGGAAGGAAGGAAGGAAGGAAGGAAGGAAGGAAGGAAGGAAGGAAGGAAGGAAGGAAGTGAGTGAGGGAGGAAGTGAGTGAGTGAGGGAAGGAAGGAAGGGAGGGGAAGAAAGTAGGAAGTGAGGGAGGGAGAAAGTGAGGAAGGGAAGAAGTGAGGGAGGGAGAGAGGAAGGAAGGAAGGAAGGAAGGGAAGGAAGGAAGGAAGGAAGGAAGGAAGGAAGGCTCACTGAAGTAAGACTGGAATTACTGACGACTCATTTCAGACTCACAATCGGTTCTTTCTTTCGGGATTAAGTAAAGAAGGAAGGAAGGAAGGAAGGAAGGAAGGAAGGAAGGAAGGAAGGAAGCAAGGGAGGTAGGGAGAAAGGGAAGGAAGGAAGGAAGGAAAGAAGGGAGAAATGGAAAGAAGGAAGGGAAGGAAGGAAGGAAGGAAGGAAGGAAGGAAGGAAGGAAGGCTCACTGAAGTAAGACTGGAATTACTGACGACTCATTTCAGACTCACAATCGGTTCTTTCTTTCGGGATTAAGTAAAGAAGGAAGGAAGGAAGGAAGGAAGGAAGGAAGGAAGGAAGGAAGGAAGGAAGGAAGGAAGGAAGGAAGGAAGGAAGGAAGCAAGGGAGGTAGGGAGAAAGGGAAGGAAGGAAGGAAGGAAAGAAGGGAGAAATGGAAAGAAGGAAGGAAGGAAGGAAGATCGCGATCGATCGATTGACTGATTGTGTGGCATAAAAAAGAAATTATTTTTGCAGAAAGAAAGTTTTAGAGATATTAAAAAGATGACAAAATATACAAGAACAACATTTTCACCAGATATCACATTACAATGTATACTTGTTCGCTTAAAAATAATATTTTAATTTGATACTTAGGCCTATTTATATATTCCTTATTTATAATATATATTATATTATAAATGAAGAATATTTACATTATAAATATAAAATATATTTATATATTCTTCATTATAATATAATATTCTTTTTTGCCTTATGGTAAAAATAGTATCATTGTTGTCTTCATGAAAAATGGAATTTAAGATATATTCTTGAATCTTTTCTCAGCTTTCATGAGACACAGTCAGTCAGTCCAAACGTCTTTCATTAATCTATAACTTCACAGAAAGCTACAGACCTCCATGGTGCACTGGTGGTCTAACATCACCATTCTCTGCACAGTGGAAAACCTGATATTATTATTTTGGGAATAACGGTGTGCCAAGATTGCTGTTTACACACATTCGAGACCTTGGTATTACTGCGGGCCTGTCCCAAATGCCACACTAAGCCCTTGTGGCTGTCCTTTGACTTCACACTTTGATGATGCTGCATAGACTGTTGGGTAATAACTCACTGTGAAGTGCACTGAGGTTGCATAGCAGCCACAAGGGAACGCTGATGAGCACCCTTCCGAAACCTAAAAATGGAAAATGGGTAATCTGATGGCATTTACAGGCATGCACCAGTCAATGTCCTCAAGTACACTCACTAATAGGGCACTATGATTTTCAGAATTTACAGTGTAATGTGGAATGTCACAGAATATGGCAACGTTAAGATGAATAAATCAAAACTAGGGCTGCACTATTAGGCAAATTGTGAATTGTAGCAGGGCTCCAGACTAACTTTTTTTACTAGGAGCACTGTTGCCCCTGACTGAAAATTTTAGGAGCACAAGCATTAAATTTAAAGGGATACTCCACTTTTTTGGGAATAGGCTCATTTTACCACTCCCCCAGAGTTAAACAGTTGTGTTTTACCGTTTTCGAATCGATTCAGCCGATTTTCTGATATTTAGAAGAATATCAGTAACCAGACAGTTTCTGGTCTCATTGACTTCCATAGTATATTTTTTTCCTACTATGGAAGTCAATGAGACCAGAAACTGTCTCGTTACTGATATTTTTCTAAATATCAGATAATCGGCTGAATGCATTCAAAAACGGTAAAACTCAACTGTTTAACTCTGGGGGAGTGGTAAAATGAGCCTATTTCCAAAAAAGTGGAGTATCCCTTTAAGGGCACACCTTAAATCAGCTTGCAATGCAATTATTCAAATTTCCCCCAAAATGCTTAACGTACAGATATTACGATTTGAAGTTTATTAAGTTCACAGGGCTTCAGACTCAAATTTAAGGGCAGCACCACCTCAAATGAGAACTCACACCGAGTTCTACAATATATATATATATATATATATATAAATCTGGTAGCAAAGTGGTGTGAGTGAGTGGAGGCGGGGCTAATGTGCATATTCATAGAACCGGGTTTACTAAATGAGGCAAGGGTATAGAATTACATTCAAGCTGATTTTTTTTTCAAGGATAAAACATTTAAATATGCCTTTTGGTGATCAAAGATGAGTTTTAAAGGATAAAATTGACTACTGGGGGATTACATAAAGCTTTTTCTCTCTCTATCTGAAAAAACAGATTTTTCTCTCAAAAATGTAATATTTTAAAACACAAAAAAAAGCCATGCAAAAAAAAAAAAGACAAATCGTCCAAGACAAATAAGCTCTACACAGAAAGAAATATTGCAAAAACAAAAATCTCTCACTTCGAGACATAAAAGTAAGCTTTTGTTCTACTGTGCATCAACGGTTCATAATCTAAAAAAAATATTTACGAAGTTCCACACAACAACTTTTCTGAAGCTCCGATAGCAAGTGATCAGGGCAACACATATCAATCCCAGTTTGAAGTTTACCAAGTCTCTTTAATCATCTGAATTCCTGACACTTCATTCCCTCTGTTGATGTACAGCGTGATTCAGAGCTGCCCGCAAGACCTTGTTGATTTTGACGCTTGCATTCATAAGAAACACTCCTGTTGCTCAGGGGCCTCTTGACGCTGGGTTTGATCAAGAACCGAGCAGCTATTGCGCTGGCACCTGCCTATATACAATTATATATGGGGAGGAGAGGGGATTTCAGGGGCCAGACAGGTGTGCGAGGCTCGCCCGGGGCTCCCCGGAGTCCGCAAAAGCTTCGCTGCTGCTGGAATGGGCTGTGACACACAGATGTCTGTTCAGCATGATCCAGTCACCTCATAAACATGCACCGAAAAAAAAACACTTACTCCACAAAAAACACCTTACAACTCAAGAGCGATGTGAAATCTGTATACAAACATCAGTGTCTGAGAAAGAAATGTAAAGAAAAGCATGGTAAACAACACTTGGTCTGTTCATACTGATCAAGAATGATTGAAAATATGCACAGAATGTCAACAATTTCTAAGCATATTAGAGGATGCCCTATTTATAATATTATTCAAAAATGTATAATATATTTTTCAAAATAAATACAATTCAGAATTAAAACTAAACCCATATAAAAAAAGAATTAGGGCTGGGTATTGACACAAATTTCACGATTTGATTAAACTTAAGATTCACAAACTTGCGATTCAACAGTATTCTATTCAATGACCCTGTCCCAAATGGCACACTTCATATGCACTTTCAGTCCTGTGGACTTAAAATGGCTGCCGCCACGTGTGTAAGCCCATGAGACCATATGGAGTCCCATTTTTCATTTTAGGACACAGAAGAGTGCTCACTAGCGCCCCCTTTACAGTCGATATGCGCCCTCGATTCACACTTTTGTCGAGCCCACACTGAAGCGAACAATACATGTTTAAATGGCAATGTGTCAACTTGTTTTTATTTATTAATCACAATATAATAGTTTCAATAACTTGTACGAACTGCGCACGTGACTTGAGAAAGCCCCAGGTTTGACGTTGGTTTGTCTTCTCTTTTTAATATTATCAGTCTTGCGCAGATATTGTAGTAAAAATGAAATGTCAAAATCATCAATTACATTTTATTTTTCAATTTGACAGGGGTGATGCATTTTCACATTGAAAATTAAAATTAAAATGAAATAATTTAATGTCACTTTTAATTTTGTCACATATTTTGCGTACAGGTTTCTATAATGAAATGGTTACTCTGTTTGTTTGTTTGTTTGTTTTTCATTTAATAGATTTAAAGAAAATGCCTTCCATGTGCTACAAAGCTGATTCTTGGGATTTAAAAATAGATATACGTTCTTCGAAATGAGAATCGATTAAAATTGAGAAATTGATATTTTTAACCCCGCCCTATGAAAAAAAAATGTGTTAAGTAAAATAAAGCTGAAATGAAATAAAATATAAATATTTAACATAAATTTAAATGAAAATTTTAAATAAAGTCTTGATAACTAGATGAAATAAAAGAGTTCATGTTCTAAATTAAAATTAGAGTTTTATTTCTTCATTTCAGAATGTTGCAGTGCTTATTTATTAATAATGCATTTCTTTTAAAATTAATATGCCCTCGTAATCTTTAATCAAAAACGTAAACCTCCCCTCTCCTTCGATATTACGTCTGTTCTCTCCATGATGTGTCTGAGCGGAGGGTGAGATTAAATATCCTTCACAACTGACTGCAAAAATGCAGATCTGCCTCCATTTATTTAGCAACGCCCAACTTCCTAAATTCACTCAATTCAAGAAGGATGAAATCAAATCCCGGCGAAACTTTTTTCTCATTCCAGAAGCCGTACGTCACGATAAGACTATCACAACTTCGGTTTTATGACTGAACTTTAAAGTAAAATAAATAAAAAAAAACACTAAATGAAATAAATGACAGTCTTTTTATAAATGCACATATTTCTATAAATATATATATAAACAAGCTCCACTCTTATTTTTCTCATTAAATTTTTGGTTTCACTCTGAAATACATCACAACAGTAGTAAAAATAGAAAAAGTTAAATCAGTGTGAATAGTGCATCACAACAGAAACCCATCAAATGTGTAAATTGTGTCCTTTCTGGACAAAATCTCATTTCTGTTTTGTTTAGTTATACAGCTTCACTGCTTACAAGTTTGCATCATCTCATGCTAGCAGGGGAAATTTGCGAAACTAAATATGTATGAGAGATCAGGTGAAAAACAGTTTCCGCGGGCTGTTTACCCATGATGATTACTGATATTCAGGGCAACGTGTAAATGATTAGCCTTTGTTAGCCTATTAGAGTGTTTGTTTATCAGAGCACGACCCTTTGCAATCCGTCTGAGCTCAATAAGAGCGTTTCACCACCAAAAACCAATAAAACAAAGTTCATCTTACTTCCAAATAACTTCACTTCCACCTAATGTTCGTTCAGTTACTACAAGAAAATGTATTGCTTAAGACCTTCATCACTGCTTTATAACAAACTCAGCGCACAATATATGGAGCTGTGGTGCATATGACAGTGATGCAAGGTCAAATCTGGCTTGCAACATTTTAAAACACTATTTAATTTAAATAAAAATACAGCTAATGATAGTTCTCCTAAACATAAAAAAATAATTTGTTTTTATGTACATTCAAATCAATTAAGACATTAGTTTTGAAATAGTTCAATGAGCAATTAATGGAAACAATTATTGGAAATGTGTGTACTGTTTGATACACTCTTTGATATCTCCTCTGAAATGCAAGAAGAGACATGAGATTACTGGATTATGGATTAATACTAAAATATAGAAGTAAATCATATAAAGGAAAAAATATGCTTTGGCAAAATCATAATTTTGACATTTAAAAAAATCCAAATTGACAAAAAAGTCAATTATTTAAAGTAAATTTTATTTTCAGAATTATTAACTTAGTCAATTTCAAATTTTTACGTCATACAACTTTATCATCTCATAAATTTTGAAGTAATTTATATAAGGGAAAAAAAATATGCTTTGGCAAAATCATAATTTTGACATTTAAAAAAATCCAAATTGACAAAAAGTCAATTATTTAGAGTAAAATTTATTTTAAGAATTATTAACTTAGTCAATTTCAAATTTTTTACGTCATACAACTTTATCATCTCATAAATTTTGAATTTGTAAATTTCAACTTTGTCAAAAATTGACTTGATACGTTGATAATTTCAATGGATCTCATAATTTTGACATTTTCTTAAAATGTCGACTTCTCAATTTCGACTTTTTGTCTTATAGTTTAAACTTACCTCATAATTTCGACCTTTTGTCATAATTATCCCTTTTTATGTCACAATTATGATTTATCGACGCACTTTTTTTTCTTATGTGACGGAAATGGGTTTCAATAGAGAAGTAAAAGGCTTATGCAAAATTCTCAAATAGCTCTCTATAATTATCACTGCAATCTAGGAGAAACAATTGAGATATTTAAGAGTTCTCATTTGCAATTGTCCATTCCTATGGGTTCTCTCATCCAGAGCAAATGAAAGTAGCACAGAAATATGAAATGTTATTAACCTTCATTTCAAAAGAGTCTTACAGAACACGCCAAGAAGAGTATAGTCTCCTTAATAATCTTAGTTTCTCACATCCCATGTGGTTTTTCCGAGTCAATCCGTGACACACATTTCACACAACATTATTCCACTTTCGAAGCCAGTTCCGCAGAGAGGGGTAAAATTAGAAACCATGTACTATGTTTTCAGATACCTCGATGGCTACCCCTCAAGACTTTGGTGTTAATTAAAACGATAATGAAGAACTCCATTTCACTTGTCAGTGGTCTCTGTGGCACTAATGAATGGAGAATGTTGAGTCATAAATATGCAGACTGTGCCATGCACACTTAATGTGTGCAACAACGCAATTAGGTATTGTTATCATTATAATAAAAATAAAGACGGTGCCATAGGACCCTGTACATACCATGCATTAAAGTGACTAGTGGTGAGCATACGGTTGCTGACAGTGCCACTCTCTGGATCGCTATTAAGTGTCAGCTAATTGGTACGGAGCACTCGAAGTCTCCCGGCATAAGCAATCAGAATCTGGAGTACCAATTGTGCATCGCTGTTCATATACTCAAACATAACACTGTTAAACTGTAACTATAATTATGAGTGACATTTTAATTAGAAATTCAAGGTGGCCACCTCAAGCCATCCATCACTTTCCTGTAGGTCTTTACGTATTATTATGTGCGGCTAATAAAGTTTATTTTTCCATTCATTTTAAGCATCCTTGTATGGCTATGAATGGAATAGCGGCGTAATGCATGCTAAGTGAGTTGTACTGAACACTGCTGATGCAAAAAAAAAGGTACGCGAGACCGTACAATTTACGCAGTTATAAAGAATGTAGTATGTTACAATGTTGTTTTGTGGTCACATGATCTCATTACAGTGCCAATGTTGCGAGAATCCAACGGGAACATTGACCCTTGCCATGTAACAGAGGCCAATAATAAATTCTTTCCACCAACTGCATGCACAGGATTGTGGGATGGGATATCAAATCATATCGTATCATATCATCTACATCTACAGTATGCTGCCTGAAAGCATCTTACAAGACAGGATGGAACATAAATGTTAGATTTTAAAACGTTAACAGCATTACATTTAATGCCATATATAAAGAAATTCTGCATACCTAACAGCAGTGGGCGACAGTAGCTATAATAATTCGTTAAATCTAGCGCTTTTCCCTGCACTTTACAAATGGAAGGGGGGAAGCTCCTCAACGACCACAGCAAACACAGAACGTTCCCCTAACGTTCCGTATGGTTCCCATTTGGTTATTTTTTGGGGGAACCAAACAAGAACGTTCTAGGAACGTTATTTTTACGTTTAATTTTACAACCTAAGGAGAACGTTCAAGGAACGTTCCCATAAATGTTTCCAGAATGTTCCCCTAACCTTAACGCTAGGGTTGGGTATCGAGAATCGAGTATCGGTTGGAGCCGGGACTAACTTTTCGTTTTTCCCGGAATCGTTCAAAAGTTAAAATTTCGATTCCTAGTTTCGATATTCACAGTCCGCCGACCAGAAGAAGAAACCGCTGAACAACACCAATGAAGAAGCGTCTACCGGAAGTGTTGGCATAACCGCGCGAGTCGAACATGAGTAGCTTACGTCGGCGGTCCAAAGTGTGGCTTCACTTTTCTAAAAATAACAAAATCTCGGCAAAATGCAAAATTTGTGACAAAAAAAGGAGTATTTCCCTTTAGAAAGAAGCATTTCCTTCAGAAAGACCGTTGGTTAGCAAGGTTAGCTAAACTTTTTTGACCCTGCCTCTTAAAAGAATCGGAATCAAGAATCGTTGGGAACCGGAATTGAAACAAGGAATCGGAATCAGAATCGTTCAAATTCAAACAATACACAACCCTACTTAACGCTCTATTGTTAGTCGAAATTCGGCACAATTTGGAAATTCGGAAAATTGGCCATGGCAACCGGCGCTGTCTGTTATCGTTTTTGTCGCCTTTTTCCAAAGTATCGACTGTTTCGGTTGTCACTTCAGTTTCTGCACTTGGTCTTTTGAAATTATGGCTAATAGGCTTCATACTTTACTGTATGTTGCGTATCTATCTATCTCACTGGCTATGTGTTTAACATTACTATAACGTCTAGAAGGCGTTTGTGTGGATCACGTGATTTTTATTTTTTTCAACAGTGACAGCGTCATTGTCAAAAAAAAAACATTATTCACACATGTGCACATAAATACGTAGCACATAGGCTATCTATTTTTAGTCGATGCGACTGAAATGTTCATATTGTCGAGCTCTGATTTAATCTTTTTTACTTCAAAATAAAAACTTTTACTCCACAAATCTAAAAGCATTGTGTCCCTCACTAACAAATAAACAAAAAAACTTTGATATTCAACATAATACAAGGTAAAATCACTATTCACCATAAGACACAACATCAATTAAAGGCAGGGGTGATTTGTTCCCGAAACTATTTTTGTTATGCTGGCTGAAATTCTCTTCACAATAGCAATCACTAAGTTAAGTGGTCTAACGTTCATATGTTATGTATAGGCCTATATATTGTCTGTGGAAGGTGTAGGAGCTTAAAATATTCATCCAATCATTGCCCTTATTCCGAGGACAACAACACAATGTCCTACCTGCCTGTCAATGTATTTCTTACCTCCGCTCCGCAAATTCATGCTATGCAGAGTTAGACAGACGTCAGTCACAGAACGGCACAAACGAAACAGCAGCCACCTTTTACAGTTCGTTCTGAATCAAAATAAAGCTTATGCAGCGTTCACACCGTGGCAACTGTAATTTGAAAGAGATGAAAATCTGTGACGTTATACTCGAAGGGGTTCGTGACTCGAATTTGTGTTTTTGTGGCAACACCCCAATGGCACTACTTTGGGACTCGGGCGCACAATTAAAGGGGCTATGTGTAGGTTTTTACTTAAAAAAATCTTTAAGGTAGAGTCTTCATTTGTACATTTATGAACCAACCGTAACGTAATAGAAAGAATGACACCTTGACTGTCCACCACGGTTGCCTCGATCAGCCTGTAGGCTCAATTGTGTGTAGAGGAGTCAGGTCCGAATTGGCGTGAAAATTCACAAAATGCGACGTCATGAACGTTCTCGTTTACTTGGGCTTACATCCGTACGGCAGCCATTAGTAAGCAGGTAATCGCTAGCAGTAGTGTTTCAAATGGACTCTCAATCCAGACACTCACGGAAACATTATCTAGAGCAGCCATGAGCGTTGGCGCACCGAGAATGAGCATGAGACTGGCTGCAGTTTCTCTAACGGCCACCGGTGTCAGTAATGGTAAGAAATTTCAGAACTACCCTAATGTTCCTTCAAACTGACAAATACATGCAAAAATGTGTCAAAATGTCCATCTCGGGGACTTTTTAACTTAAATATTATGTCTTCAGTTAACCCAAACAGCTGGGAAAGAAATCAAATGCTTGTTAGTGTATTAGGTCAGTTCATTTGTCTTAAAATGACCAGCCCAATAAACCCACTGCTCTCTCTGTCATTTAATGTTAATCAAACAAAAGAAAATGAAAGAGTCATTCAGTGCTCTGCACCGAATAACATAAGTAACTTTAATAAGAATCAATGTATATTTAATTCATACAGTTAAGGCTATGCAGTATTGTTTATTTAATTTTTTAATAATTAAGTTTATTCAATGTCTGTATAGTAGGCTTTCATTGGTAGCAGGCTAAATAGTTAATATCATTCGTATATTTTTTTTCTGTTGTATTTATCCAATTTTTTTTAATTATTATTATTTTATTTTTTTATTTTTATTGTATTACTGAAAGTTTCAACCTGCTGTTGTTGACAACCTTGAGTGTCCAGAAAGGCACCAAATAAATAAAATGTATTATAAAAAAAAATAGGGCTGTGCAAAAGTTAATTGCGATTAATCGCATCCAAAATAAAAGTCTGTGTTTACATAATATATTTGTGTGTGCTGTATATAATTATTTTGTATATATAAATACACACACATGCATGTATATATTTAAGAAAATGTGTTATTCATATATAAAATATTTATATTAATATAATATAGGTTATATATATATATATATATATATACAGAGTTTAAGCGCAAATAATTCTTAAATATATACATGCATTCATAGGTATTTATATACAAAATAATTATATACAGCACACACAAATATATTATGTTAACACAGACTTTTATTTTTGGATGCGATTAATCGCAATTAACTTTTGCACAGCCCTAAAAAAATGTATTGACAGTGAAACTGCTCTGACAGAACAGTTTAAGGGGTTGAGGGTCATTTCTGGGTTTTTATGAGGGGCTGAACATCTTACAACCTATCCTAAGTGTTTGCATAATCCTTAATGACTAGTGCTGGACACTGGAAAATTCATAATCATTTATAATGATGTCAGACCTAAGCTGTAACCTATTTAATACCTAAATATTATTATGGCCATTGTTGTTGTGGCTGAATACTACATTGTTGTTGTTGTGTCGTAATAGCGTGAGAACACTGTCAATTGGCAGCCCTGACTATGACGCACTTTTAAATCACAAATAAATAACTGTCCTAATACTGCCTTAACGCTTATTTGTGCTGGTCCTGGAGTTGAAACGTGTGCATTGCAAAGAATTGGACTGTCATTCCTTCCATATAGAAACCATCAGATGTTCACATATTCATTAGGGCACTCACAACACTGACACATCCAGACAGTGAGCATACAGCAGCTGTCTCTTAATGGACACTACACTGATTTAATATAACAACTCATAAGCACCGGGTGTGAAGGGCTGACAGACTGACATGCGAGTCATTGAGCATTTGGGACGGGAAAAGGACCATTACCCAGCGACAAGATGCAAATAACTCTTAAAAGAGCGTTTTACCTCCTCTGGAAGTCCTTTTCAAAGGGTTTGAGGTAAGGGTCCATTTCCAGAAGAGACTTCAAATGAAGAATTGTAACATTATCCTCTGAATCTGCCATGTTCGCGCCAGACCAGAGCAATCGAGCAGCGAGTCCTTCGTTTTTTTAAAGACAGAGCGCGAGATTGCTGCTTTCACTATGGAGCAATAAGCAGCGGTTTGTGTTGCACTGTCATTTGAGACAGGGGTCATGTTTTTATGCCCTGCCCATATCAGAACGAAAGGATGTGGCAATTCCTGCGCTCACTTTTCATGTGTGTTCTTTAATGACACCGTGGTGCTTTAACGGAACCGCGGAAGCAAGCGTTCACTTCAGACAGTGGAGGATTTTGGGGGAGGCGGGTTGTCCTATCGAACTTTTTTGCCCTTGACAAAGTTCAACCCATAGAGAGTAAAGGTTCAACCTCCTTGCTTTATTTATGACACATGGACGGACGTTCTTTCGTGTACATTACTGTTATTGTAAATGTAAATGAATTAGATAGGCTGTTAGAATGGAAAAAAAAGGTTAGTGTGAATATCCTTGTGTGCTATGTAACAATATCCTATCCTATCCTATGGCCTACCATACTCCATCTAAACTATTTTAAAAAATGTAATAATAATAATAATAATAATTAAATAACATAGGCTATTGCATATAATGGGTTTATGCTAAGATTTTTTTTAAGTTCACTAAAATACAAATTTTATTTGTTGGAACCCTAGTAGCTAAATGTCATAAATGACTAAAACCGTACAAATATGCTGTAATGTTGAATGGCTATAAATACTCATTTTGTCCCCAAAAATTGAGAAAAAATATTTAATATTGATTTGATAGATAGAGGAATAAGTATTAGTATGTGACACTAGCCTTTATAGTTAATCCAATTAAACAAATATTTAAAATATAATGTTTTTTGTTTCTTAATTTGGAGATTCAATGTGAAATTATGAATTACAATATAAAAACATATTACACATTTTAACGTTGGGCACAAATAATCATGATTCATTATATATATATATATATATATATATAATGAATCATGATTATTATATATAATATATATATATATATATACTTTAGATAGATAGATAGATAGATAGATAGATAGATAGATAGATAGATAGATAGATAGATAGATAGATAGATAGATAGATAGATAGATAGATAGATTAAAAAGGTGACTTGAAATGTGTGTGTTTCAATGGTCTAGTTTTAGAACCACTGTATTTTTTAAAATAAAAATGTATTTATTTTATCTATAGGGCCTATTATTTATAAAGGGGTTTATATTATTAATAGATAGAGGTATAGTATGTTTAGTTTTTTTTATATAAAAGTAGAGTTTGACTTAGAAGCTTTATAACACGGACAAGCAACCCTTTCATGGGGCCAGGTATTCATTCATTATTGATCTTTTTATCCTTCAGCATACTGAATAATGTGCAATATGTGACATGTCTAGAACACCACCATATTGTTTGGTAAGTTTCAAGGTGAGATATAAAGATAAAGTGGGTATATTTGTAAAATTCACAGAGCGAAAAAAAGCAACAGATATTTCATCAGTATATGGCCTTTCCACATTAGGCAACAAAAAGAAGCATTTTTGCACCTGTTTTAATGTCATTTTATGAACCACAAACCACAAAATGATTTGCTTTGTGTTGTTCTGCCCTTGAATCGATGTGTTATACAGTCGGCAAGAGTTCTACCTGTTTACATTTGGCAGGTTACCGTTCTGTGAACCTGCTTGTGCTCATAAAAACTCAGATCAGAGGTTTTTGAAAAGCCAGAAATGAAAGTACACATAACAAATTAGACCTACTGAATATCATAAAAGTTTTAGAGTGAGTGGGGGGAAAAAACTGTTAAGAGGAAGATGGCAGTGAAACATGCTTAGAAATTAATTCAAGACTTCATGTGGCTGCTGTTCATCTCATATCTGCTCATATTTGATAATATTGAAACACTTTTCAAAGCCTGGACCCTCGGAGCAGTTCTCTTTTAACTGTGGTTGCATCACATTTGATTTTGAAACAGTCCAGTATGATCAAATGCAGAACAGTGTGTGGAGTTAAAACAGTATTCGACTCTCTGTAAGTGTGACTCACAGAAGCTTTATCTCAGTTTTCATTCGGTATTAATAAATGTTCTTATGTTTAATCACATAATAGAATTAAATATAACTGTCTTTTAAAACATGTTCATCTAGTTTACAGCATGTTTTTTTTATTTTTTATATATTTAAAATTTATTATTTTTGGTGTAGAGGTGACATTCAGTGCAATGACATTCAAGCCACATGCAGATTCTTCTTTATATCTTGAATAAAAATGTCATATACTAATCATATTTCAATTTTATTGGCATCAGAGGTCATTTAAACCTGAAGTGTATGCATTTAGGTATCACATTGATAATATTCATGAAAATGGAAAATGAAAGTCAAGGTTGATATTATAAAAGAACAATATGTTTCTGCGAGTCAACGATTCTGAATTGATGAGACTCTTTTTCAGCATGTGGAGGTTTAGATAAAAGTCAAGGCTGCAGAATATGTTATAAATTTTGGTTAGATGCAAATAAAAGTGGCAAGGTTAATGTTTTGATTCGTGGGCATTAGTTTTTGATTTACCCAATTACTCAAGTAAGGCGCATCTCATAAACACTGTGATTCATCGGATGTTTAACTGCAGGCTCATAATCTTTGAAGAAACTGTCACAGGAAGAAAATTAAAGTGATTTTCACAATGAATATCATTACTATCATTTCTCTCATTCTATTAATTTAGCATATTTCAGAATTTGATTGACACAGCGGACCTGAAAGTAACCTCGTAATCTTGTGCACGCTTCGATAATTAATGTGTTAATGCATTAAAATCTCGGAATTAATTAACTGTAATCGGTTGAACTTTCTCAAACTCTTCCTGACATTAATTTGTGTTGACGCACAGAAATGAAAAGATAATGTGAGAACGGTGCATTACAAACACAGTGAGTGAAAAGTTGCAGTTGGTGATGGGACTGTCTGTGTAAACACTCTCTTATTGCTCAGGGCCATTGGGAATATAGTCAGTTTTCCACCATTGACATTCCAGCAAAGTACAGGGGTGAAAAAAGAAAAGCTGGAGTTGCCAGGGAGTTGCTATGTTGCTAATATGGTGATTTTAGCATGTTGTCACGTGGTTCTAAGATGTTCTTAGAGTGTGTCTCAATCAGCTCCTAGTTCAGTCGTCAATGCACTGATCAGGGAGTCAGACATTTTTAATGGATGTCTCAATTGTGAAATCCTTCCAGCGACCTGAAACATTCGCTCCCTAAAAAGTCCCACAATGCACTGTGAAAACCAGGATGTTCCCTTAAAGGGATACTCCACTTTTTTTGAAAATAGGCTCATTTTACCACTCCCCCAGAGTTAAAGGGATACTCCACTTTTTTTGGAAGTAGGCTCATTTTACAACTCTGTCAGAGTTAAACAGTCGAGTTTTACCGTTTTCGAATCCATTCAGACGATTTTCTGATTTTTAGAAGAATATCAGTAACCAGACAGTTTCTGGTCTCATCGACTTCCATAGTTTATTTTTTTTATACTACGGAAGTCACTGAGACCAAACTGTCTGGTTACTGATATTCTTCTAAATATAAAAAAAAAATCGTCTGAATGAATTAGAAAATGGTAAAACCCAACTGTTTAACTCTGGAGGAGTTGGAAAATGAGCCAATTTCCAAAAATATGGAGTATCCCTTTAAATAGTTGGGTTTTACTGTTTTCGAATGTATTTAGACGATTTTTTGATATTTAGAAGAATATCAGTAACCAGACCCTTTCTGGTCTCATTGACTTCCATAGTATATTTTTTTCCTTCAATGGAAGTCAATGAGACCAGAAACTGTCTGGTTACTGATATTCTCTCTGATATGCACTAATGCACACACTCTCTGATCATACGAAATCACATAATGATATGCCCATTTATACTTTATACACAGCAGGAATATGCTAGGCTTTTTAAAAATTGCACACTGATGTCAAAAGCAAGAATAATTACCACTGAAGAAACTTATATTGTATATTTGCTTTGTGTATTTTAATTAAATTATATTATTTTTTAGCATACTAACATTAGCCTATAACATATTCAGTTAACACAAGAGTCACATGGTAAATTAAGGCGGTTTGATCCGAAATGACCTCAAAGCCAAATAAATATGTTTGTGGAAACCAAAGTGGAGCACTGTTCTCCAAAAACTTTTATTTGTTTTTTACAGAAAATACTTTGATCTCTGGCTGAAATCTGCCTGATTGCCACGTGAACCTGTAGTGACCGTTTTTCCCTCCTCAGAGTTCATGGACAGGACTCAGTAGAGCCCTCTGTCGGTGGTTTCTGGAACTAATCTTACAAAATCAGATCCTCACCTTCAAAATGCTATTATCTGCATTTGAACCTTTTGAACAGGTTTAAAAACTATAGTCCATAAAATAAGGTTTGTTAAAGTTAAATTAAACCTAAAGTGTGTAAAGTAGAACACAACTACACAAGTTCAAGCAACATGTCTCTGTGAGGCTATCAAAGCTTTTTTTTTTTGTGCGGCCTCACACAGCAACAGCGGCTCATTGGGGTGGAGCTATATTTTTGTCTGACCAATGGCAGATAAACATGTTTGAAAACAATCATTGCGTGTTTACCTCGCCTTTAAAACACAATCTTTTTTTCATTATGAAAACCATTAAAGACTATATAAATCCTATATAGTGACTATATAGATCCTCTCAGCGGTCATTCACACTTGAGCCCTGACCGCATTCATGTCCAGTGCCACAGTCAAGACTCCTTCAGGAGCCTGGTCCTCTGTCCTTGAAATGAAACCCATGTAGCCTTGCTGCATGACAAGTATGACACCTTATAAGCTATGCAGAGCCGTGGAGTCAGGGCCATGGCTGGGAAGTCACTGTGTCGATTTATGCCAGCATTTGGTGGCTGACTGAGCGTGACGCCTCCTGGTTTTCAGAGAGGGTGGAGAGACACCAGACGGCTGCTGACAATATCGCCGGAGTTACCCAGCATGCCATGTTACCCATGAATCCCTGGAGCATGAAACCCTAGCTGGATAGGGAGAAGGATGGACTCCTTGATACTTGTTGACATATAGGGCTAAAGCGGGTCACTCAAACCAGACTATTTATATAGAGACATGCCACTTTTTCAATCCTTAATACAACTATATGGGGAAAACCTGTAATGCCAAAGATGGCGGTTGTATGCACATGCCACGCCCCTCCCGCTGGAAAGCCAATCGTCTGCTTTTAACAGTCAAGCCGGGAAACATTTAAGCCAATCGTCTGGTTCCACCGACGCATGCGCACAGTTGAGGTTTGCGGCAGCGGAAAATACGTTACTGTTTGAAAAGGCGGCAGATTTGATATAGTTGTGTGAATATCAGACATCCCAAGTCTCCCGGAAGTTCCGGGAGTCTCCAGCAGATTGATAGTGACTTCCTAATCCCACAAATTAGTTCAAATGTCCCTGAATCTAAAGTGAGCGAGCAAGAGCACATATCCTGTGTTTCAAGCATGCGCGCGACAGAGAGCGAGAGAACACTTGCGCATGCGTAGTAAAAGTATAACCTGTGGGGGGAAAGGCGTTTTAAATCTTATTTTGGGGGCAAAGTCATCAAAATTTTTCAGCGATTTTTATCATATTTTACTGTTGTTTCTACATGCAGTTTTTATGTCTCGGTGACCAGTGAAAGTGCATTTCTGACTCTCTGCCCATTCATTTAGATAGGAACCTGGTCTTATTAGTCCGAATTACGAGAAGTCACAATTACGAGAAGTAGGGTTGGGTATCGAGAATCGAGTATCGATTGGAACCGGGACTAACTTTTCGTTTTTTCCCGGAATCGTTCAAAAGTTAAAATTTCGATTCCTAGTTTCGATATTCACAGTCCGCCGACCAGAAGAAGAAACCGCTGAACAACCCCAATGAAGAAGCGTCTACCGGAAGTGTTGGCATAACCGCGCGAGTCGAACATAAGTAGTTTACGTCGGCGGTCCAAAGTGTGGCTTCACTTTTCTAAAAATAACAAAATCTCGGCAATATGCAAAATTTGTGACAAAAGGAGTATTTGGTTAGCAAGGTTAGCTAAACTTTTTTGACCCTGCCTCTTAAAAGAATCAGAATCAAGAATCGTTGTGAACCGGAATCGAAACAAGGAATCGGAATCGGAATCAGAATCGTTCAAATTCAAACGATACCCAACCCTGACGAGAAGTGAAGTTTATTTCACAATATAATTGCAATTTAATTCTCATAATTGTCACAAATTTATTTCTCGGTATATGGGCACACCAGTTTACGTGCGCAAGCAAAACCAAGAAAGTGGTGGTTTACTTCAAGTTTGAATTGCTCTGATAGTACGAAATGTACTATCCTGGTGTTGATAAGGACCAATAAGGATGTTTATCCAAAAACGTCCTCCTTGACTTAATCATGTTGAAGGAATAGTTCACCCAACATGGTAGTTCTATCTTCATTTATTCGTTTAAAACCTGACTTTCTTCTGTAGAAAGCCACAGAAGTCAATAAAAGTCAATGGTCAATGGAGTCAAGACTTTTGTGTCGTGTAGAAGAGTACACTCTTAGAAGAAATGATTCTATTTAGAACCAGATATGGTTCCATTCCCCGCTTCATATATATGTAGAACCATTTTTTGGTAAAAGGTTCTATTGGCCAAGTATGGAACCCCAGGGTTCTATATAGAACCCAGAGGAACCTTTTTTAAGAGTGTAGAACCAGGGGTTCCAAATACGTAGCGGTGATAGAACCTTTTATGGTTCTATATAGAACCTTTTCTTCTAAGAGTGTAGGTCTAAGTCATACACATTTCGAATGATATGAGGCTATACGAGTAAGTAATGAAAGAACTATACCTTTAAATGTCAGTCTCTGCTTTTCATAAACCTTCCATATGGCTTCAGAAATTAAATAGAGTGCACGAGTAATATGGACTTTTTTTAATGACACTCCATTGGTGTATTTGTCATTTTGGAGCTTGACAGCCCCAATCCTCTGTTAATGAAATTATATTGAAAAAAGTGTCCTAGATATTCTTAAAAAAATCACTTTTTGTGTTCCACCGAAAAAAAGAAAGTACAAGTCATCCTGGTTTGAAATCGCATGATGGTACAATAATGACAATTTTCGTTTTTAGGTGAAATATCTTTTTGATTGGCCATCTGTTCATCACAGCTTTCTTCAAAACGTGTGGCTTCATAAATGAAATATTGAGCATGAGCTGTATCCCAGTCTTTGCAAATTGAACTTTATTTGTTTTTTAAAGTAGCTTTTTTTTCTTATGTGAAGCACATAACTTGAAAAAAAAAAAGTTTTGTGCTTCACGGAAGAAAAAAGTAATCCTGGCTTGGCTCCACATGGGGTGAGTAAACAAAGACAACATGTTCATTTTTGGGTGGACTATCCCTTTAAGCACAATATGCATTCTCTCCTACAACTTTGAAAGCTCTAAGGCCAAACCAATACTTGGATGGTAGGTGGACCATTAGGTATACATGTTTGTGATCATCATCCTGATGCACAAATACCCATAATGACTCAGTTAACTGGAGGTGTTTTAAAATGATTGCAGCAGCTTCTGTTCGGATGGGCTAAGAGTACATTGAGTCACTCTGTGTGATTTGTGGGATAGAGTGTTCTTTTAGACTGACAGCTTTTTTAAGCAGAAGCTCCTGCTGCCGGGGTTGAGCGGTCTATGCCGACCTGCTTTAAGGAAAAACAGCCTCCTGTTTGTTGATCACCACATCCCAGCCATCAATCACCATCCCCACGCATATGGGAGTGGGCTTATCGCTGAATGGAGCTGAGGCATCTCTGTATTTCCACTGACAGGAAAAACAGATAAAACACATGGTGCAGTGTGTGGCTCTTAATTGTACATATAGATGCAATATGTGGTTAATTAGCCGTAATATATCTTCAGAGATCTGACAGCCTATCCTTTTTCTCTTTCATTTCTTTTTCAATGGATAAAGTGATTTATTTCATGCAACAATACCGATTTCTAGATGAAACCGATTAACCAATTAATTGCACATTTGCAAAAAAGCCAGTTTTCGCTCCGGAGTAAATTAAAAAAGTCCAAAATAAGAAATAAATGCACTATTGTGAGGCAAAAATTGTCATATTTTGAGATAGCCACAGTTACGATAAAACGCAGTCATGTTTTGAGAAATAAAGTCATAATTGTGAGATAAAAGGGCACACTTTGAGATATAAAGTCACAAATGTGAGACTGAAAGAAAGTTAGTGACGAGAATACTTTTTGTGCGGAAAACAAACAAAAATAACGACTTTATTCGACTATTCCTTTTCTTCCTTCTGGGCCTGAGACGAAAGTTGAAGAGATTTCCACGACGTATGCGCGAGAACTACGCTATTTTTCTACTACTCCTGGTTCAGTTCTCGCGCATGCGTCGTGGAAATCTCTTGAACTCTCGTCACAGGCCCAGAAAAAGAAAAAGAATAGTCGAATAAAGTCATTAGTTTTGTTTTTTTTCCTCACAAAAAATATTCTCCTCGCTTGATAAACTTATAGTTGAGCCAATGTAGTCACATGGAATATTTAAACATTTTCTTCGTTGACTTTCTGGGCCGTCAAGTTTCAATCCTTTAGGGTGCCTATGTGGTAGTAGTATAGCTCTCAAATTTAATCAAAAATATCTTCATTTGTGTTGAACGAAGATGAACGAAGGTCTTACGGTGTTGGAACAACATGAGGGTGAGTAATTAATGACTCAATTTTCATTTTTGGGTGAACTATCCCTTTAACTTGTATGGTCACCAGCCACTGTGGATAGTGGTTTTCCAAAGTTACTAGCCACTCAGCCACAATTTTGACATTGATATCATGGGAAAAAAACCGCCATATAGATATCTTCAATATAATCTCATAATTTGGTAGCAGGTATATTAGGCTGCTGTCACTTTAAGACCTGATACGCAGTTCAGTTGAACTTTTACACATGGATTTTCTTCTCAACTGTTTACATTCACGTAAAACATAAATGAGTGCATTTATGCGACTGGCATTTTAACATTATTTTGTTTGTGTTTGACTGCTTAAGCACAATATGCAGCGAAAAAAAGTCAATTTAGAACTAAGAGGCGGATTTATGTGTGCGCACTTTGGGCGGAGCACAAAATCTGGAGGAATTAGTCAAATTATTTAGCCTGACTACGTCAGACTTCGTATTTCCGCTCTATTTCATTTCGTCTCTGCACTCAGTCTGAGACATCGACAGCCGGCCAATCAACGAAAAGAGGGCGGGCTGAGAGCCATGATGTAGACGCTAAGCACCGAGTTTAAGATTGTATTTTAGGATAGGGAAAATAAACCGCGGATATGGAGACATGGGATGGAAGTTTGATGCGGCTGAGCTGGCAAATAACACACGTCATAACCAGATGTTATGTGATTGGCTTATGTGATTGTATACTTCATTGGTTGGTTAACTAATCAGGTTATACTGGCAGTCCCAATCTTTATCTTCAATTCTGCTAAAATAAGAGAGAATTCAGATTAGCCTCACAGGGTTAACACTACAAGTGGCAATATGATTTCGAGACTCCCTATGACTCAGTACAAACCGTACCCGCCAATGCACAGTCAAGCATGTCTTTAAATTTCAGTTATCTGACTTGAGACGATGAAAATATTCATAGTATCACTGTGGCGGAGACTGCACACTTATTTCAAGCTGCGTTTGTATGGCTATGACTATTGTCGAGGCATTATAAGAGTGCACGGATCATTTCCCCGATCCCCCAGCGCACACACTTCGACGGGCACAGTCGCACACGTACCGGGCCCTTTTCTATACCGTTTGTCCAAGAGAAGGGCTCTTACTGCTCATCCTGAGTCTGCTCACATTTCTACAGCCCTGCCCACAAATCCCATCGCATCCACATAATCAAAGGCATTTTTCTATGGCCTATAGGGATGTGCTCTCTGCATGAGCAAGGTGAGGACGGGGAGGCCAGTGTTCTGTTGCGGATGGAATATTTATCATGGGGATCGTGTTGTTTGGAGCAGCTGGATTACCTCTGGGTGATGTTTTGGATAATTGGGTCCTTATACTTCTTAATATAAGGACCCGATAACAAGGACCTCTTGGTATTTAATTCTTATTCTGTATTATTGGAATAACTCAAATATCAAACAGGATTTTTTACATTTTGACAAATCTTTACGTAACAACATATGGCAAAATTCACACTTAAAGAATTGACTGGAAGAATCCATTTATATTGAATTGGATGCATCACCTACACTTACACTTATACTTTGTTAATGTTATTAATAAAAAAGATTGGGACTCTTCATGTTAGTTCACAGTGAATTAACAAATATAAACAAATAGAACTTTTGATTATAAAAAAGCATTAGTAAATGCTGAAATTAAAGCTACACTGTGTGATTTTTCCCCCATCTAGCGGTGAAAAGGTATATGACCATCCAGTGAATATTAGTTTCTGTTCCTCTCAATTCCGATTTCGTTTTAACTCCTACGGTGGCCAATGTAGTCCAAGATTAACATGGCTTCCAGTTCGACCTCGTCCATGAGTGTTAACTCAAACGTAAACGCGAAAGGCGAAGCTTGAATTAACGGGTATGTCCCTCTTTGGCTAATGTACTTTCAAGATGGAGGGGCGACATTAGAACCCCTTACCCGTATGTATTTTCAATGGCATATTATACACTAACGAGAATACGTTATTACTTGAACGAAGTAAATATACATTAATGAGCACATATATTTTTGAAAGAACTAAGTGTTTTTAGCCAAGAATAAACTAAAATAGTTACACAGTGTAGCTTTAACTTAAATTCAGAATATTTTTTTCAACTATTGTGAAACATTATTGTAGTTAGTAAACTTCTTTAGGCCAACCAAGATCTTGTTCAAATTATAAATGAAATATAGATGTAAATTTGCATTATAGATAGAATTTCAGTTTATTCGAATATATCTTCCAAACTCACTGTAAAAAAATATTGTTGGTTTAAATTAAAAAATTAAGTAACCTGGCTGCCTTAAAATGTTAAGTTCATAGAAATTGAAAAAATTGAGGTAATACAATGAAGGAGATTGATTTATTCACCAGAAACTCAAAATATTATGTTATCTGAACTCTATAAACGATTTAAGTTGATTTGACAAAAGAAAAAATGTGATTACAAATCATGAAAATATTTTTTTTTACAGCGCTGTATTCAATGATGAGCTGTGTCAGGTTTGACGTGATTGGCGGTGAAACACCATAGGCTCTCAATAACTATTCAGAGCTGGTGATGTTATGAACCCACAATGGCCAACTAAGTTTAAATGTAATTATTATAAAGAAGTTTTTCTTAATGTCAGTTTTAGAGTGTACAATAATATATGCTCTTTGATTGAGTGCGATACATGAAGACATTTCCCGCATTTCTCAGGCTGTTGTAGCAAATAAATTCCCTACTTCCCATCACCCCCAGAGGCAGATGTTTTAAAGACGTCTGTGACAAAGACAATTACATTTGAACTTGGCTTAACAGAAGCCATCTGATCCGTCTGGCACTTAAAGTAGCTGCAAAGCCAAAATAATGGAAAAACCAAAAGGCTGCCATGTTTCAGCAAACACTGAATTGAGCCACAGTGCATTTGCACAATTGGATGCGGAAGCGTCACCTGATAAACTGCATCCACCGGGAGACAGAATTAGAAGTCAGGGATCGACTTTCACGAAATGCGCCTGGCCGAACATAATTCCCCCCAAAGCGTGAACGGTGCTCTGCCGTGATGTGAGGAGGTTAACGTTAAACAATAAAAGGGGCCGAGGAGAATGGGAATGAAGCTAATGAGAGGTGATAAGATTCATTCCAGACCTCAATTTCAAGGATGGAGGAGCAAGTGGTCTGGGAGAGTATACCGTGAGACTCCCGCGAGGACTTGAGGCCCTAATGAAAGATATTAGCCTTCGAGGAACAGAGTGATATCCCTGGATCTCACAAAGGTGAGAAGAAAGCTTCAAATTTCCTGACAATGAAAGTAGTCGTCGGACTGTTCCCGCCTCCTCCTTCCCGTGTCATTTTAAAGTAAAATACCGTTTTGACATTCTGTTTGACACTTGAAACATGACTGTTTCTTAGTTGTTGTTGTTTATCAGTGAACAGTGTACTTTATTTGGTAACACTTTACTTGAAGGGGTGTGCGTACTGTTAAGACTATGACACCTTCATAATCATGACATGACTTAGAGTATGTTATGAATGAAGGAGGTTTTATGCATGTTTGTGACAACCGTCATTAAGTGTAATTCGCTCAGTTATGGCATTTTTAATGCAAATATGACATTGTTTGAGATGTCTTTATGACACCTTGACACATATATCATAACCTGTCAGTGTCTTTGTCATGACGACATTACTAAGACAACACAACCTGTCATAAACATGACATAGCAGATTAATTATCAAACTTAAGAAACCACCTAGTTTTATTGGTTAACATTACATTAAACTGTCAGGTGGTTGGTTTTGACATTATAACTATTTAATGACAAATTCATTGTAGTTGAGGTCACGGAAAATATTCATGACACAGTTATAATGGCCTCATGACAGCCAATGTCAAAGCCAACCGCATGACAGTATAACTTCATTTAATGTCAAGTTGTCATGACAAAGACACTGACAGGTTATGATCAGTGTTTGGTGTAACTAATTACTAAGTAATTAGTTACTGTAATTTAATTACTTTTTCCTTGAAAATGTAAAGTAAGGGATTACTCTTAATTTATCTGTAATTTAATTACAGTTACTTCTGATCGCAGTCTCATCCCAAGACGTCATATAACTGACGTTTTGGGACGTCTTTTGACCATATGTCAATATGCGCCTTTTTAGGGCCCCCTTAAACGTCGGTAGATGACGTTATGGGATCCTAACTCTACCCCAGACCTAAACCTAACCCGTCACCTAACCGACGTTAAAGGTAAAGCGTCAGTTGTATGACGACCCAGGATCGTCATCTACCAACGTTTAAGGGGGCCCTAAAAAGGCAGATATTGCCGTATGGTCAAAAGACGTCCCAAGACGTCAGTTATATGACTTTTTGGGGTGAGACTGTGTTGGTTAACACAGTCTCATCCCAATTCGTCATATAACTGACGTTTTGGGACGTCTTTTGACCATTCATCAATATATGACTTTTTAGGGCCCCCTTAAACCTCGGTAGATGACGATCCTGGGTCGTCATACAACTGACGCTTTACCTTTAACGTCGTTTAGGTGACGAGTTGGGT